>JASSZA010000171.1:0-124551 GCA_031835075.1 Saguinus oedipus | reverse complement strand
ACCCAATCTGAACTCCTGCCTCCTTAGACTGATAGATTTTAAAACTATAGGGGAAAAAAAGGTGATTTCGCTTTATGGGCTTGCAGCATAATACTTTACCAAGGACTACTCAGAGGCGGCGGGGGCGGTGGGGGGTTGGGGGAGGGGAACAATCACATACGTCATAATAGGTTTCAACAAACAAGTGCAACGCCAAGAGCAACTCTGTCACCTCTCTGAACAAACTTTCTATACCATAACACGCTTACCTATATATTGAAAGTTCAAGATACTATCAAATTAAATGCACCATCGATTAAGATACTGTATTTTAAAAATTCGCCATCTGAATCTGGTTACTACTTAATTCTAGCGAAGCAGACAGCACGCTTTATCAAGAGTTAACTGTTGCCAGTTACACAGAAAACATTATAAACTCGTACTGCCGAATTCTCTATTCCTTAGTTCTCTGTTTCTACGGTCTATTTAACATATTAAGAATCAGTAAATTGCAGGCCTTAACACGTCGCAGTGAAAAACAATCTCAAAAGGCAGACCGTTAAATCCCTCAAACGACACCTAAGCTTTATCCTTTATTCGTTCTCTCCCCCAGGCGTGGGAGGCAAAAATGCAGGCATAAGGGTCCAAAGCACGGCAGTGCAAAATGCACTGGGTTCCTGACACGGCATAGGAGCCTGATCTAACACGTACACCACATATCCTGCCCCCTCGTCGCCCAGACTTCAAAGGTAAAGGTTCTGTCCTTCACGGAAACAGAGTTAGACCTATATCAACATTCCTTCTGCGGTAAAAAGAAAGTAAACCACAAATAACCTGTCCCGCGAATCAACCGGTTAATCTCCCACAGGCCGACTTCTTCCCGTAACGCCTAACGCAAAGGCACAATACTACACAAAAGGCGCACAGTTTTCGGCTAGCCGACTATCCAGTGGCTCTCCGAGTTGAGAAACGGGTGTAGCGCAATCCTGGATCCCTAACCTTCAAGATGTCTTCCTGCTGGCGTCCGATTTCCATTATTTCTAACGCAGGTCAAGAGAACCAGGCGGCGGCCATTCTCCCTCCGCTGCCGGCTATCCGTTTCCGGTTCTTCTACGTCACAAAATGTCCACACCGGAAACGCGGTTTCCGCCCGCTCAGCATCCCGTCAGCGGTTTCTCCATCCCTAAGGGGAAGTGGGCAAAACAAGATAGGGGACACTTGTTTCCCTGTGCTTTGTAGTCACTGGCCTTCAAGAATTCCATAGGCCCGGCCCCTGCAAGGACCACAGCGCTACTCAACTCATACAACCGCATACAGAGACTGTTGCCATTTGCCAGAGGCAGCACCAACCGATACCCTTTCTCCTCGCCATACACACTGACTGGGTGGCCGGAGTGCACTTTCTGCCTAAACGACACTTCTGTGCATATGTCAAGGGCGCGTGGTGAAGGTCTAACCGCTAGACTGGAAAAAAAAAAAAAAAAAAAAAGTCCCTTTTTTTGCGAACCGCTCCCTTCCCCGCCCCTCTGACTAACCGGTCAGTGGTCGCACATGCGGTCCCGGCGGGCCGCTCATGCACGCACAGAAGCCGCCATTGCGTGCGGCCCACTACCGTAGGAGAATGACGCCGCCGCCGCCGCCGCCGCCGTAAACACCACCCTTAACGCTACGGCTACCTTCAGGTCTCCCCTACGTGGGCTGTCATGGTCTCACACAGTTTCTTTCCCATTTCCCCAGAGTCTGAGCAAGGATGCTTGGCTAAGAAAGTAAACGATCGGCCGGGCCCGGTGGCTCAAGCCTGTAATCCCAGCACTTTGGGAGGCCGAGGCGGGTGGATCATGAGGTCAAAAGATGGAGACCATCCTGGTCAACATGGTGAAACCCCATCTCTACTAAAAATACAAAAAATTAGCTGGGCATGGTAGCGCGTGCCTGTAGTCCCACCTACTCAGGAGGCTGAGGCAGGAGAATTGCCTGAACCCAGAAGGCGGAGGTTGCGGTGAGCCGAGATCGCGCCATTGCACTCCAGCCTGGGTAACAAGAGCGAAACTCCGTCTCAAAAAAAAAAAAAAAAAAAAGAAGAAAGAAAGAAAGTAAACGTTCAAGCTGAACCTTTAAATTGGTAATTCTGAGTTAAACTTACTAAATTCATTGGCAGCTTTTAAATTGTGCAAACTCACCGAAGTATATCATTGTGAGCTCAAGTAGATTTCAGTTAGGTGTTTTACTTCCGAAAAGTGAATATATCTCTCTGGAATTTCCGTTGAAATAAAACAACCGTTGTATTCCTCGACACTATCTATTACTCTTGCTGAGCTTTTGCAACTCGTCTTTGTCTATAAGATGTACATTTTTTTCTCCTGTTATGCTCGTGTTAATGAATACACTTTTACACTCGTTTTTTAAAATATGAGGCTTAAAACAACCCTTTTGTTATTCATCTATCAGTTTTCTTATCTTGAAAAAATCAGATTATGGGCATATTCCAAGGTTTTTTTTAATTACACTTTTAGCTTTGGTGAAAATTAAGCACAATGATGTGCTCTAGACATCCGAAAGAATGAAACGTAGTCTTTGTGGAGCTCAGTCACTGGGGGAACACAAACCTTCTGACACAGAACAGGTTCTGTGAATAGTCTCACAGAAAAAGTGAAAAACAAATTACGGTCACTTTTACCTAGTGGTACACTGGTATTTGGGGTAAAATAAAATTATACTGATGTTCATCAAACCTTGAATTGAGCTTTCGTGACAATCTCTGAACATAACACATGATTCTTTCTCTGGATGTGTTACAAAAGAAACGTTGGTGTCTCAAAGTCACAACCATAGTCTTGTTTTTTTTTTTTTTTTAAGTACTTAGATTTAACCAAAAATCACCATCCAGTTCCACGTGAAGTAGATTTCCCATCGTTACAGTGCTAAAGTAAATTCAGATATCACGGTCCAGTACTATTGTATGTATGTATGTATGTATGTACGTACGTACGTACGTACGTATGTATGTGTGTGTGTATGTGTGTATGTCATATAGGTGGAGGTTTTCAGTCTGCTTTTTGTCACTAATGAAAGCAATACTCAAAAAACCTACATAGTACATTGCCAAGATTGTGCACGAAAAACAAGCAGAAGTTTGGAAAATTTTGTGGTGCCAGAACAGTACAAAATGGAGAACCTAATCCAAGTCTATGATCAGTTTAAACTGGGAAGTGATCGATACGTGAGTACACTTAGGGCGGTTTAAAACAATGATCTTTCACTTTGCTAACTGAAAAATATGTGTTAAGAAGATACTTAAATTTTCCACAGGTGCAATACATACTGCATAATGAAAAATATTAGTAGCCTTCCTCATATTTGATGTTAATTTTTCTGTGTGAAACTGATGTTTATTACCATTTTTGCTTAATGATAATACCCCCAGAGAAGGTACAGTAATTACATTGCAAATCTGCATGTTTTTAGAACATTTTCATAGTTGTATGCTACTTTACATAACTTATAAAACCCTTGTATGTGTAGGTTGCTTAATGCTTCTGTGGTAATTATCTGAAAGATGTGCGGGGCATTTTCATATACTCTGTGGATTTAAAGATTCCTGGAAGTGTTAACCGGAAAGACTCACACTTTTAATGGAGCTTGACTAGATGATATGATATATAAGACTCATGAAAAATGTGTTACATGTCATCTAGCTGTGGCATTTCCATAAGCCAATAGCTAGTGAAATTTTAATTAACTTTTCCAATTATTTTTCCACACAACTTTTCTTTTAGCAGTCTAAAAAACTGGTAAACTTTTAACAGTCTTCCAAATATTATTGACTAAATGATGAAAAATGGAAGTAATAGTACAGCAGTCTTAGAGAACTAATTCTAATGGAGAAAGTAAGCATCTCAGAAAACTTCAGCTTTCGTGTTTCTTGTGAACCCACTCCACAAAATGGCTGTCTTGTATAGTCATGAGCTAGTGAGCAGTGTTCAGGATTTATATAACAAAATCTTAACTTATTTTTATTTCTAGGCTCTTTCATTATCATCCTCATCTTGATATCGTTCCGTGACTATTAAATGAGATCATTTCTGCTCTTCAGAAATTCAAAATTTCTGCACCACTGGATTGGTAGCTGTCTCATAAAACTGTTAACTAAAAGCTATGTCTATGCAACCTTTCAAGAACAGTGCGTCAAGCAACTGGACGCAGAGGGTACTGCCTCTACTTCAGGACTTACATGCTGATCCAGCTGTACTTCAGAAAAAAGAGTATTAAGCATGTTTTGTGTATACATGACAAAACTGTCAAAGTGACACAGAACAGACTTGACGATGGCCTTTTTTATGTTTCTCTATTTATTTCTGGGCTGATGATTTAATTTTCATTTGTGTTATAACCCTGCAGAATTTTCCTTGGTTAAAAACACTTTCCTTGCTGGTCATTTCTTTGTAAGACAGCAAATCTAAGTCTCTTCTCAATCAACTTGTTTTTTTTTTTTTTTTTTTTTTTTTTTTTTTTTTTTAATGTGAACTATTAGGAAGCTGTTTACTGCTTTATGTTTTTTGTGTGTTTTGAGGACATGGTGATTACACTTGTGGTTCCAAAATAATTATTTTTTTCATATTACTAGGCCACATACAAAGATAATGGATTGCACGTAAAGAAAGAAATAAACTTCATATTTGTGATTTTGTTTCTAATCTTGATACAGATTTACACCACTTATAAAATCATATTTATTGCTTGAAAATATTTGTGAATGGAAATTTTTTCCCCCAGACTTAACTGCCATGAAATGCTAAGGAGTCCTGCACTTTTAAGCACTACTTTTATTACATATTCTATGTGTAAATAAAACTGCCTAGTATTATACAGAAATTTGTATTAAAATATTTAAATGGTGAGAGGGTTTTCCAATGTTTGAGTTTAAAAAAGACTTCCTGTAAAAATCCACTTTTTGTTCATGTTCAAATCTAATGATTCTATGTTTTTTATAGGTGTGTGTGTAAGTGTACACACATGTATAAGGTATACAGAAACCTCAATATATAATTTTGTATAGATATTAAAAGTTTTATTTTTTCCATCTATGATAGTTTTCGAGGTGCCTAGTAGAAAGTATTACAAAATATGCAGTTTTTAAAGTAAATGTCTTTTAGTGTGATTTATTAAGTTACAGTCACCACAATGATAGCCCATGAATAATTGCTGGCAAAATGTATTTTATAATAGTAAAAACCAAATAGTGACATAAAGATTTAAGAGGGGACATTATATAGTTTTGATAAATCGTGTTTATAATTTAACATTTCTTATGGGAAAGTGATTCAGAATAATGATCTCCGTTTTAGAGAACAATAGTTAACGGACTTATTGTTTTTTAAACTGGATGACTTTGAAATGCTATACTGTCCTGCTTGTAAAACAACATGGTTTGGGGTGAATGGGAGAAAAGCATCACAAAGTAAGTTATAATAAGTTCATTACAATTTTTATTTCATATGAACAACTTGCTAATTTAATATTTCCTCATTTTATACTAATACTTGTATTTCTAGCTCTGTTTTCTGAAGCATTTTTATTTTATCATGCTCTTTTTTTTGGTATCACCTTTCCAGAGGTTTAGTGAAGAATCGTGGAATGCTTTAATGAAACAAAGGGAATTTTTTTTTTAATTTTTAAATATTTTTTATTGCATTTTAGGTTTTGGGGTACATTTGAAGAACATGCAAGATCGTTGCATAGGAACACACGTGGCAGTGTGACTTGCTGCCTTCCTCCCCTTCACCTATATCTGGCATTTCTTCCCATGCTATCTCTCCCCAATTCCCCACCCCCGCCACCGTCCCTCCCCTATTCCCCGAAACAGACCCCAGTGTGTAGTGCTCCCCTCCCTGTGACCAGGTGTTCTCAGTGTTCAACACCCGCCTGTGAGTGAGAATATGCGGTATTTCATTTTCTGTTCTTGTGTCAGTTTGCCGAGAATGATGGTCTCCAGGTTCATCCATGTCCCAACAAAGGACACGAACTCATCGTTTTTGACGGCTGCATAATAGTTCATGGTGTATATGTGCCACATTTTCTCTGTCCAGTCTATCATCAATGGGCATTTGGCTTGGTTCCAGGTCTTTGCTATTGTAAACAGTGCTGCCATGAACATTGGTGTGCATGTGTCCTTATAGTAGAACGATTTATCATCCTCTGGATATATACCCAGTAATGGGATTGCTGGGTCAAATGGAATTTCTATTTCCAGGTCCTTGAGGGATCACCACACTGTCTTCCACAATGATTGAACTAATTTACACTCCCACCAGCAGTGTAAAAGTGTTTCTATTTCTCCACATCCTCTCCAGCATCAGCCGTCTCCAGATTTTTTAATGATCGCCATTCTAACTGGCGTGAGATGGTATCTCAATGTAGTTTTGATTTGCATCTCTCTAATGACCAGTGATTATGAGCATTTTTTTATATGTTTGATGGCCTCACGTATGTCTTCTTTTGTAAAGTGTCTGTTCATATCCTTTGCCCACTTTTGAATGGCCTTGTTTGTTTTTTTCTTGTAAATCTGCTTTAGTTCTTTGTACATTCTGGATTTATGAGGAAATGTTCTCTATGAAGAATAAGTTCTCCTCCATTCTTAGTTTCCTAGGAGGTTCTACCATTGAGTGTTGACATTTTCAGGTGCTGTCACTTTTCTGCATCTGTGGATATAAACCATATGACTTTTCTTTTTAAGAGATTACATTAACTGATTGTCAGTGTTGAAGTAGCTTTGCATAGATGAGCCTTAACCCCACTCTTTGCGTTGTATGCACATTTCATTTTGTATTTGCTGAGCTTACTTTGCTAAAATGTTGTTGATTTTAACACCTATATACATGAATGCGTTAGTAATTTCTGTTTTAATATTGTCTTTTCCTAGTTTTGTATCAGCGTAAGAATGGTCTTATTTTGAATTTAAGTGTTCTGCCGAGTTTCTGGAGACATTGTGTAAACTTGATGTAAATTCCTAAAATCTTTGTTTCAATGATCCAGTGATGCCATGATATTCTGGGTCTTCTTTTTTGGACTTTTCACGTACAAATTCAGTTTCTGTAATTGTCACAGAATTATTCAGATTACCTTGTTCATCTTGATTCAGTTGCCAGTTTGTGAGTTTTGAAGAAGTGTTGTTTCTTTTAAGTTACAAAATTCCTCATAGGATGTTTATTATCCATTCAGTAGTATAGTATCTGCAGTAACGTATTTTCTTAGAGCTATTTTGTGATTTCACTCACCAGTTTGTTTTTTAAGCAAAATGGTCTTTTATTTGTGTCTTCTACTGTTTTTTTTTTTGCCAAGTTTTATTGATTTTTCTTCCCCCCATAAACTGTTTTCAGCCAGGGACAGTAGCTTAGACCTGCAGAGATGACAGGACAGCCTGCACCCAGAGAGGAGCTTCCCACTCCAGGACTGTTGTGTTGCTGAGTAAAGCTGCTCTTTGTCTTGCTCACCCTCCATCTGTCTGCATACTTCATTCTTCCCGGACACAGGACAGGAACTTGAAACCTGCTGCATGGTGGGGCTGAAAGAGCTCTAAACCAAACAGGGCTAACACATGCCCCTTGCTCACCACCTTGTGAGTGAAGAGGAGAGAAGAGCTGCAGCCCTTCGGGGATCCCAGACCTGGGAGCTCCCTGAGCCAGGATTGTGAGTCCCTCTTTGGGGCCTTGTGGCTTCTGGAGCTTCCAGGCTTCCGGTTACCACTGTGTTCCCCAGTGGCAGTTGTGGAAGCTGCTTGTGGTGTGCCTGATTCATCTGCAGCCTCACAGAGAGCTGGTGCCTGTCCCAGCACCTGAAGCTAGCCACCCTTGTGCAGTAGCCAGACCCTGCATTCACTTGTTCACACAACCCTTGGCCCTCCACATCTGGCTGGCCCGTGGCAGGCATGGGACCCAAGCCAGTGATGTGAGCCAAGGGCAGCCTGCCAAGCTGAGTGGGTGGAGTAAGCACAGTAGGCCTGAGCAAAACCTGGGCAAAAGCATCACCACCCACAGAGGTTTTTGGCCAGAAAAGCAACACCCTAAGGATCCTGAAACAACAGGTCTCTGCAACTCTGTTCACTTTTTTCAGCTTATTTTCTCTTTCATGGTCAGATAAAATAAAGAGGAAATTCTGTCTTTGTCAAGGAATTTTTTTTCCTGTGCCTTATACATTCTACTATTGAGCCAGTATACTATCTTTTATTCTGATTCCTGTATTTTTTATTCCTGTAGCTAACATTTGGTGTCTTTATTACTCATTTCTTTGCTGAAATTTATTACTCATTTTAAGAAATTTGTAATTGCTTGCTAAAATACTTATTTGTATAATACCTTATTTTAAATTATTGCCAAATCAGCCAGGCAGTAATATAGAAGTCTCAGATACTGTTTCACCACATAAACACAGATTTAAAATAATATATCAGAATTCCCTTTTGAGAAGCTCAGAGTCCTTTCAGCATTTGCAGTATCCTGGATAATCACAAACTGAGAACAGCTGCACTGAAATGAACAGTAAGAACAGTATTCTTTTCTTTCCTTTTTCTTATTTTTTCAGATGGAATTTTGCTCTCGTTGCCCAGGCTAGAGTGCAGTGGCACAATCTTGGCTTACCACAAGCTCTGCCTCCCTGGTTCAAGCAATTCTCCTGCCTCACCCTCTCGAGTAGGTAGGATTACAGAGGGATGCGCCACTGTGCCTGCCTAATTTTGTGTTTTTCTTAGAGACAGGCGTGCACCACCGTGCCTGCCTAATTTTGTATTTTTGTACATTGGTCAGGCTGGTCTCGAACTGCCAGCATCAAGTGATACACGTGCCTCAGTCTCCCAGAGTGGTGGTGTCCCTGGACTTTCAGTACACGTTCTTAAGGCTCTAGCTTCTGTCTTATCTCATAGAGAACACAGAAAGAATTGGCACAGTATCGATGCCCAGGGCTGCTAAGGAGAGAGGCATGTTTTTGTGACCAGTGTAAGTACATAACATTTTTAAATGATGCATGCCTGAGTTTCTTCCGCAGGAAAGGGGAAAGAGCAGTGTATATTCACTCCCACCGCATTCCTGTGTGCCAACCGAAAGTTCCGTTTCTGTCTTACTGCACACATCAGACAGGTATAACACAGTCACACTTGTTTTTAGGAGCAGGATATTACAGGTTTTGGGAAACAACTAACAAAACAAAACTGTCCAGGGCAGATAGGAAGAAAGGTCCTGAGTTCTCATTAGGATGACTTGTAAATATATTTCCTAGTGAAAGCCAGTCTGAAAAGACTGAGACACAGAACTGTTTCTTCAAATGCACAGACACAAACACAAAGCTCAACAGAACATGAAGATTCAGGAAAATAAGATACGATAAAAAGAAGAAAACAGGCCCAGTGCCATGGCTCATGCCTGTAATCCCAGGACTTGGGGAGGCCGAGGCAAGCGGATCGGGAGGCAAGTGGGTCACGAGGTCAGCAGATCAAGACCATCTGGGTCAACATGGTGAAATCTCGTCTCTATTGAAAACACCTAAAAATTAGCTGGGTGTGGTGGCACACGCCTGTAGTGCCAGCATAGGTCAGTTACTCCGGAGGCTGAGGCAGGAGAATTGCTTGAACCCAGGAGGCGGAGATTACAGTGAGCTGAGATCGTGCCACTGCACTTCAGCCTGGAAGACGGCACGAGACTCCGTCTCAAATAAATAAAATAATGAGAACCTATCTCTAGAAACCGACGGTAAAGAAATGAAGATCTGTGTATTGCCTGACAGAATTTAAAAGTCACTGTAAAAAAGTTCAGTAAGTTACAAGAGGACACACACATGATTAAATGAAATTGGGAAAGTGATACACAAAAAGAATGGCAAAGAGATGGATGTCAGGAAGAACAAAACGAATTCTGAAACTGAAAAATACGACAATTGAAATTTAAAAATATTCAATAGAGTGAGCAACAGAACACACGGAATAAAGAAATGTGACTCTAAAACATAAAATTTGAAATTAGCTACCCAAGAACAAAAGGAATAAAGGATGAAGAGACTCAGGAAAGCATAAGTGACTGATGAACACCACTTATGTTGCAAGTCAACATAGCACATTATGAGAATTTCAGGGGAAAGGAGAAAGAAAAAAGATACTTTATTTGAAGGACTAAGGGCTCAAAACTCCTCATTCCGGGGAGGGAAATGGACCCAGATTCATGATACTCAACAGATGCTAAATCAGGTGAACCATACCAAATCTACACTAGAATACATTATCATTAAATGGTCAAAAGTCCTACGCAAATGGAAATTTGAAAGCAGCAAGAAAAATGCAATTTGTCACACATGGGAAGTCTTCATACAACTGTTGAAAGAATTGTCAGCTGAAACCTCGCAGGCCAGAAGGCAACGGGATTATATATTTAAAGTGCTGGGAGAAAAATGTCAGCCAATAATGTCAAACCCAGCAAAACTGTTCTTCTGAAACAAAAGCAAAACGAAGAGGTTCCAGACTAAAGCTAAGGGTATTCACCATTGAAACTACCTTACAGGGAATGCTAAAGAAAGTTAGGTTGAAAGCAGTGATACTAAATGGTATCACTAAAAGAACTCTGTGATAAAGGTAAATATATAGACATATAGAATACTTTAATCTAATGTTCTTATATAAACCAGAATAATGAATGAACACACCATATAAAAATGTAACAACAGGGGAGGGAAGGTAAAAGTGTTAATGCAACCATAGGTCAGTTACCAGCTTAAGACAGACTTATAAGGTGTTTTATATAAGCCTCCAGAGTAACTGTGAAGAAAATACCTATAGTAAATGCAGAAAGAACAAGGGGAAAAGAATTAATGTCATGTCACTAAACATACACACCAAAAACCAACAAGTACAAAGATACCCGGAGGAGAGGGTCAAAAGGACTATAAAATAGAAAACAAAATAGCAATACAAGTCCCTACCTATGTGTTAAAAGGAGAAGAATTAACTGAGCAAAGAATAATTCATTCTTAAGTTGGACAGTCTCTTTAGCCAGTCTAGCCTCTGACGCTCCAGTGAAGCTACTTGGTGGAAGAAGATTTATGGACAGAAAAAGAAAGTGACTTACAGAAAACAGAAGTGAGGTACGGAAACAGCTGGGATGGTCACAGCTCAGTGTTTTCCCCATTTGAACACAGTTTGAACAGTGGCCACCTTTTATGAGCCAAAACTCACTGACTGGCACAAGAATAGGCTACAGTCTTTACAGTTTTATTTGGGTTATAGTTCATGATGTTTCTTAAGAAAGAAACCTTTATATATGTAGAAGCATCTATATCTAGCATCTACATACATAGATCTACATATATAGACATATGTCTGTATCCCTATATATACATACAGATATATGGATACATCTACATACATATTTCTTTATGTGTGTGTGTGTGTGTGTGTGTGTGTGTGTGTGTGTGTGTCAGGGTGTAATATGTGTACAGCATCTAAACGTAAAGCAAGTGATGAGAGAGCAGAAGGAAAATGGCACAAAACAACAGTAATAGTAGACTTTAATATCTCTCAAGAATGGGTTTGACATTTACACAGAAAAATTTTTAGAAAGACTTGACAAACAAGTCTTAAACTGTGGGAAGATTGAGAATATAATGAGATAGATTTTCTGAGCATAAGAGAAATAAAAGATCAATAACAAAGGACAAGCAGAAAATTCACAAATACATTTAAAATAATACACTCTTTTTAAAAAGAAATGACTAGAACAAGAATAAATTAAAATGGCAATTTAAAAGTACCTCAAAACAGGCAAGGCACGGTGCCTGTAATCCTAGCACTTTGAAAGGCCGAGGTGGGTGGATCCCTTGAGGTCAGGAGTTCAAGACTAGCCTGGCCAACATGGTGAAACCCCATCTCTACTAAAAATACAAAAATTAGCCAGATATGGTAGCACTCCAGAAATCCCCAGCTTCTTGGAAGGCTGAGGCAGGAAAAACACTTGAACCCGGGAAGCAAAGGTTGCAGTGAACAGAGATCATACCACCGCAGTCCAGCCTGGGAGGCAGAGCAGGACCCTGTCACAAGGAAAAAACAAAGAAACGAAACTCAGATGAAAATGAAAATACAACATACAGAGTAACTGGAAAGGAAACAAAGTTCAAACGTAGCCAAGTGAGGCAATAATAAATCAAAATAATGGAGATTACCACAGAAATCAATTAGAGAATAGAAGAATAGAAGGAATCAACGAAACAAAGTTAACTTTTTGAAAAGGAGAAATAATTCTGAGCTACACTAAGAAAAAATACCCTCAAATAACAAGAAATAAAAGAGGAGACATCACAATGAATGGCTGAGATACAAAAGGGATCAAAGGGGACTACAATGAGCAATTATTTGCCAATAGACTAGATAACAGAAGAAATTGATACATTTATATAAACATATAAAGTATCAAGATTGAATGATGAAGTCACAAGCTTAGGCACACGCCAGTCTAATTTTTATAAAGACGGGGTTTGACATGTTCAAGCTGCTGTGGAACTCCTGGGCTCAGGTCATCTTCCTGCCTCAGCCTCCCACTGTGCTGGGATTACAGGTGTGAACCACCGTGCCTGGGAAAACAGAGTAACAGAAAGGAGGTTACTGTCCTTGGGTTTGCTTACCAACTTTCTCCTCTGCAGGACCTGTGGTGTCCTTCAGTGAATTCAATAACTAATTGAAAGTCAAAAACTCCCAATAAGAAAAGCTCAGAATTAGGTGGCTTCATTAATGAATGTAACCAAATATTTAAAGGAATATTAACATCGACACTTTTAAAAACTCTTAAAATTTGAAAAATAGATTTTTTCCATAATGGCAGATTAGAGGCTTCTAATGTGCCTCAGCCATTTGGAAATAACAAAAATCACATGTAAAGAAAGATAAATTCCACAAGCTTTAATATGATATAGAAAATGAGAATTCACCAGCATAGAGTACACTGAAGGACACCACAGATCCTGTGTGGGAGAAGGTGTGTAAGCAAACCCAATGGGAGAATTCAGCTGAAAGAGAGTGGGTGAAGCCCCAGTATGTGAGAAAGGCAGAGAGTCCACTCTGTGACTCACTGTTCCATTGCGGACCTGTGGAACTCAGACTAAGGGAGAACACCTCGTTTCTCCCAAGCCAGAGAGCAACTTGTGGAGAGACTGAGAGGCAGTGAGGGAGAAAGACACCAGGAAAAACTATAGGCCTTTTTCCAGATGCAGAACTGAGAGGAAGACATCATTGCAGAACTGAAGCAGGCAAAGAGAGCCTAAAGCCAAGGTTTGTCAGAGGCAGAGACTTGCAGCCCCGGAGAAACCTCGGCTTTGTGACCCAAAACCTGTCTGTTCCTGTTGCTAGATGGCCCACCCTTCTTCCCTGGGTCGTTGGTGAAGCATGCCTCACCACTTGAAGTGGTGAGGGAAGAAGGGAGGCAGACCCTACTTCTGCTTGCCTGGTTCGGAAGCGTGGGCCAAACCTTCCCTCCACAGCAAAGATCTCAGTGCAGAAGAACTCTCTTCACTTGATACCCTGACATATCTTCAGGCACTTGGAGCACCCACTCCTAGATTACAAAATTTAGGCTGCTCCCACTCCCTGTGGGCAAAACTTGGGGCAGCAGAGGTTTAACAACTCCATGCCTAGACACACCTCTGGGCACTTGGAAGCTGTACGGTAGACCCCTATTCCCTCAGAACCTACACTTTTGCCTGTTATTAGGGGACTTTTCGGTGGCCCTTTCTGGTTCAGCCCTACCCATGTTGTCCCAGCCATCCTGACATGTGGGGCTAAGCAGGGAGCTCAGACCACAGTGTATTTCACAGATCAGCCGATTGCCTGAGGCAGTAGAGTTTCTCTGAATAAACAGGCATCGAGTATATACACATCCGCATTAGCAACAGCTATTATCTGTGCCACCTAACTTGAACAGTGAGTAGTACTCTTGCAACCTGTGTAGACCCTTTGCCACTGAAAGCACACAGTACCAAAGTCAAAGACAACATCGTACATTATAGATGCCTCCCCAAGGGGTGTATGTGTGATCAGGGTGGCATGGGTGTGGGACACAGGTGATTCCTGAGCAAACAAGAGTAGATACAATAAATAAAAAGAAAGAAATTATCCTGATGAGAAACAAACAAAGAAAAGCTCCAAACGTGTATTTCGAAGATTGTTACGGCACTCCCAAAGAATCACACTAACTCTCCAGCCGTTAATTTTAACCAAAATGAAACCTTTGAAATACAAGATAACTCAAAATACTCATCTTAAAGCTCAACAAGAGGCCAGCCATGGTGACGCACACCTGTAATCTCAGCTACTCGGGTGGCTGAGGCAGGAAAATTGCTTGAACCCAGAGGGTAGGGGTTGTAGCGGGCCGAGATTACGCCACTGCACTCCAGCATGGGCGACAGAGTGAGACCCTGTCTCAATAAATTAAAACATAAATAAATAAAGCTCAGTGAGATGCAACAGAAATCTAAAAAGTGACACAAAGAAATCATGAAAACAACTCAGGATATTAATCAAAGAAATTACTAAATAGAGCGGATAAACAACAATAGGCTAGACGACATGGGAGAACAAATTTCAGAGCTGGAAGACAGGTCTTTCAAATTAACCTAGTCAGATAATAGCTAACAAAAAAATACATTTTTTTAAATGAGCAAAACCTTTAGAAAATGAGATTATGTAAAGCATTAAAACATAGGACTTTTAGGTATTATACAGGGAGAACAATAAAGAGCAAAATATATGGAAAACCTAATTAAGAGAATAACTCACAAAATCTCTGGCTTAGGGAGAGATTTAGACATGTGACTACAAGAAGCCCAGATAATTCCTGGAAGATAAATTCCAAGAAGAACCTCACCAAGTCATTTAGTCATGCGACTATTCAACATAAATATGAAGGAAAAATTCCTAAGGGTGGCAAGAGAGAAGCTTCAATCTTCCATAAAGGAAATCTCATCGGACTAACAACAGGCTACTGAGCAGAAACCCTACAAGCCAGAAGCAAAAGGGCCTATTTTAATCTTCCTTAATAAAAAAGACAATACCCCATCAGGAGTTTTATATTCTGCCAAACTAAGCTTCATAAATGAAAGAAAAATAAAGTCGTCTTTCCCCAGACAAACAAATGCTTAGGAGTTTATCTCCAGTAGAAAAGGTCTATAAGAAATGATCAAAGAATTTCTAAACATGGAAACAAAAGAATGATACCATCATAAAAAGATACGTAAGTACAAATCTCAGAGATCCTTTAAAGCAGCCACACACAGTTGACACTCCAAGACAACTAGCTTGCATACCTGTAGTAATCTTGAATGTAAATAGCCTAAGTGCTCCACCTAAAAGATAAAATGACAAGAACAAAACCTTGCATACCTATAGTAATCTTGAATGTAAATAGCCTAAGTGCTCCACCTAAAAGATAAAATGACAAGAACAAAACCTTGCATACCTATAGTAATCTTGAATGTAAATAGCCTAAGTGCTCCACCTAAAAGATAAAATGTCAAATTGGATTGGGAAAATAAGACCCAAGCATCTCCTGTCTTCCAAAGACCTACACTGATGGCTAAAGGCAGCTACAGAGTCATAGCAAAGGAACGGGAAAATATAAATCCTTCATATGGAAAGCAAAAACAGAAAAGAGTATCCAATAAACAATAAAACAGATTTGTTAAACCCAACAACAGTAAAAACAACAACAATAACAACAAAAACGAAGGGCATTGTATAACATTAAAGGATTCAACGCAAGATTCAACCATCTTAAATATATATGTACCCAACACCAAAGCATCCAAATTCATAAGAAAAATACTATTAGAGACAACAAAGACAAGTACTCAGTATGGTCCTGAGTATTTTTATTGGAAGATAGTCTTATTACTGATAGTTCGCTGCCCATTATTAGTCTGTCAGGATTTCTCCTTCTTCCTGTTTCAATCATAGGAAATTGCATGTTTCCAGAAATTCATCCTTTTCTTCTAGGTATTCTAGTTTTGCAGTTCTAAGAAAACACACTGATAACAATGTAGAAATAGTGGGGGGCTTGGGATGGAGTAATTGAGGGGAACTTCAGCATCCCACTGACATCACTAGGCAAATCAACGAGGCAGGTAGTTAACAAAGAAACCCTGATGGAAATTGCACTCAATCTGTATAATGCTTTGGACAGGATGATCGTTTAAATAATATTGATTGTTTTTCCCCAATTCACAGCAGGAATTATTTCTCCATTTTTTTGTGTCATCTTCAAAATATGACTATGCATATTTTGTTAAGGGTTTTTTATCAGGCAGTCATGCTGAATTTTATCAAGCGCTTATTCTTCATCTATTGAGGTGACCACATGATTTTTGCTTTTAATTCTGCTTATGTAGTGAATCACACTTATCGATTTGTGTACGTTGAAGCATACCTGCATTTTTAGAATAAAAACTGTCCGGGGCGTGGTGGCTTACGCCTGTAATCCCAGCACGTCAGGAGGCCGAGGCCAGCAGATCACCTGAGGTCAGGAGTTTGCGATGAGCCTGAACAACTAGGCAAAAGCCTGTTTCTACTAAAAATACAAAAATTAGCCAGGCATGGTGGTGGGCACCTGTAGTCCCAGCTACTCGAAAGACTGAGGCAGAAGAATCGCTTGAGCCCAGGAGGCAGAAGTTGCAGTGAACAGAGATCAGGCCACTGCACTCCAGCCTGAGTGACAGAGTGCTCAGGTTCCCATCTGAAAAAGAGGGGGAGGAGGAGGAGGTGGTGGAAGTGGAGGAGGAGGAGGAAGAGGAGGAGGTGGTGGTGGAGGAGGAGGAGGAGGAGGTGGTGGAGGAGGAGGAGGAGGAGGAGGAGGAGTCAAAACCACTGGACCATGGTGTATCATCTCTTTTTTTTTTTTTTAAGTGAATTTAAGTTTATTAGCCATAGAAAAAAAATGATTCCTCAAAATCAATTATGGATAAATCCCCTGTAAAACAGCAAGCTTACAGAATTTTTTTCACATGAAAAGATAGTCATTATACTTTTGGTCCAAGATATGTTAAGTTTTTTCCTCCTTCTTCAGATGACAGATGGATGTAACTGAATCTACGAACGAGTGTACTTGCCCCAAATGTGCAACATAAATACAGAAGCGATGAACAGAAGACTCATAACCAATACTGGAACAGGGCCAACTTTGAGCCCAGGTGAATCTTCTGTGTAGAATCGCCACATCCCCCCGGTGCCTGCCGAGGTCGTGCGGCCTGCGCTCCTTGTTCCACAGCTGGCGTTTTTCCTCTGCCGAACAGTGGATCCTGCCGCCCGGGCAGCCACCGCTTTGCTGGGAGAGCGCCGTGAGGATCCCACGTTAGTGCCACTTGGGGTCGGACCAGGCATGCTGGAGATGAGAGTGTCAAGGAGCTGACGCGGACGGAAGGAAAGTTGGGGAACCCTGGTAGGACCGGCAGCTGGCTAGACTCGGTGTATCATCTCTTGATGGCCTGTTGGATTCAGTCTAATAGTATTCTGTTGAGTTTTTTCGCATCGATTATTTACCAGAGATATTGGCTTGTGGTTTCTTTTTTGTTTGTTTGTTTGTTTGTTTTATCCTTGCCTACCTCTGGGACCAGGCTTATGCTGGCTTTGTGGAAGTATGTAAGTAGGATATCCTCCTTGATTCTTTGTAACATTTTTGATAGGACTGGTACTAGTTCTATGTCTGGTGGAATTTAGCTGTAAATCAGTATGGTCCAGAATATTTTTATTGGGAGATATTTTTATTACTGATAGCTCACTACCCATTTTTAGTCTGTGAGGATTTCCTCCTTCCTCCTGTTTCAATTGTAGGCAACTGTATATTTCCAGAAATTCATCCTTTTCTTCTAGGTATTCTAGTTTTGCCTATAGAGATGCTCACAGTAATCTCTAATGATCTTATATTTCCTTGCTTCCAGTTGTAATGTCTCCTCTTCATTTCTGATCATACTTATTTCAGTAAGTTTCTAACTAGTATTGTATTGCTGTCTGTATGTCTTCTTAGGCCTAAAAGTATTTGTTTTATGAATCTGGGTAGTCCAAGATTGGATGCATGATATATTCAGCACTGTTATGGCTTCTTTATGAAGTGATTCCTTTATTGTTATATAATGGCCTTAATTGCCCCAGTGTTTTTCTTTTGTTGTTGTTTTTTTGTTCTGTTTTTGATTTAAAGTCTGTTTAATCTGTTATCAACAGAGCTTTTCCTGCTAGCGTTTGCTATACGTTTGTTTGAATTTTTCCATCCGTTTACCATGAGTCTATTCATCATTATAAGTCATTTGCATTTCCTATAAGCAGCATATGATTGATTTTTTTTGACTCCAATATGCTAATCTATATTTTTTAATTGGAGAATTTTGTTCCAATTAAGTTCAAATTAATATTGATATGTGAGGTCTTCTTCCTGTCATGATGTTAAGTTTCATGTAGTTTGTAGTCTCTATTGTGTATTTGCTTTACAAGCACTCTGATTTTTACACTTCCACGTGGTTTTTACGATGTTGGGTGTTGACCTTTCATTTCCTAGTTCAGAACATCTTGGAGCTGTTTTTTTTTTTTTTTTTTTTTTTTTTTTGCCAATCATTGAGAGGTTGTAAGGTTGCTGAGGTTGGTTGGCCTTGAACTCTTGGCCTCGCCTTCGCAAGCGCCACGACATCCGGCCGGAGCCACTTTGGGCCCCCTTGGAGCTGTTTTTATAGCACGACTGCAGTGGTGACAAATTCCCTTACCATTTGTTTGCATGCGAAAGACTTTTATTCCTTCTTTATTTATGAAGCTTAGTTTAGCAAAATAAAAAATTCTTAGATTTTACTTCTTTGCTTTAGAAAAACTAAAAATACAACTCGAATTTCTTCAGACTTGTAAGATTTCTTCTGAGATATCCACTGTTAGTGTAGCAGCATTCCCTTTGCAGATAATGAGGTCCTTTTTTCTTGCTGCTTTGCGTCTGGTTTCATTCACACTGATTTTTAGATACTCTGATGACTATACCCCTTTGTGAAGTTTATTTTGTAATATTTCTCCCAACATCTGTTCAAGCTTCTTGTATCTGGATGTCTAAAGCTATAGCAGAACCAGGTAAGTTTTCTTCACTTCTTCCCTATTTGCATTTTTTTCTGTTTCCTCTGCCTCAGGCATATCTAAGGCTAGTGTGTTTGAGCACTGCATAATTCCACATTTCTTGAACATTTTGTTCGTTTCTGAATTATTTTTCTTCAGCTTTGTGTTATTATGTTAATTTGAAAGCCCATGTTCAAGCTCCAAAATTATTGCTTTCACTTCATTTAGTCTGAGGTTAAGGCTTTTCACTATGTTTTGTAACTCCTTCAGTAAATTTTTTATGGTTGGAAGTTCTGTTTATTTGTTGTTAAAATACCAATCTCTGTAGTACATTTTTTAATTCAAATTCTAAATTATTTTTCCGATTTTCATTTTTGTTGTTTAACATTCTTTTTGGATCCTGCTGATATCACTTCCTTACAACCTACAATCCGAGTTCTCCTTGTGGCCTTTCGGAATTTTCATTTCATCACCATTTATTGCTGCAGAGGCAGTGTGCTCCTTGGGGGTGTCATAACACCATGCTCTCTTATGCTGCCGGAATCGTTACACTCATCCCTTCTGTTAGGCAACAGCTGTCACGTCCTGCTTTTTAATTTACCTTCCTTTGGTTGAGGATTTTCCTCCCCTTCAGTGGGTGACTGTAATGTTCATTGTGTGACTGTAATGTTTGTTGTCTGTGCTCATTTGCCTTCAATCCTGGAGGCTGTAGGGGCCAAGGTTCTGTATGAGTTCCTTGGTTATAAATAGGCTTCTCAAATGCTGGCTGTATTAGCAATTTGCCGGGTATTCGAGCAGGCTCACTACCTTCTGTGAGACTGAGATTGCAGACGTCTCAGGAAGTTTCTCTCATTCTCCATCAGCCTGCCCTCTGCCAACAGGATTTGTACTGGGTTTTTCAGTTTAGCCTCCAGACAAGTAGACAGTGCTTATAGCTAAGTAAGAGCTGAATGCGGCAGAAGCAGATGAGCATGTGATTGAACTTAGTTTCCCAGGAGGAGCTCTTTGTTGTCTAGAAAGATGGACTGCTCAGTGCCATGACTTCCCTGCCCAGCCCTGGAGAGGGAGACAAAGCTGGATGGAGGCTTGGTTTGCAGAGAGCACAAGCACCATCTCTGAGCGTGGCACGGGGCGCTTATGGTGAAATGTACTATGGTCTTGCCTGGGAAGGGAGAGGGATGCATCAGCTCCACATGCACCTTGGGCAGGCCAAAATGCCAGCTGCCTCCTATCACACATTTGTTTGGGATCCATAACTCAAAAAATTTTCCCACAGCCCCAAACGCACAGGTTGTGGCTCACCTGACTTCAACTGCAATAACACTGACACTCTGTGTAGAGACGGTGGGGGTGGGATTTTGCTGTTCAAGCAAGCCCAGGTCTGGGGAGCACACTGCCAGGGAAGGGAGATGGGAGAGCTGCCTCAAATAGTCTTGGAATAACTGTCCATTCTCTGCAGGAGCAGCCATGGCTGTGAATGCCGGAGCGGGTGGGAGGAGGAGAAGTCTCTCTCTCCAAATCCATGTCCAAGTACTGGTTCCAGCTGACTACTGTGGCAGATCCACACTCCTCCCCTACAGAGCCCAGGACAGTGCTTCCATCTATACCGGAAAGAATATAGTCATCTTCAGTTCGCAAAGCGGGAAGCTCTCACGCGCAAGGAAGCACCACGCTCTGGTTTACTTTGTCCCAAAGAGTGCTCCCATGGTGCACTGCACTATTGTTTCCCCTAGCGATATCCCAGTGCGAGGGTCAGACCTCCAGGAATCCAGCACAGATGGATTCCAGGAACCAGGCCTCCTGCAGCTTCCTGGGTTCTACCAGCCTTAAATGATTGCTGGAGTCCAAGTAGGTGCTGAGGAAAATTTGCAGGTGTTTCGATGATACGGAGACGCAAAGGCTGAGATCCTCTAGACAAGAAAGAGGCTCACAATAAACAGAAATCCATTATGGAGCCTGCCACCTCAGCTGAAGTCTGGGGAGGTAACAAGCCAGCCTGTGTGAGCTGTCAGCCCATGCTTTCCCCGAAAGAGGTTCTCAAATTTTTCCCTCTCCAGTGATTGGGCTCGCTGTGGCAGACAGACTCCCCAACATTGCAGACACCAGCAGTCTGCAACAAGGGTAAGGGAAACCACAAAAGCCCACCTACCTGTTCCGAAGGACTCCAGGTTTCTTGGGATTTGATCTCTGCCAAGCTCTTCCTTTCCTACTTTCAGATTCTTCCCTTTTGGATTCCCAGCTAGGCTTTACCATTCTCCACTCAACATTCCAGTCCACGGGTTATAATTATTCACCTGTAACTTTTCTTTTTCTGCAGAGATCTCATGTCTACTGTCTCCAGTCAGCCATCATGAGAAGTTCTTTCCTCTTCTCAAATATAAACATTTATTATGATAAACTTTCATCTTAGAGACACTTTTGGCAAATCCTATGTGTTTTGGTACGGTATGTCTCTTTTGTCATTTGTCTCTAGATTTTTTTTCTTTTTTTTAATGTATAATTTCATTCCTCCTCTTTTTTTGTTCCTGCTTAAGAAAGAATCTCCCTCTGTCACCCAGGCTGCAGTGCAATGGCATGATCTCTGGAATAGCTGTAGCCTCTGCCTCCCATCGGTGTGCTCTATGCATACCCATCTCACATGCAAGGATACATAAAGACTAAAAACAAAGGGATGGAGGAAGATTTACTAACCAAATGGAGAGCAGCAATGAAAAAAAAAACAGGAGTTACAATTGTCATCTCTGATAAAACAGATTTTAAAGCAACAAAGATCAAAAGAGACAAAAAGGACATTACATAATGGTTAAAGGATCAATGCAACAAAAAGAGCTAACGATCCTACATCTATACGCACCCAATACAGGGTCACTCAGATACATAAGGTAACTTCTTAGTGACTTACAAAGAGACTTAGACTCCCACACGATAATAGTGGGAGACTTTAACACTTCACTGTCAATGTTAGACACATCAATGAGATAGAAAATTAACAAGGATATCCAGGACTTGAACTCAGACCTGGAACAAGTAAACTTAACAAATATTTACAGAACTCTCCACCCCAAATCCACAAAACATACATTTTTCTCAGTACCACATCACACGTATTCTAAAAGTGACCACATAGTCGGAAGCAAATTACTCCTCAGCGATTGCATAGCAAAAAAGAAAAAAAAGAAAAGTCATATGGTTGATATCAACAGATGCAGAAAAGTGACAGCATCTGAAAATTTCAACACTCAATGGGAGAACCTGCTGGGAAACTAAGAATGGAGGAGAACTTATTCTTAATAGAGAGCATTTCCTAACAAAACTACAGCTAACATTGTACTACTAAGAAAAATATGGGTTTGTTTTTTAAAGATTGGAGACAAAAGAAAGCAAGACTATCCATTCTCGTTATTTTTAATTAACAAAATATTGGGAGTTCCAGCTGCTGTGATAAAGGAAAACAAACAAGTGAACGACATATAGGAAGGGAGGAACACACACTCTTCTTTCTTGCAGCTTGTACACACAGAAAATGCAAAAGAATTTCCAAAACTTTTTGAATTAATAAATGAGTTATGCAAGGTTAGAGTATTAGATAAACAAAAGAGCCAATCATCATTCTGTAGAATAAAGATGAACATGGGAAATAGAAATATAAAAAACCAGTACAACTTATTACATCTCTCAAAGAGAAATGAAGAAGCCTTCATGATGGCTGACTAGGAGCGTTTGCTTTCTCCAATAAGAGAACCAAAGTGAGTAACCACACCTAACTCAATCATCCAAGACACGGCAATGGAAAAGAGGCAATACCTGATGCAGGGAAGAATTAGGTGAGGCAGCCTGCTTGGCTAGGATGGGCTGGAAGCTGAGAGACTATTTAACAACTTAAGCGGTTAACGATCCCCAGGGATCCATATTGACACCAGTACCCCTGTATTCCTAGCCACTGGAGAACTAACCCCGTTCAGTGAGTCCTGAAACTAACATAGGGAGCTGCAGAGAAATAGTGTGAAGGCACTGGCTTATGGATATAGCCTGTGCAGGATCCCTTACATTCACCGAGACCTAACAAGATTGCCTACTGTTCTGGAGACCAGCAGTGCTGGGGCTGAGATGCAAGAGAAAAGATTGCTGCTGTGCCCGAGACGTAGTTAGCACTACCAGAGCTGAGGCACGTGTGGCACATGTGCTGCCAACAGGCAGGCCAAAGCTGCTGTCACTGAAACCAGTATCGCCTGCCTAGTGGCAGGGAAGTGGCACGAATCCTGCCACCATTCACCTAAGCATTCTGCCAGTGGCCTGAGGATCCTCCCAACACCTGCTTTCCATGGCCAGCACATGCACACAACATCAGCCCTGAGGAAAAAATCCCAGCCTGACCAGGTTTAATCCCCTTCCTCTGCCAGAGCTAAGTCTGGAGCTTGGGTGTTACCCAGCTCAGTCCACCAGTATTGACACCTGAACACTCCTCTTGAGGGGGCTCAGGCTGGATCTTATTCACCTGCTTGCTATAACCACAGCGGATACCTGTATGCAAGGTATCACACATAGGCCAGCCAGGAGACTGGCCTGACAAGCCCATTGCAGCCTGGTACACACTGCTTGGGGGGCTGATCTTCCACTGCCACTGCCAGCGATACCAGCCATGCTACATCAGTTGTCCAGAGGCCCAATAACCTACCCACATGCCCAGCACACAGCTGTCACTATTCCATCAGTGTAGGCCACCTGGGGGCCCAAGCGTTGGCCTTCTTGGACTCACTAACACTTGTGCCATTGCAGGTCACATTGAAGCCCAAAGATATAATTGTTCAGTCCACTGCCGCCACTACTGGGGCCTGCCGCCACTACTGGTCCCCAGTGAAATTTCAGTACAGGCTCCAATACTAACTGCACCCGCAGCCAGTGAAAAAGTCTCAGATGCTCTTTACAACCAAGAAATCATACAGAGACCATCCTACTGCATGAACCCAGAATTAAAGCCAAAGTGCCTTACCCAAGCAATGCTAGATTCATCCTCAGAAATATGTCCTTCCCTATAGAAAACTGGAAGGCACTGATAGACCAGTTATGCTGGTATCAGAGAAAAGACACATGAGAAAGCTAGTTAGTATGACATTTCCAAAGGACACACTAATTCTCCAGAAATAGAACCAAATCAAAAAGACATTCATAAAATGGCAGAAAAAGACATGGATAACTATAAAGAAGCTCAGAGAGAAAGAAGAAGATTTTAAAAACCAGAAACAAAAGCAAGTTAGTATATGAAGGAGGAGTACGCCAGTTTAGTTTTTATTAGAACTAAATTCTGGAACTGAAAAAATTCTTTTAATGAACTACACACACTAAGTTTGGAAGCAGCAAGAATAGACGAGATCAAGCAAAAGAAAGAAAGGAAAAACAACCACAGAACTTGAAAACAAGTCTTTAGAAATTAACAAAGCAGACACACATTTTTAAAAGAATAAAAAAGAATTAACAAAATCTTTACAATATATAGGACACCATAAAGTGACCAAATATATAAACTAAAACTACTGGTATCTCAGCAGATGAAAAAACAACAAAAGGATTCACAACCTGTTTGGCAAAATAATAAATGAAACTTCCCAAGTCTAGCAAGAGATTTACACATCCAGATACAGGAGATCCAGCTACCCCCTCAGATGTGGCACAAAAAAATCTTCTCTACAGATACAGGAGATCCAGCTACCCCCTCAGATGTGACACAAAAAAATCTTCTCTACAGCACATTATGGTAACAATGTCGTCCAAAGTCAACGACAAAGAGAATTGTAAGAACAGCAAGAAAAAAGGTTCTAGTTATCTATCGCAGAAAACCCGAGGGACAAACAGATTGCTCAGCAGATTCCTTGCAGCAAGGCTAGAATGAGATGATATATCCAAAGTGCTGAAAGGAAACATCCGTCAGCCCAGGATTCTATATCCAGTAAAATTTTCCTTCACAAATGCTGGAGAATTAAAGACTTCTCCAGACAAGCAAAGACTGAGGGAATTCATCACCAACAGATGAGCCCTACCAGAACTGTTTAAGGGAGTACTTACTCTGAAAATGGAAGAAAAATATTTGCCATCACGAAAAGACATCAAGATATAAAATTCAATTGTAAGAAAACATAAAAACAGGAAATGACACAAATGGTACCGCTACAGATAACTGCCACAACACAATAATAGTAAGAGAAAAAGAAAGAAGGAATATACAAAATCAGAACACAATTAACAGTATGACAGCTATAGAACCACACATATCAACTTATCAGTAACCTTAAAAACAAATGGACTAGAATGCACACTTAAAAGACATAGACTCCATGGATTAAAGAACATGATCCACTATTATGCGGTTTACAGGAAACTCACTATGCCTGCAAAGACAGCATATAGACTGAAAGTAACGGACAGAAAATAGCACACTGAAGCCAAAAGTAAGCAGCAGTAGCTATACTTTAGGCCAAAGACAGGAAAAAAAGAAAAGACAAAGAAGGTCATTACAATTCCATATATATGCAGCCAGTACTGGAACACTCGGGTTCATAAAACAAATCTTAATCTAAGGAGAGATATTTCAACACAAGAATAGTGGGGAACTTCAAACCCCACTTGCCTTACAGCAATCATCTAGACAGGAAAACAACAATAAAATACTGAACTCAGACCAGACATCGAACTGAAGGTACCTGACAAAAATTTGCTGAATGTTTTACCCCAAAACTGCTCAGGGCATGCTGTTTTCATGAGCACATGGAAGATTCTCCAAGACAGACCATTGTAGGTCATGAAAAAATTCTGAAAAAGGTTCAGAGAACCAAAATCCCAACAAGTATATTCTAGCACCACAGTGGAATAAAATGAGAAATTAAGATTGAGCTCAGCGGCTCATGCCTGTAATCTCAGCACTTTGGGAGGCTAAGGCAGGAGGACTGTGTAAGCTCAGTAGTTCAAAGAGAGCAGCATGGCAAGACCTTGTCTCTATTGAAAATTTAAGACCAGACGTGGTGGCTCATGCCTGTACTCCCAGCACTTTGGGAGGCTGAGGCGGGGCAGGTCACCAGGAAAGAAGTTTGAGACCAGTCTGTCCAACATAGTGAAACCCCATCTCTGCTAAAAGTACAAAAAAATTAGCCAGGTGTGTGTGGTGTTGTGCCCCACCATAATCCCAGCTACTAAGGAGGCTGAGGCAGGAGAATCCTGTGAACCTGGGAGGCAGAGATTGCAGTGAGTCGAGATCACGCCATTCATTGAACCCCAGCCTGAGCAACGAGTGAGACTCCACCTCAAAACAAGAAACAAACAAAGAAAAAAACCCCGACTTTGCATCACCTCTTTCATTTCTGATTGAAGTGTTGGACCAGTCCTGAGGAAAATTAACTGTAGGTGAGTAATGATAGAGTCTTGGGTCTCCATCTAAAAAAAAAAAAAAAAAAAAAATTAAATCAGCTGGGCATGGTGGCATCGTGTCTGTAGTCCCAGCTACTCAGGAACCTGAAGTGTGAGGATTACTTGAGCCTAGCGGTCAAAGCTTCAGTGAGCCATGACTGCCCCACTGAACTTCAGAGCAAGACATTGTCTGAAAAAAATATTAAAATTAAAATTAAAAAAAATACAAAACGCTCAGCATGCTGGCTCACACCTGTAATGTCAGCACTTAGGGAAGCTGATGTGGGATGTCCGCTTGAGCCCAGGAGTTCAAGATCAGCCTCATATAGTGAGATACTAACTAACTCAATTTAAAAAATTAAACGCACAACACACACACACACACACACACACACACACACACACACACACACTCCATATAATAACAGGCAAAAAAGAAAAGAAAACCCCACAAGAAACTAGAAATTAATACCAATGCGAACATTGGAAACTATATATATGTGGCAATTAAAGGACATACTCTTGGTCAATGAAGAAATAAAGATTCAAATGAAAAAAAATTATTTAAATAAATGAAAATGGAAACAATACACGAAAATCTGTTTAATATCACAAAAGCAGTTTAAAAAAGAGAAGTGTGTGACAATAAGTGCATGCATCTAAATAGTACAAAGATCTTAACTAAGCAATCTAATGATGCATCTATTAGAAAAACAATAACAATCCAACCCAAAATTAGCAGAAAAAAAGACATAATAAAGGTGACAACAAAACTCACAAAAAAGGTGGGGGGACTAAAAACAGTGCGTAGAGGATCAATGAACACAAAGTTGGTTCCTGAAAATATAAAACTGATCAACTACTAGCTAAGCTAACAAAGAAAAGAAGAAAAACAAATAAATACAAATAGAGGTAAAAAAGGAGATATTACATCCGATACCAGAGAAAAGACAAAGATGATGTGGGATAATTATGAACAAGTATAAACTGAATGGAAAATTCAGAAGTAATGGATGAATTTCTGGAAACATACAAACTACCTGGAGTGAATCAAGAATTAAAAATCCTGAACACCTGACAAGTATTGATATTGATTCAGTAATCACAAGCCTCCCACAAAGAAAAGCCAAATACCAAATGGATTCCCTGCTGAACTCTACTAAACATGTAACAGAATAAACACCAATCTGCCAATTCCAAAACACCGAGGAAGGAATTATCCCTAACTCATTCTATTAGACCAGCATTAACTGATAACCAAAACCAGAAAACACACAACAAAAATCTGCAGACCATAATCTTTGATGAATGCATCCACTTGCTCTTGGATCAGAGGAATTAATGTCATTAAATTGAACATACTACTGCCCCAAACCAGAAAACACACAATAAAAAAGAAAACTGAAGACAATTATCCCTGATGAATTGCATCCCATGCCCACAGATTCGAGGAATGTCATTAAAGTGAACATTCTGCTTAAAGTAATCTGCAGAATCAGTCCAATCGCCTTTGAAATACCACCGCCATTTTTCACAGACACAGACAAAACAATCCTAAAATTCATGTAATGCTAACAACAAAACTGGCTAAATAGCCAGAGTAATCCACACGAAAAAGAGACATCATGCTACCTGACTTAAAAATGTATTACAGGGGTACAATAACCAAAAGAACATAGTATTGATATAAAAAGACACATAGATCAATGGAAGCAAATTAACCCAGAAAGATAACCCAGGAATATATCCTGATATTTACAGCCAAGTGACTTTCTTTAAAAAAAAAAAAAAAAAAAAAGATGAAAAGAATACACACTTGAAAAAGCACACCAACTTTACTAAATGGTGGTGGGGAAAATCGTACATCCATATGTAATAGAATGAAACTAGGGCTCTTTCCTTACTGAATGACAAAATCACCTCTAGGCTAGGTGCACTGGATCATGCTCTTATCCCAGCACTCTGAAAGGCTGAAGTGGATGGATCACTTGTCAGGAATTGGAGACTGGCCTGGCCAACATGACGAAACCCTGTCTCTACTAAAAATACAAAAATTAGCCAGGCATGGTGACAGGTGCCCGTAGTCCCGGCTACATGGGAAGCAGAGGAAGAAGAATTGCTTGAACCTCGGAGGTTGCAATGGCAGTGAGTCAAGATCTTGCCACCACACTCCAGCCTGGGTGACACAGCAAGACTGTGTCTCAAAATATGTAAAATAAAATAACCTCCTGGATCAAAGACTTAAAGACCTAAAAGTTTACTACTACTAGAAGAAGTAGAGAAAACACAACAGAACACTGATCTAGGCCAAAATTTTATGGCCAAGACCTCAAGAGCACAGCCAACAGAAACAAAAATAGACAAATGGCACTATATTAAATGCAAAGGCTTCTGCACAGCTAAGGAAACAATCACTGGAGGGAACAGACAACCCACAGAATTGGAGAAAATATTTGCCAACCATTCATCTGACAAGGGACTAATAACATCGGGAAAATACAAGCTCATACAACTCATTTATAAAAACAATCCCATTAGAAGATGAACAAGTGCTGTAATCCCAGCACTTTGGGAGGATGAGGTGTGTAGATCACAAGGTCAGGAATTTGAGACCAGCCTGAACGACATGGTGAGATCCTAGCTCTACCAAAAATACAAAAATTAGCCAGGCACAGTGGTGAGCACCTCCAATCCCAGCTACTCGGGAGGCTGAGGCAGGAGACTCGCTTGAACCCGGGAGGCAGAGGTTGCAGTGAGCTAGGATCCCACAACTGCATTCCAGTCTAGGGGACAGAGTGAGACTTTGTCTCAAAAAAAAAAAAAAAAGAAAGAAAGAAATAGGAACACTCTTACACTGTTGGTGGGAGTGTAAATTAGTTCAACCATTGTGGAAGACAGTGTGGCGATTCCTCAGGGACCTAGAAATAGAAATTCCATTTGACCCAGCAATCCCATTACTGGGTATATATCCAAAAGACTATAAATCGTTCTACTATAAGGACACATGCACACGAATGTTCATTGCAGCACTGTTTACAATAGCAAAGACCTGGAACCAACCCAAATGCCCATCGATGATAGACTGGACTGGGAAAATGT
This sequence comes from Saguinus oedipus, assembly GCA_031835075.1. Lineage (NCBI taxonomy): Eukaryota > Metazoa > Chordata > Mammalia > Primates > Cebidae > Saguinus > Saguinus oedipus. The sequence goes on along the minus strand of JASSZA010000171.1, from coordinate 94,985 downwards.
GGCACATATACACCATGGAATATTATGCAGCAATCAAAAATGATGAGTTTGTGTCCTTTGTAAGGACATGGATGAATCTGGAGAACATCATTCTCAGCAAACTGACACAAGAACAGAAAAAGAAAGACCGCATATACTCACTCATAGGTGGGTGAGAAAAATGAGAACACATGGACACAGAGAGGCGGTCTACTATACACTGGGGACTGTTGGGGGAAGTGGGGGAGGGACAGCGGGGGGGGGCTGGGAGGGGATAGCCTGGGGATGAATACCAAGTGTGGGTGAAGGGGAGGAAGGCGGCAAAACACACTGCCATGTGTGTACCTATGCAACTATCTTGCACGTTCTGCACATGTACCCCAAAACCTATAATGCAATAAAAATTAAAAAAAAAAAAAAGTGGACAAATGACATTAATGGACAATTCCTAAAAAGACATATAGACAGCCAACAGGCATATAAAACTGCTCAACATCACTAAGCATGAGAATATTCAAATCAAACCCCATAATGAGATAAAAAATAGCAAAAACAAAAGCATGTCATTTGCAGAAAATGAATGGAAGTGGAATCCATTAGTTTACTGTTTTTCAGGCAGAATGTTGCCCTATCACCCAGGATAGAGAAAATGGCACAATGACGGCACACTGCATCCCTGAACTCCCAGGCTTAAGAGATCATTTAACTTCTGCCTACCAGGTAGGTGGCCATACAGGAATGTGGCATCACACCCGACTAATTTTTGTATCTCTTGTAGAGGAGGAATTTCACCATGTTGCCCAGGATGGTCTCAAACTCCTGGGCTCAAGTGACTCACCTGCCGCGGCTCCCAAAGTGCTGGGATTACAGGTATGAGCCACTGAGCCTGGTCCAAGTACATTATGTTTAGTGAAATAACCTAGATGTGGAAAGGTAAATATTGCATGCTCTCATTCAGATATGGGGGCTAAAAATGACTTCATAAAGGTAGAGAGTAGAATGATATACCAAAGGCTGGGAAGGATCGATGGCTGGAAGGAAGCTGATCAAGACAGGTAGGTTAATGGGTTCAAACATACAGTTAGTTACATAAAAGGTATTTCTACTATTCCGCAGCAGTGTCGATGAGTAACTGCAGTTAATAACAATGTATATTTCAAGTTAGAAAGAGAAGAAGACTTGATTTTTCCCTAATACATAGATAAATCATCAAAGTAATGGACCTCAAAATACCCTAATTTAAGAATTACACATTGTATACATATACCAACATATCACATGTACCCCCAATATAGGTAACATATTATGTATCAATTTTTAAAAATGAAATAATCTGTAGGAATAAGATCTGAACAGGATCTGCATACTGATCATTATAAAAGCCAGTGGAAAAAAATCAAGGACTGAAATGAAGAGAAATATACAGATTGGGATATACAACACATTAAAGATACTACTTTTCTTAACCTATTAATTATACTGCAAGCATATTTATGTAGATATGTATTCTAGACATGAGAACATTGTTGGCTATATAGTTAGCCCAACATACGAAAATCACAGTAAGGCTTTCTGTAGCCCTAGACAAACTTACTCTAAAATTTATATGGAAAGGAAAGACTCTATAAGATATCAAACAATCTTTATAAAGAATAAAGAAAAACTGTTTTGCTGTATATTAAGACCTATTACGTAATTACGGCAAACCAGAGAGTGAGGCACTGGTGCAAAGATGAACAGATATAAAAATGGACCTGACTAGAAAACACAAAAATCAAGCAACACGAATTCACCCTACTGATCCTTTTTAGAGGTACAAACAAATGGTCCTGGAGCTTAGACACAAAATGCAAGAACAAAACAAAAAATAATATTGATGTATGCCTTATAATTTATATAAAAATTTAGCTCAAATGGATTATGAATACAAATGTAAAATTTTAAATATTAATCCACAGGGAAATATCTTTTGAGTTTTGAGTGTAAGTACATTATTTCACTGATGTTGCTTAGGTTAACTCCACAGCAACCGTGCACTAACCCAAGAGATCTTTTTCTCTCTTTTCAGAATTATACAGATATGGTTTTCAAAATATTAATTCTTCCTGCTTTTTTTTTTTTTTTTTTTTAGCTTTCTTCCCTTCCCTTTATGTGATGTCACAAGGTAGATTTGTAGTCTCCTAACCTGTATATTAACTAACTAACTTTCATTTCTAAATTTCGGATACCCATAACCATCTGTTCCATTCTAAACCAATTAGAATCACTTAGATTTTCTACAGGTAAATGATGATCTTTTGCTCTGTCCTTTCTGGATTTTGTCTTGTTCAAAGCACACATGCACAAGGATCTGTAGACTTTATTCCTTAAAATGTTTCCCAATTTGTGCCTCTCCTTATATTCTACAAATTGAAAATATTCCATTTCTTCACTGGACTTCTAGTCTTAGAAATACTCGAAGCCAGGAGCGGTGGCCCAGCCTGTAAATCCCAGCACTTTGGGATTTGGGAGCCCAATGCAGGTGGATCATGAGGTCAAGAGGTCGAGCCCACCCTGGCCCATGGCAAGATCCTGTCTCCAAAATACAAAAATTAGCTGGGTGTGTTGGCACATGCCTGTAGTCCCAGCTACTCAGGAGGCTGAGGCAGAAGAACCGCTTGAACCTGGGAGGTGCAGGTTGCAGTGAGCCCAGAGACATCTCGCCACTGCCCTCCACCCTGGAGACAAAGTGAGACTTTGTCTCAAAACAAACAAACAAAAAAAAAGAAAAAAGAAAAAAAAAAAGAAGAGAAGACGACAAAGAAGAAATACTCCCCTTGTCTATGTGTAAAGAAGAAACGGAGCATTTAAAAAGATGGGAGTGTGCTAAAAGAAAGAGTTTTGCAAGTTTCCTGATTCCTTTGTATAAAACCAGCCAATAATAGCTCTGTTATTAACTACAGGGACATTTGGACAGTCTTAGGATGACAGGAGTTTTACACCATCAGATCCCTTCTCCAGTTATCTGTTTACTACTCACCCAATGCCTTAGTCATTTTAGATAAAGAACTTGAGGTCCCCAAACATCCAAACATTCAAGTGCTAAAGTGTGAATGTACATGACAGAATACTTTTTTTTTTTATTTTGAGTTACCAAGTCTCACTCTGTCACCCAGGCTGGACTGCAGTCTCACCGCAACCTCCGCCTCTCAGGTTCAAGCGACTCTCCTGCCTCAGGCTTCCAATTAACTGGGATTACAGTCTTGCACCACTACGCCTGGCTAATTTTTATATTTATATGTAGTAGGCATGGGGTTTCAACATGTTGGCCAGGCTGGTCTCGAATTCCTGACCTCAGGTGATCCACCTGCCTCGGCCTCCCAAAGTGCCGGGATTACACATGTGAACCATGACACCCGACACCTGGCTTACTTAAAACATTCTTGAATGCCAACTGTACTAGTACTCTCTTTGATATCTTTTCCCATGGATGTCCCCTACTAGATATGATAAAAAGCCTTGTGGATATGGAATGTGGAGAACAAGTTCACATCTTATCCACATTTGTCTTTTAGGAGAAGTTAATTAGAACACACCTAAGAGAAATAAAACTAGGTCATAGTAACTTAATGGCTAACAAAAAGGAACAGATTCTTCATTTACACTGAAATTATGTAATCATAAAAAGTTGACTAAATACTAGTACTTTGAACATCTTATTTTTTAATTTATTACTTTGGAAAAGTAGCTAATGTTTTATATTAAAATGCAGAATCTGGCTGGGGGCAGTGGTGCACGCCTATAATCCCAGCACTTTCGGAGGTCGAGGTAGGTGGCTCACTTGAGGTCACAAGTTCAAGACCAGCCTGTCCAAGACGGGGTGAAACCCCGTCTCCACTAAAAGTACAAAAGTTTGGCAGGCGTCTGTAATCCCACTACTTAGGAGGCCGAGGCAGGCAAATCGCCTGAACGGTGAGGCAGAGGTTGCAGTGGGCCGAGATCATGTTACTGCACTGCACCCTGGGTGACAAGAGCAAAATTCTGTCTCAAGAAAATAAAAAGAAAAAGAAATGCGGACGTTTAAGATTTTCGGTAACAACCAGATTAAGCAAGGCACATAATACATGCATGGCAGAAATGCAAATCAATCTAAGAAAACTTCATATTTAATTGCTGAGAAACATGGCTGTTTTCCACACAGTTCTGGTTTTACTGTGGGAAAAGTATCTGTTTTACTCAGCTACTAGATTATTTTCTGAACAAGGTGTGTACTACGATAAAAATTTCTTTAACTGAAAGGCACGTGGGTAGGGTCTACTTGAGCAGCTTCACATCACCAGCAGTACAAAGGACAACAGAAAATAATCTATTTCTTACAAGATCCCCAAAATGCAACTTACATAGTATGAAAAATTGATCAAAGTAGATTCGGAACTTCATTTATCTATACAAACGCCGAAGCAGTGACAATCGATGTTCAGTTTTGGTTCTCTGCCCATGTAAAAGAGTGTAAACTTCTGAAAAGTGTTACTCTCGATGGATAATCTAAGTATGCATCAGACAACATGTAAAAGGGCTGGGCACAGTGGCTCATACCTGTAATCCCAGCACTCTGTGAGGCCGAGGTGAGTGGATCACGAGATCAGGAGTTTGACACCATTCTGGCCAGCAGGGTGAAACACTGTCTTGACTAAAAATACAAAAAAATTAGCCTGGCATAATGGTGGGCACCTGTAATCCCAGCTACTAGGGAGGTTGAGGCAGGAGAATCGCTTGAACCCGGGAGGTGGAGGTTGCAGTGAGCTGAGAGGTTGTGCCACCCCATTCCAGCCAGGGTAACAGAGGGAGTTTCCATCCCAGGAAGAAAAAAAAAAAAGAATAAAAGAAAGAAAGAAAAGCAAAGAAAAGAAAGAAAGAAAGAAAAACAAAACAAATATAAAGGATAAACAGGTAAAGTCATTTTTAAGAATACGTAAATTTTGAAAATTCAACATACTGTAATCTCGGCCATAAATCATCTTAAAAAGAGCTAAGACATAAGATACATTAGCAATACAAAACAGTTGGTTAAGAAAAGCTCAGGTATAGTTCTGGTATTCCACACTATTTGTTTCCTTGTGATTGGTTTTTGGTCTAACTTGAGGGGGCAGAAATAAAAAAAGTCTTAATATTAATCTCAATGATTTCTGGACATAATAGAATTTACAAAAAAACTACAAAAATATCGGCATTTAAAATATCTAGAAGTACTTAATATTTTTCTTCCTTAATTACAAACCGCGATTATTTGTTTTTGAAATAGATATGTGATGATTACTGCTAATGGATTTCAATGGTCAAAAATTATTACATAACTTAATAAAATATCTTCTTGAGTTTTGTAACAACTATTTCCAGGAATCCAAAATATTCCAAAGTTGTCTGAAGAAAGTAGTTCATTAATGCAATGATCAAGACATTTCACCACATAAAATTATAAATTCCCTTTTTTCATTAAAGCATTCCACGATTCTTCACTAAACCTCTGGAAAGGTGGTACCAAAAAAAAGAGCATGATAAAATAAAAATGCTTCAGAAAACAGAGCTAGAAATACAAGTATTAGTATAAAATGAGGAAATATTAAATTAGCAAGTTGTTCATATGAAATAAAAATTGTAATGAACTTATTATAACTTACTTTGTGATGCTTTTCTCCCATTCACCCCAAACCATGTTGTTTTACAAGCAGGACAGTATAGCATTTCAAAGTCATCCAGTTTAAAAAACAATAAGTCCGTTAACTATTGTTCTCTAAAACGGAGATCATTATTCTGAATCACTTTCCCATAAGAAATGTTAAATTATAAACACGATTTATCAAAACTATATAATGTCCCCTCTTAAATCTTTATGTCACTATTTGGTTTTTACTATTATAAAATACATTTTGCCAGCAATTATTCATGGGCTATCATTGTGGTGACTGTAACTTAATAAATCACACTAAAAGACATTTACTTTAAAAACTGCATATTTTGTAATACTTTCTACTAGGCACCTCGAAAACTATCATAGATGGAAAAAATAAAACTTTTAATATCTATACAAAATTATATATTGAGGTTTCTGTATACCTTATACATGTGTGTACACTTACACACACACCTATAAAAAAACATAGAATCATTAGATTTGAACATGAACAAAAAGTGGATTTTTACAGGAAGTCTTTTTTAAACTCAAACATTGGAAAACCCTCTCACCATTTAAATATTTTAATACAAATTTCTGTATAATAGTAGGCAGTTTTATTTACACATAGAATATGTAATAAAAGTAGTGCTTAAAAGTGCAGGACTCCTTAGCATTTCATGGCAGTTAAGTCTGGGGGGAAAAAATTCCATTCACAAATATTTTCAAGCAATAAATATGATTTTATAAGTGGTGTAAATCTGTATCAAGATTAGAAACAAAATCACAAATATGAAGTTTATTTCTTTCTTTACGTGCAATCCATTATCTTTGTATGTGGCCTAGTAATATGAAAAAAATAATTATTTTGGAACCACAAGTGTAATCACCATGTCCTCAAAACACACAAAAAACATAAAGCAGTAAACAGCTTCCTAATAGTTCACATTAAAAAAAAAAAAAAAAAAAAAAAAAAAAAACAAGTTGATTGAGAAGAGACTTAGATTTGCTGTCTTACAAAGAAATGACCAGCAAGGAAAGTGTTTTTAACCAAGGAAAATTCTGCAGGGTTATAACACAAATGAAAATTAAATCATCAGCCCAGAAATAAATAGAGAAACATAAAAAAGGCTATCGTCAAGTCTGTTCTGTGTCACTTTGACAGTTTTGTCATGTATACACAAAACATGCTTAATACTCTTTTTTCTGAAGTACAGCTGGATCAGCATGTAAGTCCTGAAGTAGAGGCAGTACCCTCTGCGTCCAGTTGCTTGACGCACTGTTCTTGAAAGGTTGCATAGACATAGCTTTTAGTTAACAGTTTTATGAGACAGCTACCAATCCAGTGGTGCAGAAATTTTGAATTTCTGAAGAGCAGAAATGATCTCATTTAATAGTCACGGAACGATATCAAGATGAGGATGATAATGAAAGAGCCTAGAAATAAAAATAAGTTAAGATTTTGTTATATAAATCCGGAACACTGCTCACTAGCTCATGACTATACAAGACAGCCATTTTGTGGAGTGGGTTCACAAGAAACACGAAAGCTGAAGTTTTCTGAGATGCTTACTTTCTCCATTAGAATTAGTTCTCTAAGACTGCTGTACTATTACTTCCATTTTTCATCATTTAGTCAATAATATTTGGAAGACTGTTAAAAGTTTACCAGTTTTTTAGACTGCTAAAAGAAAAGTTGTGTGGAAAAATAATTGGAAAAGTTAATTAAAATTTCACTAGCTATTGGCTTATGGAAATGCCACAGCTAGATGACATGTAACACATTTTTCATGAGTCTTATATATCATATCATCTAGTCAAGCTCCATTAAAAGTGTGAGTCTTTCCGGTTAACACTTCCAGGAATCTTTAAATCCACAGAGTATATGAAAATGCCCCGCACATCTTTCAGATAATTACCACAGAAGCATTAAGCAACCTACACATACAAGGGTTTTATAAGTTATGTAAAGTAGCATACAACTATGAAAATGTTCTAAAAACATGCAGATTTGCAATGTAATTACTGTACCTTCTCTGGGGGTATTATCATTAAGCAAAAATGGTAATAAACATCAGTTTCACACAGAAAAATTAACATCAAATATGAGGAAGGCTACTAATATTTTTCATTATGCAGTATGTATTGCACCTGTGGAAAATTTAAGTATCTTCTTAACACATATTTTTCAGTTAGCAAAGTGAAAGATCATTGTTTTAAACCGCCCTAAGTGTACTCACGTATCGATCACTTCCCAGTTTAAACTGATCATAGACTTGGATTAGGTTCTCCATTTTGTACTGTTCTGGCACCACAAAATTTTCCAAACTTCTGCTTGTTTTTCGTGCACAATCTTGGCAATGTACTATGTAGGTTTTTTGAGTATTGCTTTCATTAGTGACAAAAAGCAGACTGAAAACCTCCACCTATATGACATACACACATACACACACACATACGTACGTACGTACGTACGTACATACATACATACATACATACAATAGTACTGGACCGTGATATCTGAATTTACTTTAGCACTGTAACGATGGGAAATCTACTTCACGTGGAACTGGATGGTGATTTTTGGTTAAATCTAAGTACTTAAAAAAAAAACAAAACAAGACTATGGTTGTGACTTTGAGACACCAACGTTTCTTTTGTAACACATCCAGAGAAAGAATCATGTGTTATGTTCAGAGATTGTCACGAAAGCTCAATTCAAGGTTTGATGAACATCAGTATAATTTTATTTTACCCCAAATACCAGTGTACCACTAGGTAAAAGTGACCGTAATTTGTTTTTCACTTTTTCTGTGAGACTATTCACAGAACCTGTTCTGTGTCAGAAGGTTTGTGTTCCCCCAGTGACTGAGCTCCACAAAGACTACGTTTCATTCTTTCGGATGTCTAGAGCACATCATTGTGCTTAATTTTCACCAAAGCTAAAAGTGTAATTAAAAAAAACCTTGGAATATGCCCATAATCTGATTTTTTCAAGATAAGAAAACTGATAGATGAATAACAAAAGGGTTGTTTTAAGCCTCATATTTAAAAAAACGAGTGTAAAAGTATATTCATTAACACGAGCATAACAGGAGAAAAAAAATGTACATCTTATAGACAAAGACGAGTTGCAAAAGCTCAGCAAGAGTAATAGATAGTGTCGAGGAATACAACGGTTGTTTTATTTCAACGGAAATTCCAGAGAGATATATTCACTTTTCGGAAGTAAAACACCTAACTGAAATCTACTTGAGCTCACAATGATATACTTCGGTGAGTTTGCACAATTTAAAAGCTGCCAATGAATTTAGTAAGTTTAACTCAGAATTACCAATTTAAAGGTTCAGCTTGAACGTTTACTTTCTTTCTTTCTTTCTTTCTTTTTTTTTTTGAGACGGAGTTTCGCTCTTGTTACCCAGGCTGGAGTGCAATGGCGCGATCTCGGCTCACCGCAACCTCCGCCTTCTGGGTTCAGGCAATTCTCCTGCCTCAGCCTCCTGAGTAGGTGGGACTACAGGCACGCGCTACCATGCCCAGCTAATTTTTTGTATTTTTAGTAGAGATGGGGTTTCACCATGTTGACCAGGATGGTCTCCATCTTTTGACCTCATGATCCACCCGCCTCGGCCTCCCAAAGTGCTGGGATTACAGGCTTGAGCCACCGGGCCCGGCCGATCGTTTACTTTCTTAGCCAAGCATCCTTGCTCAGACTCTGGGGAAATGGGAAAGAAACTGTGTGAGACCATGACAGCCCACGTAGGGGAGACCTGAAGGTAGCCGTAGCGTTAAGGGTGGTGTTTACGGCGGCGGCGGCGGCGGCGGCGTCATTCTCCTACGGTAGTGGGCCGCACGCAATGGCGGCTTCTGTGCGTGCATGAGCGGCCCGCCGGGACCGCATGTGCGACCACTGACCGGTTAGTCAGAGGGGCGGGGAAGGGAGCGGTTCGCAAAAAAAGGGACTTTTTTTTTTTTTTTTTTTTTCCAGTCTAGCGGTTAGACCTTCACCACGCGCCCTTGACATATGCACAGAAGTGTCGTTTAGGCAGAAAGTGCACTCCGGCCACCCAGTCAGTGTGTATGGCGAGGAGAAAGGGTATCGGTTGGTGCTGCCTCTGGCAAATGGCAACAGTCTCTGTATGCGGTTGTATGAGTTGAGTAGCGCTGTGGTCCTTGCAGGGGCCGGGCCTATGGAATTCTTGAAGGCCAGTGACTACAAAGCACAGGGAAACAAGTGTCCCGTATCTTGTTTTGCCCACTTCCCCTTAGGGATGGAGAAACCGCTGACGGGATGCTGAGCGGGCGGAAACCGCGTTTCCGGTGTGGACATTTTGTGACGTAGAAGAACCGGAAACGGATAGCCGGCAGCGGAGGGAGAATGGCCGCCGCCTGGTTCTCTTGACCTGCGTTAGAAATAATGGAAATCGGACGCCAGCAGGAAGACATCTTGAAGGTTAGGGATCCAGGATTGCGCTACACCCCTTTCTCAACTCGGAGAGCCACTGGATAGTCGGCTAGCCGAAAACTGTGCGCCTTTTGTGTAGTATTGTGCCTTTGCGTTAGGCGTTACGGGAAGAAGTCGGCCTGTGGGAGATTAACCGGTTGATTCGCGGGACAGGTTATTTGTGGTTTACTTTCTTTTTACCGCAGAAGGAATGTTGATATAGGTCTAACTCTGTTTCCGTTAAGGACAGATCCTTTACCTTTGAAGTCTGGGCGACGAGGGGGCAGGATATGTGGTGTACGTGTTAGATCAGGCTCCTATGCCGTGTCAGGAACCCAGTGCATTTTGCACTGCCGTGCTTTGGACCCTTATGCCTGCATTTTTGCCTCCCACGCCTGGGGGAGAGAACGAATAAAGGATAAAGCTTAGGTGTCGTTTGAGGGATTTAACGGTCTGCCTTTTGAGATTGTTTTTCACTGCGACGTGTTAAGGCCTGCAATTTACTGATTCTTAATATGTTAAATAGACCGTAGAAACAGAGAACTAAGGAATAGAGAATTCGGCAGTACGAGTTTATAATGTTTTCTGTGTAACTGGCAACAGTTAACTCTTGATAAAGCGTGCTGTCTGCTTCGCTAGAATTAAGTAGTAACCGGATTCAGATGGCGAATTTTTAAAATACAGTATCTTAATCGATGGTGCATTTAATTTGATAGTATCTTGAACTTTCAATATATAGGTAAGCGTGTTATGGTATAGAAAGTTTGTTCAGAGAGGTGACAGAGTTGCTCTTGGCGTTGCACTTGTTTGTTGAAACCTATTATGACGTATGTGATTGTTCCCCTCCCCCAACCCCCCCACCGCCCCCGCCGCCTCTGAGTAGTCCTTGGTAAAGTATTATGCTGCAAGCCCATAAAGCGAAATCACCTTTTTTTCCCCTATAGTTTTAAAATCTATCAGTCTAAGGAGGCAGGAGTTCAGATTGGGTATGCCATTTTAGAAGCGTCAAAGAAAAGATGTGTCGCTTTTTAACTTTGTAACCAAAGACCTCTGAAGTTGGTGTTTAAAATGGGAGAAATGAATACTACCTCCTTTATAGAGTGTCAGACACGAAATGACAGCTGTGTAAAGCTGCACAGTACTCAAAACATAGTGAAGTTGGTTTATTATTTTAACTTTTGATGTCTAGGAATTTATCTGCCTTAAAAATAGTCACACAGTCTTTGGGGCCAGTCGATTGTAAGGAATCTTCAAATGTTCCGGTGTCCATTTATTTTTAGGTTTAGGATATCAAGAAAACCACTGTCTTTGGGAACATTTTACTATTATGACTGTAGCTAAATTGAATGTTTAAGTTACTGAGAAATGCATGGTAGATTTTTTTTTTTTTTTTTTTTTTTTAGTTTGGAACGCTTTTACTATGGTAAATTGTTAAAGAAAATTTGTTTGGCGTGAATGAATTTGAACTCCGTTAGTATGAAACTGCCGGTCTTCAGGTGGTGCCATTTGCATCTGTCATGGTTGATAGACTTAAGCACCTTTGAAATCTTGTCAGGTACTGCCAGGCAGTCACAGCAGCCAAGTGTATGGTACAGGATAAGATTGGAATCCAGGTCTTCTTCTTTGTCGCTTGTGATCTTATCTGTTCTTGTGTGTCAGCATGTGAGCTATTGATACCTCTTTTCTAGCTTGCTGATCTGGACCTGAACTCCTCCGAGAAACAGAGTGGAGGAGCAAGTACAGCAAGCCGTAAGTAAAACCTTTGGTTTTGGCCCAGCCTCGCTCTGTTGCCGAGGCTAGACTGCAGAGATGCCCTCTCGGCTCCCTGCAGCCTCCGCCTCCCTGGCTCAAGCGGTTGTGTTGCCTCATCATCCCGAGTAGCTTGGATTACAGGCGCGCCACGCCTGGCTAATATTATTAGGAGAGAGAAGGGGTTTCTCCACGTTAGCCAGGATGGCCTGGATCTCACATCTCCTGACCTGCCCACGTCGGCCTCCCAGACTACTGGGATTAGAGGGTGAGCCCATCGCGCCCGGCCGGAAAACTCTTTTTTAAAAATGGAGCCTTGGGCTGGGCTCGGTGGCTCAGGCCTGTAATCACAGCACTTGGGAAGGATGAGGCGGGTAGAGCCTGAGGGCAGGAGATCGAGACCAGCCTACCAGCCTGGCCAAGACTGTGAAACGCCGGCTCTACTAAAAATACAAAAAATTAGCCCGGCGTGGTGGCTCGTCTCTGCACTCCCAGCTCCTTCGGAGGTTGAGGCAGGAGAATCCCTTGACCTGGGTGAGGTGGAGGTTGCAGTGAGTCGAGATGACACCACTGCACTCCGGCCCGAAGGAGAGTGAGAACCCGTCTGAAACACACACACACACACACACACACACGCATACGCATCTTTATCAGAGCTTAATGTTAATATCTTATTAGACTTTTAAATGTTAAATTTACATTATTTTCTCTTGAATTTGACCGTATGAAAATATGAGATATTTTGCTGTGTCTAGGTATGTAACATACACCAAACGGTGTATCTTATTAATACACTGTTTTGTTACTGTTGAGGGAATTTAAGAAAAACCTTAGTGGGCGGGGTGTGGTGGTTCCTGCCTCTTAATTCCAGCATTTTGGGAGGCCAAGGCAGGTGGATCACTGAGCCCAGCGGTTTGAGACCAGCTTTGGCAACACGGGAAAACCGTGTCTTTACTAAAAATACAAAAAATTAGCCTGGTGCGGTGGTACCTGCTTGCAGTCCCAGCTACTTGGGAGGCTGAGATGGGAGAATTTGCTTGATCCTAGGAGGCTGGAGGCTTCAGTGAGCCAAGATTAGGCCACTGGACTCCAGTGTGGGTGACAGAGACCCTGTCTCAAAAGCAAAAAACCAAGGACAGTAATATAATACACATTATTTTTTAGAAAAGTAGTCTCATTCACTCCTTGCCCAGCATGGGATATAAGCCCATCTTTGTGAACTGATGTGCATTGTGTTAAACCTAATAAAGGAAACCCATATACATTTACGTGCTATGCCTGCTGCTGGTGCCCATGAAGAAGCTAACTAACACTGAATAATAAAACCAAGCTCGTCTGATTTTGTGGTGGTGGGTTAGCTGTGTTCTTTGGACAGGAGATTAGTTACAAAGGTGTTCTTTTGAAACCGTTGGTCTTGTTTTTGGAAGATTTCTTGAGGGTGGTATTTGGATAGGAGGGAAGGTTGGTGGTTATTTGGCAGTAGCTCTGGTTTGAGTCCAGGTTTCTTCCTGTTCAACAAGGAAAGCAGTTGGTACATTCTGTAGAAACAAACAAACAAACCAACAAACCACTTTAAGTCTTACAGAGCATTTCAGACTTTGTCATTCTAGGAATGTTGTAGAGATTTAACTGGTAGAGACAACTTTGGATGTTTAGTTAAATCCAAAAGTAGATTTAGATAAGGTCTGGATTTTGGGGTAATAAAATCAGGTAATCGGTTAACTAAAGTAGACTTTCTTCTACTTTACAAGTTAGTTTATTTTGCTTCTTAATCATAGAGTGGGCTGTTGTTTTAAATTAAAACACTTGATTGGTTTTCCAGAAAATTTTCACTCTCCGACTTTTCATGTGTTTTTATGGTATCACTTTAATCTTTAGACTTTTTTAAAAAGCCTCTTACCGGGTAGATGATTTAGTATAGCACCCAGAACCTTTTTTTTTTTTTTCCCCTACGACACTGTTACGTTGGAGTAATGGCCGCGTTTAATGATCAGTGTTGATTTCATGTAGCAGTTATCTGAAATAGAGCCTTTTAAAACATGATTATTAAATAACCACTACTAGCTACTGAAATATATTTGGTTTGCAGCGTATTTTCGAGTAAGCATTTTTTTCCCCTTCATCTTGCAAAGTAGCTTCCTGTATAAAATACAGGTTTTAGAAGTTTGTTTTCCAGGACCTATCTTTTAATAGACGTTTTCTAAACAGGCAGCGTCGTGGTGATGTCATAGGCTTCTAATTTTACATTTTCTCTTCTAGAAGGACGCTATATACCTCCTCACTTAAGGAACAGAGAAGCCTCTAAAGGTATGTATTTAAGGCAGCTTTGTAGATCTAACCTTTTAGCAGCTCATCAAAGCCTAGGGAAAAAGAGTAACTTTAGGAAGTCTGTGAACACTTTTTGTCCCCTCCTGTGCCTCTTTTGGTCTGTCTTATAGGAACTAGCACTTTCTGTCCTCGGAAAAGTTCCTCGAATGTTGAATGATGGATACTTCTTGTGTCCTTTGGCAGACTGAGCCCAAAGACTTTGGGTTTTGTGTAGGTTAACTATGGTACTGTATCTGTAGGTAACATTTATGACGTGGTTTGAATTTGAAAGTGGCATATTTGTGCGAATGCCTCATGTCAAAGAAACTGTATAGTGATAAAGTTTCTGCTTGCTGCTGTCTTGAAAAGTAGTCACAGTGAAATGGTGTGGGTTTTTTTGTTTGTTTGTTTGTTTGTTTTTTTCTCAGACTAGTTAACAGTTTTAAGTTTATCACTTTGGGCCACATTCAATAAGCTGGTGATACTATCTGGTTTCAACCCAAACAGCTTCATTGGAAGGGTGTCGTATGAAATGTATTGAAACACCTAGGGTTGTTTCCTATTAAATTTGTAAGGTGGAAGAGTACATTAGAAAAGTTTAATTGGGGTGATGTTTTGAGTGCCGCATACACATCAAAAAATTTCTAGGAGAAGGAAATGTCAGGAAAAATATTTAAAACCAAAAGGAAAGAAGCTAATGATAAAGGGGTGTGGAGTGGGTAGAGTACTTGCGGTTGACTTTGTTTTTCTTTGTTTAGTCTGTACCCTGTTTTTAAGTCTGTATGTGTTTATCAGAAGACCACTTTGCTGACGATTGTTTTCTTTTTTCAGAGTAACTGCAGAATTTCTTTTATCACAAGCACTCTAAGTGTTGTATCTGGCTGGAATTGCACCCGAGGTGTCTTAAGTGCCTTAAGGAGAGTTGGCAATATTTTAGTATTTGGGGGGATGGAAGAGACGTTAACCATCTAACTTCCTTAATGTAGGAAGTACTATTGGTCATTTGTCTAATACTGGATTTTTAAAAGCAGCGGAAAATTAAAAGTTACAACTTTATAAATTTGTAACTTTAAACATTTAATTAAACGTTTGAATTAGGGAAGCCCTCCAGCAGGTTTGCGGTTGTGGAGGGAGTTTACTCTTGTCATTTCTTTGTCAGTTTGTAGACAATGAAAGTAGGTAATAATGAGGGTTTTTTAAACTCAAGTATACGTTTATTCTCACTGAGGGTATTAAGATGACACAATTACCTTTGGACTCGTGGTAGGCCAGTAGTGTGTGTATGAGCGTAGCACACAATGGTGTTTATGACAACTTAGTTTCAGTTGTTGATACTGAAATAGAAAGTCTTGGCCATCCCTGAATGCGAGATTGTGTTAAAATAACTTTATGTGAATAGTTCGAGAAACGTTGCTTTTAGGTAGTGGGATGTGTTAGTGGCTTAAGAAATGGGTTATGGTGTTCAAATTTAGAGCTATGTCAATGGGAAAAGCTAATTTGCTGTATCTTTACTGTCCCATGCCTGAAATTTTCAAAGAGTAATTAGAAATTCTCTATCTTAATAGGTCTGACATATTTTTATCTGACTACGTAGGTCTCTTCTCTTAGTTCAAACTTTTCTCTTGGTAACCCACAGTCCCCGAGGTAGTCTTTAGCTGGGCCTTCCCAAAATGTGTATTATGCATAGCTTACGTTAAATGTTTAGGTTTAACACCTTTTGCGTTACGTTTTTCAGGATTTGTCAAAGATGGTTCATAACTGGGAAACTAACATAATGCGCTTGCTGCACTAGCTACAGGCTGAGCTTAAAGATGAGGGAGTTGGAATCCCTCCTAATCAGACACAGCTTAAAAAGCGACGTCGTAAATAATTTCACTGGAGTAGGTTTACGTTTTGGATACATACCATGTGTACTTACAAGGTGAATGAAAACAATTACTATTGTGGTGATAGTATAGTATTAGTCTCACAGCTGTGTTACATGAAGGCTACGTTGTTCTCGGGTCATGAGATTACTTTGCCTCATTTAATCATCTCTGGTAGAAGAACACATTCACACTTCTGCAGAACAAATTCTGCTTATGGGACCTGTTGACCTTTGTTCCCACAAGGATAAGATAAAGGAAGACTACATGTGAAGGACTTCATGTTTGGGAAGATGGAAATCATGTAAAAGTCTCGTCAGCTTTCAATTTTTGCTTTTTCATTGAAGGATTCTCTGATAAAGACAGTTCAGGTTGGAGTTGCAGCAGAGATAAGGACGCGTATAGCAGTTTTGGGTCTCGAGAATCAAGAGGAAGGTCTGGTTATTTCAGTGATCGTGGAAGGTAAATCCCAGCTTGTGTGTTTATACAGTAGCAATTTAGGAATCTTAATTTGGCAAGTTCTCATTCTTCATACTTACAGTGGTCCTTGAGCATGTCTTTAAGAGACTACTCATGGATTTAAAGCAGAATGTTGGTTTATCGTTGTTCTGTTAGCACTAAGAGTTCTTTACTAAAAGTAGTTTATTAATTTAGACGAATATACTGTTTGGCACAATGAAGTCTGTTCCAACTTAAATGATACAGTGTGCGACAGCTTCAAACGCTTCGTGTGTGTGTGTGAGCGTGCGCGCGCGCCTTTCTTGGGACAGAGTCTTGCTCTGCTGCCCAGGCTGGAGTGCAGTGGCACGATCTGGGTTCATTGCAGCCTCCACCTCCTGGGTTCAAGTGATTGTCTTGCGTCAGCCTCCCAAATACCTGGCACTACAGGCGCCCACCACCTGGCCGGCTAATTATTCTTTTCTTAGTAGAGACGGGGCCGGGTGGTTTGGCTTATGCCTGTAATCACAGCACTTCGGGAGGGCGAGGTGGCAGGATCACAAGGTCAGGAGTTCGAGACCAGCCCGACCAACACGGTGAAACCCCATCTCTGCTAAAAATAGAATGATTGGATGGATATGGTGGAATGTGCCTGTAGTCCCAGCTACTCAGGAGGCTGAGGTAGGAGAGTCACTTGAACCCAGGAGGCAAAGGCTGCTCTGAGTTGAGATGGCACCACTGCACTCCAGCCTGGGTGGCAGAGCAAGACTCCATCTCAAAACAAACCAACCAACCAACCCTAATAATTGAATTTAATCCTGCCCTCTATTTTCCACAAATAGGAATAAGACTCTGAAAAAATGTTCTCTTGTCACATGTCTTCTACTTTTTTATATCGAAAAATTTTATATCTAAAAAGTTTCATGTGTTATTCCTGCGTTCCTACCAGTAAATATATTTAGATGGTACTATCTTAAATGAAGATGTAAAGTATGCACTAGTTGTAAGTATCTAAACCTAATTCTTAGCATGTGAGGTCTAAGCTGTGTAATTTTATAAAAATTTTTATAATTTTCTTAAGAACAAAGACATAGATTACACCTAAGCGCTGGTTAATTAGAGGGGCTTATTTCACACGAGATAAACACTGAGTTGCTGACATCGTTTAAGGGTGGTTGTGTTCAGTACGTCAGCTGATACCCAAGGACATTTCTAGAGAGGTGATAATCCGCTATCGGCTAAATCGTGTATTTTTGATTGCTCGTGCCATTCAGATTTGATGATCGTGGACGGAGTGAATATGACGGTATTGGCAATCGTGACAGAACTGGCTTTGGTAGATACGAACGGAGTGGACACAGTGGTTGGCGTGACAAGTCGGATGAAGATGATTGGTCAAAACCACTTCCACCAAGTGAACGCTTAGAGCGGTAGGTTTTTGGAAAACATGTTATACTAAGCCATAAGTTTCATAACAGTTAATATACATGTAATAATTGTTTGATTTCAGGGAACTGTTTTCTGGAGGAAACACGGGGATTAACTTTGAGAAATACGATGATATACCAGTAGAGGCAACCGGCAGTAACTGTCCTCCACATATTGAAAACGTAAGTTTTTGTTTGACTCTTAAAGTTCTTAATGCAAACCCACTGGATTATGAAACATTAATGTCACTATTAAGAATAGTCTCGGAATTGGCCGGGCACGATGGCTGATGCCTGTAATCCCAGCACTTTGGGAGGCTGAGGCGGGCAGATCACGAGGTCAGGAGATAGAGGCCATTTTGGCCAACGTGGTGAGACCCCGTCTTTACTAAAAACACTCAAATGAGCTGGGCGTTGTGCCACGCACCTGTAATCTGAGCTACGCAGGAGGCTGAGGCAGGAGAATCCCTTCAACCCAGGCATCGGAGGTTACGGTGAGCCAAGATTGCGCCGCTGCACTCCAGCCTGGCCACAGAGTGAGATTCTGTCTGAAAAAGAAGAAAGACGACAGGCATGAGCCACCCTGCCTGCCTCCAAACGCTTTTTCAATTTTTTAAACCCAGGAGTCCATTTTCTTAAAAAATGCCACGATTCTTTAACTGAAATCATAGCATCTGTAAACCAAATCACAGACAGTTTGGTTACTTCCATTAATATGTTAGTGTAAAACAGAAACTGCAAAAGATACAGCATTTTATATCTGTCATGTTTACTTCTATATTTACTTGTATTTGATTAACCCGGCTACATTTCCTGACAGTTCAGTGATATTGACATGGGAGAAATTATCATGGGGAACATTGAGCTTACTCGCTATACTCGTCCTACTCCAGTGCAAAAACATGCCATTCCTATCATTAAGGGGAAAAGAGACTTAATGGCTTGTGCCCAGACAGGTAAGCT
Organism: Saguinus oedipus; assembly: GCA_031835075.1. Classification (NCBI taxonomy): domain Eukaryota; kingdom Metazoa; phylum Chordata; class Mammalia; order Primates; family Cebidae; genus Saguinus; species Saguinus oedipus. The sequence goes on along the minus strand of JASSZA010000171.1, from coordinate 76,163 downwards.
TAGTTGATAAAAAGCAAAAGTTAAGAATATCTAATTGGGCTTACTTTAAAAGTGGTGTGTTCCGAAGGGATGCCTGAGTCCTGTGTTTAGCATTTGAGAGAGCTTGGGGATGTGCCTTTTTGTCTGTACCTCTGCATCCTTGGGATGAAACTACTATTTGTATCTGTGCCTCTTGAGGAAGCGCATGGCAAATTGTCAGCTTGAGTACCTTCTTTAAGAAATGGAATTGCATCTTTTTCAGTTAACTCCACGGGAGTTAGCAGACTGCAGCCTGATGTCAAACCTAGCACTTGCTTATTTTTCAACAGCTATATTCAAATATAAATACCCATTTGTTATGTCTGTGCTACAGAGGTTAGCCAGAGATTTGGCACAGATAAAAAGTGTTCTCTTGTAGAGACTGGCCTGCACGAGCCATGTACCGTTAGCTCTTTACAGAAAGTTTACTGATTCCTGCTTTACATTCCAACACTATATAGCCACTACAAAGAAATGTTGCACTGAAAGTTGTTGCCACTTTTCAGACAAAATGGTTGTGTTTTGTACAAATTAAAATGTACCGTTTGAAAAATAGAGCACAGAAGTCACTTTACTTCTTAGGTTTGCCGTATAAATTTACTGTACGTCCTAGAAAGTTGGAAATAGAGTAAGAAAAATTTTCCTATAATTCTCGAGAGCATCGAGAACACTTTATCAACGATCAGTATTCAGAAATGATAAGTCAGTGTTTTGTCTTCAGGTTCTGGAAAAACTGCAGCATTTCTTTTGCCCATACTGAGTCAGATATATACAGATGGTCCCGGAGAAGCTTTGAAGGCTGTGAAGGTAAAGGTATTGCTGTAAAATAAAGACATTTTTGTTTTACAAAGGCTTTGTAAATGCCTGTTGACTTTTCTAAACAAGGCCAGCTACACCTTATTTTTATTTTTTCACCCCGTTCACCCAATGAAAATAAGTTTGTAGGTGTAATCTGCACATTATAAAAGGAAACTGGTAAGTTTTTAAAAAGAATTAACAGCGTTTGGTCAGAAAGTTTAAATTATTTTCGTTTTTTAGGGAAACGGAAGGCATGGGCGCCGCAAGCAATACCCAGTTTCCTTGGTTTTAGCCCCAACGAGAGAATTGGCCGTACAGATCTATGAGGAAGCCAGAAAAGTAAAATATTCATGTTAGCGATTGTTGCTTTTCTCATTGATCAAATGATGTTTTTATGGCCACTGACATGTTCTTTGCTTATAGTTTTCATACCGATCTAGAGTTCGTCCTTGTGTAGTCTACGGTGGTGCTGATATTGGGCAGCAGATTCGGGACTTAGAACGTGGATGCCACTTGTTAGTAGCCACTCCAGGACGTCTAGTGGATATGATGGAAAGAGGAAAGATTGCATTAGACTTCTGCAAGTACGTCAGTTTTTACATATGGGATGCACCTATGTTTGCATTAGAAGTTGATTACTTCTGTAGTATTTTTACTAGGACTGCCCGAGCTTCGATAATTTAATTTTCCACGTAGTTTTGAAAATTGCAGTTAACCTTTTTGTTTAAAGAGTAAGTGAAATTTTACTTGAGGCTCTAAGTTTTATTTTAACAATCAACATGTGGCTAATTTGGTTCGTCTTGATCCATTTTGTCTCGTGATTGTGTGTGTGTGTGTGCGCGCGCGCGCGTGCGTGTGCGTGTATGTATCTCATGCATATATATGAAATTGTGACACTGGAATATTTCCTTATGGAGCGACTACATTAGTGTAATTAGTTACGCAACATACCGAGTACTTGGTGTCAGATCTAATGATCCAGGATCAACTGAGGGTTTTTCATAACAGGTACTTAGTGTTGGATGAAGCTGATAGAATGTTGGATATGGGATTTGAACCTCAGATACGTCGTATAGTTGAAGAAGATACTATGCCACCAAAGGGTGTTCGTCACACCATGATGTTCAGTGCTACTTTTCCTAAAGAAATACAGGTATTATTTGATGTTTTCATTTTTGATTAGAGCATTTGTATTTATTATATTTAGATAATTTGTGTACTAAAGTAGGCAATTGAGTATTTTTTTTCACTTTTTCAGATGCTCGCCCGTGACTTTTTGGATGAATATATCTTTTTGGCTGTAGGCAGAGTAGGCTCTACCTCTGAGAACATCACACAGAAAGTAGTTTGGGTGGAAGACTTAGATAAACGGTCGTTTCTGCTTGATATCTTGGGGGCGACAGGTAAAATTAAGAATAATAATAATAGTGTCAGTTACATGTAAGGAGGAGAATCTCTTTACATCTCTTTTGTCCCTTCCCTTGCCTTTTCTCCTCATTCTAAACATAGTTAGAACAATGTTTACATTACCTGGGTCTGTTTGCATTGCTTCCAAGATTTATTCTAGCACAAGAACTAGAATTAACTTAGTTAATATTTAAATTGACCAGCGATGCTAATTCATTATGAGTAAACAAAGCCTTCTGATTTTTCAGGGAGGGATTCACTGATTTTAGTGTTTGTAGAGACCAAAAAGGGAGCGGATTCCCTGGAGGATTTCTTATACCATGAAGGATATGCTTGTACTAGTATTCACGGAGACCGATCACAGAGAGATCGAGAGGAGGCCCTTCGCCAGTTTCGCTCGGGGAAAAGCCCAATTCTTGTGGCTACAGCTGTATGTAAAACTTGTTTTCTAATTAATCATGTTTGTATAGTGCTTTTTTTAAAATAAAAGTTATTTTTCAGGTGGCAGCACGAGGGCTAGACATTTCAAACGTGAGACACGTTATCAATTTTGATTTGCCGAGTGGCATTGAAGAATATGTGCATCGTATTGGCCGTACAGGACGTGTAGGAAACCTGGGTAAGAATTTTGCTGGGAAGTTTTATTTATTTTTGTTTTATTACTGTGATGCACCCAGCAAAGATTTGACAAAGGATCTTAAAAATAGAACGTTTATATCTGAGGACATATTTTAAGATTAATCAGCCAACTAAATTTTTCTTTCCGTCCTTTTGATTTGCTTGTACTGCAAATCACAATGTCATGTTTTAGTTTTGGACTTAACAATATTTTAAATAGGAATATAGGAATGTAAGAACAGCATGCTACTTTATGGAAACTTCATGTACTTTTTTTGATCTATGTAGGCCTTGCCACCTCATTCTTTAATGAAAAAAATGTGAATATTGCAAAGGATTTGTTGGATCTTCTTGTAGAAGCTAAACAAGAAGTGCCTTCTTGGTTGGAAAGTGTGGCTTATGAACACCACTACCGGGGTGGCAATCGTGGACGATCTAAAAGGTACGCACGGTTGTGAGCCTTCACTCTTGATATTACTTATTGGTAATATCAGTAAGATTTCAGAGTTAGCTTTTCCCCGAGTAACGTGTTAAACAGTTATTTTCAGCTATAATACATAAACGTTTTGGGCAAGGGGTAATTATTAGAAAGGTTGACATGGAATTAGGTGTCAGTTCTTCACTACTGAGTACTTTAGAAACTCTGTTAGAACACATGGGACATTAATGGTACAGTTCCCGTTAGAGCATAATGGAACTGAACTGAAAACTTAAGTTGGGAATTGTGAAGTTGAAGCAGGAATTTGCTGTTTAATCCAACTTTGTACTTACACAGTGCCATGCTATATTTTTGCTTACAATAATAGATTCAGCGGAGGATTTGGTGCTAGAGACTGCCGACAGAGTAGTGGTTCCAGCAGTTCTGGCTTCAGTAGTAGTCGTGCAAGCAGCAGCCGCGGTGGTGGAGGTGGTTACGGCAACAGCAGAGGATCTGGTGGAGGTGATGTTAACTTTTCCTTGAGGAAGGGCTTTTTCTTTTTCTTACGAGTCCTGTTTTTCAAACCATAATTCGTTGGGGAAATTTACTTTCTGAGGGACACAAACTCTAACACTCGATTTCTTTTATCAGGTTTACGTTGAAGTACTTGAGAAAAATAAGAAAATATTAATGGGTGACTTAGTGTTTCTCTTTAAACATTTTTCTTGATAGGTGGCTATGGAGGCTTCTACAATAGTGATGGATATGGAGGAAATTATGACTCCCAGGGGGTTGACTGGTGGGGCAACTGAATCTGCTCTGCAGCAAAGTCACCCTTACAAACAAGCTAATATGGAAAACCACATGTAACTTAGCCAGACTGTGTCGTGTAGCCTCAAGAACTTGCAGTACGTCACCAGCAGTGATTGTCCTGAAAATTCAGGGGAGCTCAAAGTCACAAGAAGAAAAACGAAAGGAAATAAAACAGCAGCCCTATTCAGAACTTGGTTTGAAGACTTAATTGCTGTGATTTGGATTTAACTCTCCCCTCCTGCTTTAGTCCCACCCCAAACGGCATTTGTTAGTTTTGTTTGTTAACATACTGTGACTTTAACTTTCGACAGCTTCCTACTCTGATGTCCTGTTGGATCAGTCATGCTCACGATACCCACTGTTTTGACAAAATAAATTTACTAAACTTGGCCTAAAATCAAACCGTGGCACACAGGTGTGATACAACTTCAACAGGAATCATCAATTCATCCATGAATATAAACGGGGAAAAAACAAAACAAAACAAAAAAACCTCAGACAGTAGCCTGCATTCGGACCGTTTGATTCTTGCAGACTTGGGGGTTGGGGGATCATCTTAAAATATTAAAGCCAAGGTGACTGAGGACTCCATAGATTTGCCCAATAGTTGGAGCATGTTATATTGCTGGATATTGATTTATACCAGCTAATACATCTGCTTTTGGGTTAACATGAGCAAATTATTGGGTAAAAATGGCAACACGGAAAAAATTTTCTCATGAGGTATACTGAAATCTGCTCCAACATATGAAAAAGCTGAAGAGTTGGCTAAGAAGAGGAATTCCCTTAGCTTCCAAAGAAAGTAGAATTGAGTTGGCCGGGCATGGTGGCTCACACCTGTAATCCCAGCACTTTGGGAGGCCAAGGCGGGTGGATCGTGAGGTCAAGATATCGAGACCATCCTGGTCAACATGGTGAAACCCCGTCTCTACTAAAAATACAAAAACTTAGCTGGGCATGATGGCACGTGCCTGTCATCCCAGCTACTCGGGAGGCTGAGGCAGGAGAATTGCCTGAACCCAGGAGGCTGAGGTTGCGGTGAGCCAAGATCGCACCATTGCACTCCAGCCTGGGTAACAAGAGTGAAACTCTGTCTCAAAAAAAAAAAAAAAAGAAAAGAAAGTAGAATTGAATCAATTTCAGGCTTTCATTCCAAAAGAAGGTAAACAAATGTATGATTATAGTAGATTTGAGGTTATATTTAAAGAAAATTCTTGGACAGGTGTGATGGCTCATGCCTATAAATCCAGCACTTTGGGAGGCTGAGGAGGGAGGATCACCTGAGGTCAGAAATTAGAAATAAGCCTGACCAACATGGTGAAAACCCATCTCTACTAAACATATAAAGTTAGCCAGGCATGGGGTGCATACCTGCAATTCTAGCTACTTTGGAGGCTGAGGTATGAGAGTCTCTTGAACTTGGAAGAAGGAGGTTGCAGAGAGCCAAGATTGTGCCATTGCACTCCAGCCTGGATAATAAGAACAAAATTCTGTCTTGAAAAAATATATACAAAAAATTGCTGGGGCATGGTAGCACACCTACCTGCAGGCTGAGGAAGTCAGGAGGCTGAGGTGCAAAGACTGCTTGAGCCTAGAAGATTGAGGTTGCAGTGAGCCATGATGACACCACTACACTCCAGCCTGGGCAACACTCCAGCCTGGGCAACATAGTGAGACTGTGTCAAGAAAAATAAGAGGGAAGAGAGGGGAAGAGACAAAAGGGAAAAGGATTTAATTACCAGAAAACGTAAGTTTCTGGATCAGATCCCTAGTAACTTTGTTCATGTATGAATATTTGTCTTTTTTTTTTTTTTTTTTTTTTAAGACAGGGTTTCACCATGTTGGTCAGGCTGATCTTGAACTCCTGATCTCAGGTGATCCGCCTGCCTTGGCCTCCAAAGTGCTTGGATTACAGGCGTGAGCCACGATGCCCAGCCGAATATTTGTCTTAATGCTTAGAACAAGCACTGATTCTACCAACTCACCCGATGCTGGCCTAGATTACTGTACCCTATTTGGGTCATCTAGGAGGTATCTGGCAATTCATCTGTGAGTCTGTGAAACGGCACATAAATTTCCCCTCCATAAGACATAAGGGACCCAACCGACATCCTCATGTTGCTCTGGGTTTCCAGACAAGTTAGAATTAATCTAACAGTTGATTGCATTGATTCACACTGGCACCAAGAGACTTATGACAACCACAGATCTTTTGTGAAAAATCTCATTGCACAACGAGAGAACTTTGAGCTCAGCAGTGTTGCCAGTTTGACGCTACTAAGTCCATCTTGGGGCTTGTGACTCCATGCTGAAATGAAGATGAACTTTAGATTCACAAAGGACTATGAAAACAGTTCTTTCACATATATGGAGACTCTCAATGGCAGCTAGTTTCATGTACTTCCTACTTTAACTCCATGTACTTCCTACTCCTCAACAGCCAATAGAAATGCCTTCTCTTTGTTTCCCCAGTAACCAATCAATTGCCGGGTTTTTTAACAGTGGGCTGGAAGTTGGATGCATAATTTAGTGCTGAGTGTGGGCTTGGGCATGGTATGCAGAGGCAGGTGCGGGGAAGCTTTGTGGGGAAGCCAGATAATGAGCTCGGGTGATGATGCAGTTATCAGATGTGGAGAGTGATGAATGTGTCCGTTTGACTCCTGGCAAGGCAACCGGCCTTACACTAATAATTTTTTAAAATGCAGAAGCAAAAGCCCAGAATGAGATACTTTCAACATGGAATTTACCAAATATTTAAAGATTTAGTACCAAACTTCTATAAAGTCTTGCAAAAAACAGAAGGATAAGGAACACCTGTTAGTCATTTCAGATCATACCAAAACCAGGTAACAACATATCAAAAAAACCAAAAGGGGCCAGGCGCGGTGGCTCAAGCCTGTAATCCCAGCAATTTGGGAGACTGAGGTGGGTGGATCACGAGGTCAAGAGATCGAGACCATCCTGGTCAACATGGTGAAACCCCATCTCTGCTAAACATACAAAAAATTAGCTGGGCATGGTGGCGCGTGCCTATAATCCCAGCTACTCAGGAGGCTGAGGCAGGAGAATTGCCTGAACCCAGGAGGGGGAGGTTGCAGTGAGCCGAGATCACGCCATTGCACTCCAGCCTGGGTAACAAGAGTGAAACTCTGTCTCAAAAAAAAAAGAAAACCAAAAGATCTCTCATAAAAATGAACCCAAAAATCATAATAAAATACTAGCTTAAAATGCGCAGCAACATAAAAAATATAAATACCACATGACCAACCAGGTTTTATCCCACAGATAAAAGATTAGCTGAACATCTGTATTATAGATTTACTTTGTCCACTTCTCCTAACTTTATATATTGATTTCTTATATCCTGGTACCTTAGTATGTGCCTATGTTTAAAAATAACCCTTTCAAAGTGATTAAGTTAAAGCAAGGTTATTCATGTCCAGCTCTAATCCAGTGGAACTGTCCATATTTGGACAAAGAGATACCTGGAAAGCACCCAAACATAGGAAAGACCTTTTTCGTATATACCAAGAAGGCTGACATCAGCAAGTCCAGAGAGAGGGCTCAGGAGAAACAAAATCAGCTGACACTGTAGACTTGAACTGTATAAAAAAATTAGTTTTTGTTGACTAAATTCTCACAATTGACTAACAGTACTCACCTGTGGTATTTTGTTATACTGGCCTTAGTAAATTAATAAATTCCCACATCAATTAATGTAACATATGAACAGAATACAAACAAATATCACATGATCATTTGAACAGATGCAGAAAAGGAATGTGATAAAAATCTAATATTTCATAATAAAAATATGCAACAATCAAGGAATAAAAGAAAACTTTCTAATTCTAAAAAAGAACATCTACAAAAATACCAACACCAACATTATAGTTAATGACAAAAAACTAGTTACTCTTCCCCTAAGATTTAAAATAAGAAAAAAATGATTATTCTGCCACTTCATTCAATATTGTACTGGAATTTCTAGATAGCTAGGCAAGAAAAATTTTTACTAATTACATAAGAAAAAAATAATAGGCATCTACTTTGGAAAAAAAGAAGTAAAACTGTATTAGGAGATGGCATGTTCTTATAAAAAAAAAAAAACAACACTAAAACCCACTGAAATTCTATCAGAATAAACAAGTTCAATACGTACTACAGGACAGAAAATCAGTATTTTTAAAAAGCATTGTATTTGATGAAAAGAGTTACAGATATAGATGATATTCATGGTTGTACATTATGAATATATTGTGTTTCATTGATCTGTGTACACTTAAAAAATAGTTAAAATGCCAAACTTCATGTGTATTTTGCCACAACAGAAAATCTAAAAAAGAAAAAAATTAATTGTATTATTTCTCTATACTATCAATAAAAATTCAAAAATAAAATTAGGAAAACAATTCCATTTATAATGGAATTCAAAATAATAATATATTCAGGATTAAATCTTCCAAAGTAGTACAAAACATGTATTCCAATGTTATAAATCACTCTAGAAATAAATGTAAAACATAAATAACTGAAAATATATGTTTAGGGTTAAAATATTCTTTCATATTAAACTTTTATGAGACAGGATCTCACTCTGTCACCCAGGCTGGAGTCAGTAATCCTCATGCTCTAACCTCCCGTGTAAGTGGGACTACCACGAAGCACTACCATACCTGGCTCATTTAAAAAATTTCTGTGGAGATGGAGGTCTAACTAATGCTCAGGATTGTCTTGAACTCTTGCCTTAAGCAGTCTTCCTAAACCGTTGGGACTACAGGGATGATCCAGTGTGCCAGGCTTTAAAACAATCTAGAAAAAGAACAAAGTAGAAGATTTAGAATCTCAAAACTTATAATGATAATTAAAATATAATGGCATAAGAAAACACATATAACGTGTTAAATGTATGGCTTCATTCTTATTCTCTTGATAAATGAACTAGAATTGAAAGTACAGAAAAATGCTATACATCTGTGGTCAATAATTTTGAGAAGGGTATGAGGACTATGTTGCCGAGTGGGCAATGTAGCATGATCTTGTCTGTCTATCTATCTATCTATCTATCTATCTATCTATCTATCTATCTATCTATCTATCTATAAATACATAAAGATATGTTGAAAGACAGAGACCACTTTCACATAAGTTTTGTTATAATATAGCTATAATCCTTTTGCAACTATCGTTAATCTCTTACTGCATCTAATTTATAAAATAAACTTTATCATAAATAAACTTTTCCTTTATCACTATAGGAAAACACAGAAATAGTGTAACAGAGTCAGCTCCTAGTATCCGTGAGTTCTACATCCATGGATTCAATTAATAACAGATCAAAAACCTTTGGGGAAAAAAAGAATGGTTTAAACAGTACTGAACATGTACAGACTTTCTCCCCTTTGTTATTAGCCGGTAAACAATCAGTTTAACAACTAATTATATAGTTGTTATAGATATTCAAAGTAATCTAGAGATGATTTAAAGCATATAGGAGGAAGTTTAGCAACAATGAACAATAGCAGACAGGACTAGATGCAGCTCCCACTTGGACGAACAGAGCAGCATGTGCAGACAGGCATCATAAATTTTGCTCCAAAACTTTTGCAGAAATATATTAGGAAAGCCTACAGAATCCACAGACTGGCTGAAGGAAGCAGATTGCTCCTCCAGGACCCAGGAGACACCTTAAATACCTTGAGTGCCAAAACTGTAAAAGTGGTAAAGGGAGACTGTCCACCCCTGAGCACGCCCTCACTGGGGAGCCTGAAGGTCTAGATAATGGGAAAAGATTTGACCTTACCTGGAGCTGAGTCAAAGCAGAGAGCAGAGAGAAACATATGAGTCAAGAAAGCAGTGGGAAAAACCCTGTGGGCTTTCTTGGTTCCCAGAAAAGCCATTCCTGACATGTCCTACCAAGGGTCTTTGGGGATGGCTGTCAGAGGAACTGGGAATAGACCACAAGAAGAAGGAAAGCTCCAGCTGTAACAATTCCCACCAAATGCAAAGTCTCCTGGCCAGTACTTGGGGAGGGAGTGTGAATTCATTGTGCAGACTTAACAGTGGGGAGGTGGGAAAACCCTCATCGTTTTCTTAGTCAGGAGGCTGTAACCTGGGGCAAGTTCTCAGCCCTGCTCACCCACTGGCTCGAAACAAATTCGGCTGGGTACTGTTGGTTGGGGGAAGTACGTGGTGAGTGGCATGGGAGCTGGGTGATGCCTATAACTGCCAGCTTCTCTTACTTCCCTGGCAACCCGCATGACACAACAGAGGCAGCCATAATCCTAATGGGAACATAACTCCATTGACCTGTGAACCACATTCCTATCCCCAACAGCAGCCACAAAAAGCCCTGCCCAAGGAGAGTCTGAGCTCAGACGCACCTAACCCTGTGCCCATCTGACAGTCTACTTTTTACCCACCCTGGTAACTGAGGACAAAAGGCACACCATTGAGAGTTCTAGGGCCCTGCCTACCACTTAACCCTCCCCATACTACCACAGCTGATGCTCTATTGAAAGTGCCATCTTGCCAGGTGCAGTGGTTCATGACTGTAATCTCAGCACTTTGAGAGGCTGAGGTGGGTAGATCACCTGAGGTCAGGAGTTCAAGACCAGCCTGACCAACATGGAGAAACCTCGTCTTTACTAAAAATACAAAATTAGCTAGGCATTGTGGCACATGCCTGTAGTCCCAGCCACTCGGGAGGCTGAGGCAAGAGAATCATTTGAACACAGGAGGTGGATGTTGCAGTGAGCCAAGATCATGTCACTGCACTCCAGCCTGGGTAACAAGAGTGAAACTCTCTCTCTCAAAAAAAAAAAAAAAAAAAAAAAGAAAAAGAAAAGAAAAATAAAGTAAGACAAAGTGCCATTTTGTGGCAGGAGGCCAACCAGGACAAAAATAGTGCTTTAAACAATCAAAATTCAGGACACTCACAGAGTCTATTTCAAACCCCTGTCACCTCCATTGGAACAGGTACAGGTATCCATAACCGAAAGAGCTGAAGACAATTCACATCACAGGACTCTGTGTAGACAGTCTCCAGTACCTGGTACCCCTGCTTGATGGCTAGACCCAGCTCCCAGGAAGCTACATCCCTAGAAAAAGGAAGAGAGCACTACATCAAGAGAATACCCTGTAGAACAAAAGAATCTGAACAGCAGCCCCAGATCTTTGCTCTGCCATGGCCTACACAATGAAAAGGAATCAGAAACACAATTCTGGTCATATGACATAACAGAGTTATTTAACTCCCCAAAATCACACTGGCTCAGTAGCAGTTGATCCAAATCAAAAATAAATTCCTGATATACCTAAAAAAGAATTTAGAAGTTCAATTATGATGCTAATCAAGAAGGCACCAGAGAAACTAAAGTCCAATATAAGGAAATCAAAAAAAGATATAAGAAATGAGGGGAGAAATCTTCAGTAAAATAGATAACATAAATATCAAAACAATTACAAGTTCAGGAAATAAAGGACACACTTAGAGAAATGCAAAATGTTCTGGAAAGCCTCAGCAATAGAATAAAGCAGAATAAAAAACATGCCGGGCGCGGTGGCTCAAGCCTGTAATCCCAGCACTTTGGGAGGCCGAAGCAGGTGGATCACGAGGTTAAGAGATCGAGACCATCTTGGTCAACATGGTGAAATCCCGTCTCTACTGAAAATACAAAAAATTAGCTGGGCACGGTGGTGCATGCCTGTAATCCCAGCTACTCAGGAGGCTGAGGCAGGAGAATGAGTGAGCCGAGATCATGCCATTTCACTCCAGCCTGGGTAACAAGAGCGAAATTCCGTCTCAAAAAAAAAAAAAAAGGGAACTCAGTTTGTTTTAATGAAACTTCTGAGAAGAGACTACAAGGTCTTAATTTGGATTTCAGTATATATTTGCATAAATAGAGGAATGCCATGGGGCCCTATAGATAAGATTTCCAAATATTAAAGGGCTAAGAGAAAATTGAGGAAAATGTGTGGAAATATTAATAAAGTTGAGAAGTTTCCAATCTCAATCTTTATTCCTATATATTTCATCCTGGTTGCTGAACTATATATAGGCATAAAGAAGTTATTATAAACCTTGGTGGCATTAACTTTGTTATTTCTCCACTCCTGAGGGTTATGATATAGCTCCCATTCCTGGTATGTCTGATTATAATTGAGGATATAATTGCCATGGTCTTGTATTAAAGCTTCTAAGAAAGGGCCAGATCGCTTGAAGTTTCTAATAAAATATGCCTAGCCTCATAGGCCATCTTTGGTACCTTGGTGATCTGCTCAGTAATGGTGATAATATGAGTGATCAATTGGCCTAAGTCCTCTTCCTAATCCTGGGTTTTTGTTTTGTGTATAAATAATGGTAGTTAAATATAGAGTACTGAGCTTGTGCATTAACAATTACTTCTATAGAGGGAAATGGCCAGATCCCTTGGAGTTTCTAATAAAATATGCCTAGCTTTACAGGCCATTTTTGGTACCTGCCTAAATGCAGCCATTAAGGCAATACTTTGCCATGATAGACAAAATAAAACCACAGCTGTATTTAAAAAAAATAATAGTATACAGTAAACTCAGGGAGACAGGAAAGAAAAAGTGAAAAGTAATAGTATATACTAATCTCATGGAGATAGAAAAGAAAAAGTGCTGTAAAGAAAAAAGTTAAATATCTGGTGCCTTGGCACATTGATGTTATGGTGTGGAGGTTAATAACATTACTAAGACAAATATATATATATTTGCATATATATATTTGTGTGTATATATACATATATACTGGTGTGTCTATATTTGCATGTATGTATGTATATACATATACGTATATTTGTCCTAGTATAAATAACATTACATTTGTCCTAGTAGTGTTATTTACCTCCACATGGTTTAAGGAATTCTCCTGCCTCAGCATCCCGAGTAGCTGGGATTATAGGCATGCACCACCACATCCAGCTAATTTTGTATTTTTAGTAGAGGTGGCATTTCTCCATGTTGGTCAGGTCGGTCTCAAACTCCCCACCTCAGGTGATCCGCCTGCCTTGGCCTCCCAAAGTGCTGGGATTACAGGCATGAGCCACTGCACCGAGACAACAAATACATATATTTTTAATTATTTGGGCCATAGCCTTGGTAGTCCCCCTGCAAATAAGGATTGTGTACCATTTTTCTTACAAAAGCACCAATATCAAGAGAGTGTAAGTGTCTAATTAATTACCAAGAGCCTCCAGTGGAATTGAATAAAAAGAGTAACTTTAAGTATAAGGTTGAAAAAAAGGTTCTGGATGTATTTTCATCAACTTCAAGGAACGTTACATAATTCCAGATTGTTTGATTTAATAAAACTTCTTTTGTCTTTTTTTCTTTAACTTTAAAGGTATTTCTAATGTTTACATTCTAGTTAGACCATAAATAATGAATGTTATTTTAGCACAGGCAGGTTAGCAACAACAGATTTAAACCCAGCCGAAAAAAATAAAAGAGGAAGATAGGCTTAGAATACATTTACTTAACTCTATTTTATAGGTAACCACTGGACCTCCAATTTTTTTCCTGTGTTTGTTGTTGGTGTAGTTTGCCCGTCAGTTTAAACTGTGCACAAAAATGTGCTATTATATGTAACAAGCTGGAGTTTTGAAGACAATAACAAAATCAGTGGTTAGGATATTAGAAGCTGTCTTTCCTTGTTAAGGCTGGATGCCTGGATTTAATAGAAAAAGAAAAGAAACAAATGGAGACGGAAAGATTAAGCTTCATAGGAGAGCCGCCACACTACCCTTGTTTATCTTTCTTCAGGGGGAGCCTTAGTATCCTAAACCTACACAGTAAGTGATTAATTCTTTCCTTGTCCACAAGTTACCAGTTAAGCTGAATTGTTTCCAGCCAGAGCCCATTAGACTTAAGGTGTTTAATGGTTGGGATTCACTCTTGGTTCTCAGGACAGTCCCATTTCTAGTGGCCAAGAGTCCAACCTGTGTAGGGGCTTTTACTCATTTATTTTATGGGTTTTTTTTTTTTTATCTTTTAATGGCCTGGCCCTTTTCACTGATTTCAGTGACCTTAAGGAGTGTTTTTACGGCAACTTGCAGGGGGCTGGGAACTTGTAAAGTCAACAGTGGAGTTTGCTTCTTCTCTCTGTATTTTTGTTTTTTCCCTTAGCCTTGTCTTTTATATTCTGCCTTTTATTAAGACTGAGGAAGCTAATTTGATGATTTTCTGTATAGGACTCATGCTGTATTACACAAGAAAATTAGATATTTCTATTTGAGGGTTTTGGGGTCAAATTTCTCTCAATGCTTTAGAATGTTGCCTAGAGGTGAGTCTAGGTGGGTTTCCTGCAGAGATAAAAAGTGTTTAATGTCTGCTGAGGGACTTGGGTACATTTTCCAAAGGGGTATTCTATCTACTAGAAAACACCACTTGGTTGCTCAGGAGACTTATGTTGGGTAATTGGAGAGGAAAATGGGAACAGGGAGTAGTCAGCCTATGGCAGACCAGCGGATGGAGCAGAAAAGGGAAAGCAACTGATTTAGTAATGTCCAGAACAGCATGGCTAAATGACTCCAAAAGAGAATTCAGAATGAGAAAAAGAGCATTCAAGCCCCCTAAAACAGCTCTAAACGAGTTATGTTGCCAGATAGGTCGCTTAAAGAGATTAGGTACTTTCTGCCACAACAGATAGAATAGAGTGTTAGTCCTTTTTAGGCAAATCAGTCAGCCCTGTTCACACGTTGTCCTTCATGCAACAGCAGAAAATGGCAGTTACAGTAGTTTGTCAGAGGGATATGGAAGTCAGCTCTTGGAAGACTTAAAAGGGAAAATAAACTTACGTTCTTCACCTGCATAGGCAGTGGTGGTCAGACGCTTCCACATGGAATACCTTTCAGTCCTACTGCAATGTAATTTCAGCCAGAGACCTTCAGTTGTCTCTGTGCTTAGGTGTTGTCCACTGAGGATCCTTAGTTGGGAAAAAAAAGGCAAGTGAGTTCCCCATAACGGAAGTACTTGTATGGGCCACCAAAATGTCATGGGTTATCAGCTACTGTCTAGGGCTTGTATCAAACAGGTAGTAAGAAGAATTTACTAAAACAATACATGAAGAAAGGGAGATTTATTAGAAAAAGTATGAAACTACGTTGTAAGGATGCAATAAGCAGGGCAGCAAGGAAACAAAGGCTTGCTGAGAATTTTATAGACCAGTGTTTATGTAGTATATTAAAGAGTGCTTTGTGCAGTATTGATAGCACCACAATGAAAATTGCATTTTTCTTTTTCTTTTTCTTTTTTTTTGCAACGGAGTTTTGCTCTTGTTACCCAGGCTGGAGTGCAATGGTGCAATCTCGGCTCACCGCAACCTCCACTTCCTGGGTTCAGGCGATTCTCCTGCCTCAGCCTCCCGAGTAGCTGGGACTACAGGCACATGCCATCTTGACCAGCTAATTTTTATATTTTTAGTAGAGACAGAGTTTCACCATGTTGACCAGGATGGTCTCGATCTCTTGATCTCGTGATCTATCTGCCTCGGCCTCCCAAAGTGCTAGGATTACAGCATGAGCCACCACAACCAGCCTTCTAGTGTTAAATTCTTTACTGATCTTTAGTCACTAGTATCTTCCCTCGAGATTACTATAACTTGAAGATCTTTTAATCAAGAAATATATAATCTATAATCTAAATTTGAAAATCAGTACATTTTCCCTAAAGCTGTTAAAAATAAAACTTCCAACTGAAATTTCTGTGACAGTGTTTGCACATTTAAAATTTTGATATCACCAATATTGATATATAAAAATGTTACAAATTTATAACTTCTCAGATTACAAAAATGCTTATTTCCTTGTCTGCTGGCCAATTGAGTGTTGATAATTTTTTCTTTTCCAACTAAATCTTGAGTCTTTTATTAAAATAGCATATATATTAAGGAAAATACTTTTTCAATTTTTGACTCAATTTCTGGCTAATTTACATACAAAATTTTAAAACCTTTCCGTTTTGGCTGGGCACAGTGGCCCATGCCTGTAATCCCAGCACTCTGGGAGGCCGAGGTGGGTGGATCACAAGGTCAAGAGATCGAGACCATCCTGGTCAACATGGTGAAACGCTGTTTCTACTAAAAATACAAAAAATTAGCTGGGCACGGTGGCGCATGTCTGTAATCCCAGCTCCTCGGGAGGCTGAGGCAGAATTGCCTGAACCCAGGAGGCGGAGGTTGTGGTGAGCCAAGATCGCACCATTGCACTCCAGCCTGGGTAACAAGGGCGAAACTTCGTCTCAAAAAAAAAAAAAAAAAAAACCTTTCTTTTTTGTGTGATCTCATTTTATAACTATAAAAGAATGAAGACCGGTCACAGTGGCTGATGTCTATAATCCCAGCACTTTGGGAGGCCAAGCTTGGTGGATCAGGATGTCAGGAGATTGAGACCAGTCTGGTCAAGATGGTGAAACCCTGGATGTGGTTGTGGGTGTCTGTAGTCCCAGCTACTTGCAAAGCTGAAGCAGGAGAATCAGTTGAATCTGGGAGGCGAAGGTTGTAATGAGTGAGCTGAGATCACACCATTGCACTCAAGCCTGGGTGACAGAGCAAGACTGTCTCAAAAAAAAACCAACCCAAAGAACTAAATTGATTGTATTTAAACATGATGTTCTGTCTGGTTTTTTTGGAACAAGAATTATAAAAAGCATTTACCGTTCCTACTTTTTTGTCTCCTTCCATGTGTACAACTAGAAGTTTTCTAAGTAAGAAATACGAAATTTCCAGTTCTGTGACAATCTCAGCTAAAGCTCCAGCTGCACCAAGCATCTGCCCTACTATTCTGTTAGCTTGGCACAATGTTGGGTTTATATTTTGTCTTCTAATAAAAGGTAGATATAATATTTTTACACTTTATGTCTTAAAATGCCATGAAGTTGAAATTATTTAAACCAGGACAACATATATGACACATAATAACGTTTCATTTAGTATAACAGCTAAATGACCAAATCACATTAAAACAATTCCTACTTAATCTAAACAACAGAATTGTTGTTTCATGAACAAAGAGATTTTCTCTCTTTTTTTTAGTTAATAGAGACAAGGTCTCACACTAGTTCCCCAGGCTGGTAACTCCTTGGGTTCATGCAATCCTTCTGCCTCACCCTTCCAGAGTGCTGGAATTACAGATGTGAGCCATCATACCTAGCCTAGAACAAAGAGATTCTCTTGATTTAAGTCTCAAAAAGAGATTGCTTAATCAAAATTAATTTATCTTCATTAATAAAAAATTAAAAATATAGAAAGTTATAAAGAAAGCCTCAAAAACTCTGTTCTCCATTGAAAAGCGAAGAGACAAAATTGACAAAGTGTCAGATTGTCTTTTAAAAGACTCTGTAAATTACCAAAAGCTTGAAGCAAATTGAAAAAGGTTTATTCAGGAAATCAATCTGTGAATATATACTTAATAAGCAATCAAGATTTCAGACAAAACTGTAATTGTGTACTCTTCATTTACATTCTAAATCATGTAACTTTGTTATTGCTGAAAATTATCCTACACATAAAACCAAAAAGTACTTTGATGCATAATTTTTTTTTCACAAATTTAAAGTCACATAATCTAAAACATCTATTTAATTAGTGTTTCTATCCATCCCATGCCTCCATCCTGAGCTAAAATTCCTAATTACAGACATATTCTATTGGATAATACATTTCATAAACAGTAACTTGAAAAGCTACACATAAAAGCCTACCAGTGAGAATAAAATCCTTATTGTTAAAATGTGCTTGCTGAATAAAGAGACCCCCCAAATAGGCTTTGTGTGAGCAACATGGCTCTTTATTTACCTGGGTGTGAGTAGGGTGAGGCCGCAGCGGAGGGTGGTAGGATTGGAATTAGTTTTATAGGTTGGGGCAAGTGGTCAGTTAAAGGTAGTAATTTATTTTAGGGAGGGGAAGGCATCACAGGATGCATGGTCACAAAGGTAGCAGTTGATAATCTACCTTGGGGAGGGGAAAGGCATCATGGAATGCATGGTCACAAGGTAGGGTTATCTGCTACAAATAGGCATGATCATAAAAGTGGGGGTTATCAGTTGCAAGCAGAGGGGAGGGTGAGGTAAATTACATAGTCACAGAGATGGTGCTCTTGAGAAACTCAGTGTTCAGGGGAGTAATTCCACAAGGATAGGCAGGAACAATGCTTGCAGGCTGCAGGTTGCAAAGGAAGAGCAATTAGTTGAGGCGGGAAAATGTTTCATTCTTTCTGTGGCCACCTGGTTATTTGTGGTTAAGTCAGACTTTCTGGCTTCTGGGGACCATCCAGAGGTGTACATGCAGGTCACCAAGGCTGTAATGGCCAGGCTTGGTCTTGGAGGACTGACATTCCCATCTTTTAACATATGTATTAAAGAAAAAAGTTGGAGAATGGAGTAGGGGCAGTGTTTCTTAAGGCTTGTTTGAGCGTGACAGAGGGTGAACACCTTAAAGAAAAGTCTGTGATTTTTGTAGTTTAGTAAGTGTTTGGCCAAGTCCTTGGAAGCATAATATGTTTAGTGATGAAGCCTTGTGCCAAGGTTGAAATAGTGTCCAGTATAGGATGTGGTCCCACAAGAGTTGGATTGAAAGGGATATGTGTGAGTTCTGGAAAGGTGTCATGCTGCATCTTGACATTAGCAGCATGCTGCCTGGAGCTCATGAGTGATTGATTGGTTTCTGGCTGATTGTAAGAGGGTGATGCCTGTAAAATTGGACTGAAGATAAAATAGGCAAACAAACAGGGGGGTTGACAAGGCATCTAGCTTTAACTAGCTGAGAGGTCCTGGGATAGAAGGTGATATTGTTAGGTTGTTAAGAGCAGCATTTGCCACATAGAGTGATTAATGATGGCCTGGATACGTTTTGTAGGAATTGAGAGACTAATCGGAAAATGCAAGGTCCAAATATGAGAAGAAAGGTGGATATTAGTGGAATAAGGATTGGAAAGAGCCATGATATTCAGCTAGAAAAATGACCAGGCAGGGTTGGCAGAGTTACTTGCCTGATTAGCAAATCTTGGGCCTTGTCTTTGAGTCTTTTGATATCATCATAAACTAGGCCAGATTGATTTAGGTAAAAACAGCTTTTCTCATTTAGAAATATGCAGAGTCTTCCCTTTTCCACAGTGAGTCAGTCAAGACCATGGTTTTGGAGGGCAACTGCAGTTAGAGTCGATTTGAGTTTGAAGGACAGACGAGGTATTAGATATGTCTGTAATGCTGCCAAAGAAATCAGTAGACAGACTGTGGAATGTTGTGATGGGCTGATGACCCCCACTGTCAGCTCCAAGGCCTTAGTGGAGAGTGCAAGCCCTATTCCCATAAGTAATGAAATTACCTGGATGACTCTTTTTGTTAAGAGTAAGTGTTATTAGGGTGATAGGAAGTGTCTCATTACCATTGGCAAATTGAATTTTAGGATTAAGAAAGACTAAGGCACAGGCTCCTGCGTAGTTACTGCATAGATACATATAAATGGAAGAGCCATATAAGAAGAAGTGGCCCAGAGAAAGGCAGAATTGAAAATGTAGGCTGGAACGGTGAGAGGGATCCTTGAAAGGAGAGTCACATATCCGAACTCCTAAAGATCCAGCAAGAACTGCAGTGGTTAGGGGGTAGAAAGGGAGATCGATGAGGTAACTGTGTGGTGAAAGTGGTTTGATTTTCATGATGTATGAATAAGTGTATAGTATCAAAAAAATAGTCTGTCACTAACATTTGTAGGCCTGGGTATGAGTAAGTGTGAAGAGGGCCTAAGAGGAGAATTAAGGAACAGGGAGAAGGTAGCCAAGGATGGAAATGTGAGATAAGGAAGGTGTCAACCTAGAGAATAATGAGTGCTAATATTTTTTAGGTTATTTGTAGTGATAGAGGATTTGTCAGTAAAGTGAAGTAAGCATGTTCCTACAGGCGTATTAATGTTAACAGCATTGTAAATTTAACCCAAAACATTAAAGTCCATGGTGGAAAGCAGGGTTCAGTCATGTATTATTACACTTTTCTTCCTCTGGAATTCAGGCATAGCTAACCAGAATCAACATTTAAACAAAAACTTTAGACACTTAAATTCTGATAACAAACATTTACAGTCTATTCTCTCTGAAGCCTGCTACCTGGAGGCTTCATCTGAGTAATAAGAACCTTGGTCTCCACAACTCCTTATCTTAACCCAGACACTCCCTTCGGTTGATTCCATATTGTTGGATATCTGTTAAAATCAATTGCCAATGAGAAAATCTTTGAATCTACCTGTAACCTGGAAGCCACTTCCAACCCCTATTCCCCACTTTAAGTTGTTTCACTATTCTGAACCGAACTAAAGTACATTGCACGTGTCTTGATTGATTGATGTGTTTTTTTCTCCCTAAAATATATAAAACCAAACTATAGCTGACCACCTGGGGCCCATGTTCTCAGGATTTCGTGGGGCTGTGTTAATTGCCCTTTGTTACCTATATTTGGTTCAGAATAAATGTCTTTAATATTTTACAGAGTTTTACTCTTTTCACTGGCATACTTTTAAAAAAAATTGTTACTTATCACTTCAAATCAAAATTTACTACATATTAGGACTATATTTTATTGGTATACAGACAGAGCACACAGATCAGTAAAACACAATTGAGAGTCCATAAAAAATGTTCAAGTCCTTGATTTTCAATAGCATTCCAAAATTATTCAGTGGGTTTTTTTTTCTTTAAAACTATTTTTTTGCAGTCTTTTAAAGCAAAATGGTGAGGAGCCAGCTGGATATTCACACACAAAAAAATTAGGTTTGGCACTATAATTGTTAATTTATATGTCAATTTACTGTGTTAATGACACTTAGAGAGTAAAACATTATTTTTGGGTGTTTCAGTGAGAGTGATTCTGGAAAAGATTAGAATTTGAATCAATAGGCTGAATAAAGAAGATCTGCTCTAAACAATATAGGTAGTCACAAAACCTAAAGGCAGATAAAAGGCAAATGTGCTCTCTTTTTAAAAGCTGCGACACAGTCCTATTGCTCTCTATTGCTCTTGTTCATTAGAACTACTCCAAGATCGCCTGTCTTCTTACTCTAGAATAGATACCAAATACTTCTCCTTGCTGTATTTCCAATTTTCATGCTTTCAGACTGAGTCTGAAATATGGTATGGCTATTTTGATTCTCTGTCTTGCAAATTACATATCATGAAATTTCACTATCTCCATAATAACGTGAGCCAGTTTCTACAGTAAATTTTCACTTAATTAGTGGTATATATCTTATTGGTTTTGTTTCTATAGAGATCCCTAGCTATTAAATACCCATACATCACAACACACACAAAAATTACCTCAGAATTGACCAAAGACCTAAAATCATAGAAGAAAACATAGGTGTAAATACTTGTGACTTGAGATTACATCAGGTTTCTTAGTAATGACACAAAATGTACAAGTAAGCAGCCAGAGCAATCAGGCAAGAAAAAGAAATAAAGGGTATTCAAATAGGAAAAGAGGAAGTCAAATTGTCTCTATTTGCAGATGACATGATTGTATATCTAAAAGACCCCATTGTCTCAGCCCCAAAACTCCTGAAACTAATAAGCAACTTCAGCAAAGTCTCAGGATACAAAATCAATGTGCAAAAATCACAAGCATTCCTATACACCAATAACAGACTGAAAGAGAGCCAAATCAAGAACAAACTGCCATTCACAATTGCCACAAAGAGAATAAAACACCTAGGAATACAACTAACAAGGAACGTAAAGGACCTCTTCAAGGAGAACTACAAACCACTGCTCAATGAAATAAGAGAGGACACAAACAGATGGGGAAACATTCCATGTTCATGGTTAGGAAGAATCAATATCATAAAAATTGCCATACTGCCAAAAGTTATTTACAGACTCAACGCTATCCCCATCAAGCTACCAATGACCTTCTTCACAGAAATGGAAAAAACCACCTTAAACTTCATATGGAACCAAAAGAGAGCCTGCATAGCCAGGTCAATTCTAAGCAAAAAGAACACAGCTGGAGGCATCACACTACCAGACTTCAAACTATACTACAAGGCTACAGTAATCAAAACAGCATGGTACTGGTACCAAAGCAGAGATATAGACCAATGGAATAGAACAAAGGCATCGCAGGCAACGCAATATACCTACTATCGTACAATCTTTGATAAACCTGACAAAAACAAGCAATGGGGAAAGAATTCCCTGTTTAATAAATGGTGTTGGGAAAACTGGCTAGCCATGTGCAGAAAGCAGAAACTGGACCCCTTCCTGACACCTTACACTAAAATTAACTCCAGATGGATTAAAGACTTAAACATAAGACCTGGCACCATAAAAACCCTAGAAGAAAATCTAGGCAAAACCATTCAACACATAGGAGTAGGCAAGGACTTCATGACCAAAACACCAAAAGCATTGGCAACAAAAGCCAAAATAGACAAATGGGACCTAATCAAACTCCACAGCTTCTGCATGGCAAAAGAAACAGTCATTAGGGTGAATCAGCAACCAACAGAATGGGAAAAAATCTTTGCGGTTTACCCATCTGACAAAGGGCTGATATCCACAATTTACAAAGAACTCAAACAAATTTACAGGAAAAAAACAAACAAGCCAATTCAAAAAATGGGCAAAGGATATACAGACACTTTACAAAAGAAGACATACACGAGACCAACAAACATATGAAAAAATGCTCATCATCACTGGTCATTAGAGAGATGCAAATCAAAACTACATTGAGATACCATCTCACACCAGTTAGAATGGCGATCATTAAAAAATCTGGAGACAAAAGAAAAAAAAAAGGAGCCCAAAGTGGCTCCGGCTGGATGTCGTGGCGCTTGCGAAGGCGAGGCCAAGAGTTCAAGGCCAAACAACCTCAGCAACCTTACAAGCTCTCATTGATTGGAAAAAAAAAAATCTGGAGACAATAGATGCTGGAGAGGATGTCGAGAAATAGGAACACTTTTACACTGTTGGTGGGAGTGTAAATTAGTTCAACCATTGTGAAAGACAGTGTGGCGATTCCTCAAGGACCTAGAAATAGAAATTCCATTTGACCCAGCAATCCCATTGCTGGGTATATGTCCAGTAGGATATAAAGGACTATAAATCGGTCTACTATAAGCACACATGCACACGAATGTTCATTGCAGCAATGTTTACAATAGCAAAGCCCTGGAACCAACCCAAATGCCCATCGATGATAGACTGGACTGGGAAAATGTGGCACATATACACCATGGAATATTATACAGCAATCAAAAACGGTGAGTTTGTGTCCTTTGTAGGGACATGGATGAATCTGGAGAACATCATTCTCAGCAAACTGACACAAGAACAGAAAATGAAATACTGCATGTTCTCACTCATAGGCGGGTGATGAACAGTGAGAACACATGGACACAGGGAGGGGAGTATTATACACTGGGGTCTACTGGGGGTGAACAGGCGAGGGACAGTTGTGGGGGGAGCTGGGGAGGGATGGCAGGGGGAGAAATGCCAGATGTGGGTGAAGTGGAGGGAGACAGCAGATCACACTACCATGTGTGTACCTATGCAACTATCTTGTATGTCCTGCACATGTACCGCAAAACTTAAAATGCAATAAAAAGAAAAAAAACTTGAAAAAAAAAATGTACAAGTAAGCAAAGAAATTTTGCCCCAATATCATAACATTTAAAAACCAAGAAATTGGCCAGGTGCGGTGGCTCACGCCTATAATCCCAGCACTTTGGGAGGCCGAGGCGGGTGGATCACGAGGTCAAGAGATGGAGACCATCCTGGTCAACAAGGTGAAACCCTGACTCTACTAAAAATACAAAAATTAGCCAGGCATGGTGGCAGGAGGCTGAGGCAGAATTGCTTGAACCCAGGAGGCGGAGGTTGCGGTGAGCCGAGATCGTGCCATTGCACTGCAGTCTGGGGAACAAGAGCGAAACTCCATCCCAAAATTAAATAAATAAATAATAAAACCCAAGAAATTAAAAAACAAGTCACAGAACATAAAATTTTTTTTTGCAAATAATACATGTGATAAAGGACTTGTATTAGAACATATAGAAAGAACTCCTAAAACTCAACAACAGAAAGACAAATCACCAAGAGGACAAGAGTTGAGTTTTAGGAATATCTGCCTAGATTTCAGAAGATGTATAAAAATGCATGTATGGGCGTGGTGGCTCACGCCTGTAATCCCAGCACTTTGGGAGGCCGAGGCGGGTGGATCACGAGGTCAAGAGATCGAGACCATCCCGGTCAACACGGTGAAACCCCGTCTCTACTAAAAAATACAAAAAATTAGCTGGGCATGGTGGCACGTGCCTGTAATCCCAGCTACTCGGGAGGCTGAGGCAGAAGAATTGCCTGAACCCAGGAGGCGGAGGTTGCAGTGAGCCGAGATTACACCATTGCACTCCAGCCTGGGTAACAAGAGTGAAATTTTATCTCAAAAAAAAAAAAAGAAAAAGAAAAAGAAAAAAGAAAATGCATGTATGTCCAGACAGAAGTTTGCTGCAGGGGAAGGGCCCTCATGGAGAACCACTAATAGGGCAATGCAGAGGAAAAATGAGTTGGTGCCCCCACACAGAATCTCTACTAGAGCACTGCTTCATAGGGCTATGAGAAGAGAGTCACTGTCCTTTAGGTCCCAGAATTTTAGATCCATCAACAAATTGTATCATGTACCTGGAAAAGCCACAGGCACTAACTGGTAGCCCGTGAGAGCAGTCATAGGGGCTATTCTCAGCAGAGGCTAAGTAGTCATGTGGGGCTATTCTCTGCAATCATAGGGGCTATTCTCTGCAGAGGCTAAGTAGCATGTAGCTGCCCAAGGCTGTAGGAGTCCATTATTTGGCCTCTGTAGAGAATGACTGCCTGGCCAGGTTTTAGACTTGAATGAAGCCTGTGGCTTCCCTTTTTTGGGCCAATTACTTCCACTTGGAGTGAAAACATTTACTGAATGCCTGTACTTCACTGTATCTTGAAAATAACTAACTTGCTTTTGATTTTACAGGTCATAGGCAGAAGATTTCCTTTGTCTCAAATGAGCCTTTGGACTTCACTTTTTGAGTTAATGATGGAATTAGTTAAAACTTTCAGAAACTGCTGGAAAGTTGTGATTGGTTTTGAAATGTGAAAAGGGCATGAGATTTGGGAGAGGACAGGAGTGCGAATATATGATTTGGCTCTATATCTCCACCCAAATCTCATTGGAAATTATAATTCCCACATGTAGAGGGAGGGACCTGGTGAGAGGTGATTGGGTCATGGAAGTGATATTTCCTATGCTGTTCTTGTGATAGTGAGGGAGTTCTCATACAATTCGATGATTTAAAAGTGTGGCATACCCCCTTTGCTTGCTCTCTCTCTCTCTCTCTCTCTCTCTTTTTCTCCTGCTGTCATGGGAATATGTACCTCCCTCTTCTGCTATGATTATAAGTTTCCTGACCCCTCCCCAGCAATGTAGAATTGTAAGTCAATTAAACATTTTTCCTTTATAAATTGCCTAGTCCCTGCTATTATTTTCAAAACAAAGTTTTGCTCTGTCACCCAGACAGGAATGCAGTAGTGTGATCTTGACTTACTGCAAACTGCCTCCGGGGTTCAAGTGATTCTTGTGCCTTAGCCTCCTGAGTAGATAGGATTATAGGTGCTGGCCACCATGTCCAGCTAATTTTTGTATTTTTAGTAGAGACAGTGTTTTGCTATGTTGGCCTAGCTAGTTTTGAACTTGATCTCAAGTGATTCACCTGCCTTAGCCTCTCAAAGTGCTGGGATTATAGGTGCAAGCTACTGTATCAGGTCACGGGTAGTATCTTCTTAGTAGTGTGAGAATAGAGTAATACATGAAGCTTGGTTGGTGGTATGGTTTGGCTGTGTCCCCACCCAAATCTCAACTTGAATTGTATCTCCCAGAATTCCCATGTGTTTTGGAATGTGGGGAGTAATTGAATCACGAAGTCTGTTCTTTCCTGGGCTATTCTCATGTTAGAGAGTAAGTCTCACAAGATCTGGTAGGTTTATCAAGGTTTTCTGCTTTTGCTTTTTCTTCATTTTCTCTTGCTGCTGATATGTCTTTATCAGCAGCATGAAAATGGACTAATACAGTTCTTTTTTGTGTCTGTTTGATAAAGGAACAATGTTCCAATGTTATCTATATGTTCCCAGCTGGATGACACTATTAGAGAAGAGGCTATAGTTTCTAGATCTCACTGGAGACCAGTGGGCCTATACCTCTGTTACAATGAAAAGAGAAAAAGGGAGAATTCAGATTTTGGAGAGGGTATTTGTATGCTGTAGCCCACATAACAACAGGTTCAGGTCCACTTAGGAAAAAAGTAAAGCCATTGAGATAAACTCAGTGACCTATGGTGTTTATCTACATGGACATGAACATTCTGCCTGAAGGGTCAAAATACATGCAGTGGTTATGGCCATTCAGACCACTCCTACCACTATATCTTGCTGCATTTTCACTGACTTGTGGGCTATTGCTAACAACCTAGCCAACTGATCATAAGAATGGCAACTAAGTAATTGGACTGTTGGATTTCTCAGTGGGTACAAAGATTATAGGAACATCTTGATGCTTTTGAGGAAGAAATATATGCCACCTATGTGGACACTGGACACAGAGAATATCAGGGTCTCCTTGAGAAGAATTTGTCATGATTTTGAATCCCCATGGGACTTCACTCTGACTGAAGGACATCCTTTACTGCCCAAGCAATACCACAATGGGCATTATGGTTTAACACAAAACACATGTCAGCATCCCCAACCACTGCTTTCCTTTTCTCTTTAGAGGGCATTTCTGTTGCTGGTTTGAGGTTCAGACTTCCATAGTACCCCAGACTGGGTGCTTAACTGCAATCTGGAGGTAATGCTTCCCTCTGGGATTTTTCTCCTCAATGGGGTCTCACAGAGATAGATAATAGAACCGGGGAATACCAGGTTCTATACTCCCTCTTGGAATATGATGTACTAGGGTACTGTGACAGTGAAACCCTACACCCTGACCATGAACCCTTACTTGAATTATCAACATGCCTTGCTAGTGGGTTAGCACCCTTACTTGAATTAGGCAGTATGGACACTTAACCCTGCACTTCAGCACAAAGCAAGCACAGCATTGCGGCTGTCAGCAGAGAAAAATGACAAGACAAGTCACTTTAGGAGGTTTACTTGCCAAAGTTAAGGATGCACAGTTGGAAGACAGATCTATGTGTTTCTCCAAAGATAATTTTGAGAGGTCCAAATTTAAAGAGGAAAGGTAGGATATTGAGAAGTACACAATTTTCATGTAAAAGGCAGGTATGGAAAAATAGCTATTCATGCCTTTGTCTGGCTCAGTGAATCTGCATTTTTTTTTTTTTTTTTTAACATAAGATGACACAGACAAATTGGGCAGGTAAAAAATGCAGGAAATCTGCACTTTACATAAGATAACATAGACAAGATGGGGTACGTGAACAATCAATATGCATTTGTCTCTGGTGGTCCAGGAGTAATTGCACTTGTAAAGATAAGCTATCAATTTATATTGCCATGATGAAATTTTAACATAAACACCTTAGGGTAAAGATCTTACAGCTGATGAGGAATTTCCTTGCAGCAAAAAAATGTGAGGGAGGTATGTAGCTTTTCCTTGTGTAGCTTTCTTATTTATGAATGAAAAGGGAAGGCAGGTTTGCATGACCCAGTTCCCAGTTTGACTATTCCCTTTGGCTTAATGAGTTTAGAGGCCCAAGATTTATTTTCCTCTCATACTGTGAATGTTAAACACTGAGATTGGTGGAGTTGGAAGTGGACAAGGTTGGTCTATACTTGCCAAAAACCAATCTCAGCATCTGTAACTACTGGTTTTGCTTTTCCTTTGATTGCATGTTCTGGTGTTAGTTTGAAGTTCAGGCTGCCATGGTATCTTAGACAGGGCCCCAAACTCCTATTTGGAAGTAAGGCTTCTTTCTGGGGTTCTCTCCTCCACAGGGTCTCACAGAGATAGAGAACAGGACAAGGAAATGCCAGGTTCTATATTCCCTCTAGTGCTGATAGGGATGTCCGATTTTCCCATTTGGGTGAGCAACATCAGGCAACATTATCAGACAAGTTAAGCTTGCACAGGATGTAATCTCTTTGTACTGAGTCACTGAGGATGAAAGGTAAGTAACAAGCAACAAAGAAGATGAGTGCCTGCAGAGAGTAGCTTTAGGGCTGGGGCAGACAGGCTAGGTTGCTATAGCAACTCAGCCCAACTCCTATAACAGAGGTAGAGAACACCTGTAACTGCAAGTGTATGTAATGAGGGTGTGTAATAAACTTGTCCATCTGTAGTTTCACAGGGATAAGGCAGCAGAGGCCT
The DNA here is from genome assembly GCA_031835075.1 of Saguinus oedipus. Taxonomy (NCBI): domain Eukaryota; kingdom Metazoa; phylum Chordata; class Mammalia; order Primates; family Cebidae; genus Saguinus; species Saguinus oedipus. The sequence goes on along the minus strand of JASSZA010000171.1, from coordinate 47,725 downwards.
GGAACTATAACACCTTCCTTAAGCTCTCCCCAGGGTGGTCACTGCTGGCAGAACTTTCTATCAAAGAACACAATGATCTCACATCCATCCAGTGGTAAACATCACAGTTTACACCAATAAAACAAGTTCTGAATGAAAACCTGGCACTCACAATAGTTCCGTTAAAATGGGGACCTAAGGAGAGACAATGTCAGGATCATGATCAACTAACAAAACTTTGGAGGGCTGATATTTTGATAAAACATGCTGCTTTGATTACATGGAAGACAACGGTGATGAAAATAAAGACTGAACAATTTCTGGCCATCTGTGTTGAGGTTTCATGAACAATATTGCATGTGAGATACTGAGCTTATGTAACTATGCTATCAATGAGACCTCACAGACAAACACCAGTGCTTCCATACCCATGGATGGGTCACTGAACAATAAAATGGGGAAAGGACTGCTGCATGCATGCCAGGGCTGTCTTTCTCTGCAGGTGGCCTGCAGTGGCCATACTAATGGGCAATGTCATGCCTGGAAAGTTGGTGGATGATGTTGCATATCCTATGGATGTCCCGGACAACAACCCTGGGAATTACAATGGGCCAGTGGCCTAAAACGGTGTATAAGGCTTACTGGAAACCTGCTAGTTTGCATGATTAACTGGTTAGTCTCTATGTCCTTTATAATATCATTGGTACCATATGTAGAAATCAGCTTATGAAAAACAAAAACAAAAACAAAAACAAAAACTTAAAATCAATTCCTCTGCATGGTAGGCATTGCCTCCTCCACTACCATGTCCTAAGCAAACCAGTAGACACTACTTATCTTTCTCAGGAAGGCTGTTTTAGACAACACAATTATCTAGTTTTTTTAGATGAACTGAAAGAAGTATGTGCAATTGCTAATACCTTGTGCTGTATCTGAATAAACACTTCAAGCTCTGTAGAAATACAAGTAGAGGACACCTGGAAGCAGGCTCACTGGCTACAGGCAGTGGGATTATCTGAAGGATTCTTCCTTGACGTATTTACCAGCTTTTTACGTACGTCACTGGTATATTGGAGCAGTGACCTGGTATGCCTGATCATCCTGCTAGTGCTTATATTTTTCCTGAGCATAGTGAAAGGTATTTCGATGACGGCTCAAGGTGTTGCACTGAGTTTGTGCTAGTCAAGATGTCACATCAATCTGGTGAGACAAATCTCTACTTTTAGTTCATGGAGGTCTCTTGGCATATGAAATGAACTGACTTTGCTAAGAGAGATATCTCCAATGGGGAATGGAATACAAAATAGGTTGCTGAATGGCCTTAGCTGACCCATCTCTTCCTCCTAAGTCTCAAAGTAAGTACAGAATGTGCTGGGAATGCAACATGCTGACACAGAGAGGGGCTGTCAGAAACCATCTATGCTCTGTTTCCTTCTGTTCAAAAACAGGATGCTCTGCAACACCAAATCCCAGTGAGACATTACTATGAGTATAAAATCCAAGATTAGCTGCTTTTTAGGTTCCCTTAGCTTCAGTATTCACAGAAGAGATTCTGTGTGTACCCCAACCAGCTTTACTTAGCCTTGTAAAATTGGCTCACCCATGAATCTTAGAATTTTTTCTTTCCATGAGTAATAATAATAAAGATATCTCACTTTTCTTATAAGTATTATGTCTCACTGGACTCATGAAGATGGATTGATTTACTGGGCAAGTGGTGGTAAACTGGCTTCACAAATTAAACTCTTTAGGTCTGTTCTCTTAATTTTAATAAACTTAAAAAAATTGTCTAGAACAAATAATCAAACATATATCTGTTAAAACTCATGCTCTGAATGAAAAGAACCCTCAAACAGACTTTGTGTGAGCAACATGGCTGTTTATTCAACTGGGGGTGGGTGGGCTGAGTCAGAAAAGAGAGTCAGCAAAGGACAGTGGGATAGGAATTGGTTTTATCCAACTTTGGGGTGGGCACTGGAAAGTTACAGAAGTTACAGTTTAGGGTGGTTTTTTTTTTTTTTTTTTTTTGCAAGCTGGGAGGGGGTTGTAGGTTTGCAAGCTCGGAGGGGATCTTAGGGTGTGGAGTCACAAGGCTGACTAAGGTCAATTACAAAGTCCAATGGCCTTATCAATTGGGGTGGGAATAAGGAACAATAGAGAATGTCTCAAAGTTGGCACCACAGGGGTTGATCATTTCTTCCTTTTTTCATGGTCTTCCAGTTACTTCAGATTTTCCAGGAACTCATTTGGAGTGTGTCCATGCAGGTCACAAAGGTTAACATGGCATCCATAGGGCCTTCAGTCAGCCTAAAATACCTTCCATTCCTGTCATTTTATGTAAGTAATATAAAGGAAAAAGAAATGAAGAGTGGAGGGCAGTGAAATATCAGGAAGACAGGCAAAGAGTGGTGATGGGTCAATGTTTCTCAGGGCTTCTTTGAGCAGGAATAGGGGTGATGTGAAAATCTAAAAATCGGAAAGATTTTAGACTGCTGGGAGATCTTGGGGCAAGGGGTGATATTGTGGGGTTTTTAGAAGGAGCATTTGTTGTATGGTATATGATTTTGTAGGAATTTAGAGATTAATCACAAAACACAGTGTCCAAATAAGAGGAGAAAACAGGTAACAGAGGACTAAGGGTTGGAAGAATCCATGACTCCCAGTTAGGGAGTGTCCACCAGTCCGGCCAGGTCCAGAATAACCATTTGCCTGATTAGCGAGCTTTTGGACTCTGTCTTTTAATTTACTGATGGCGTCATATATGAGGCTGGACTGGTTTACATACAAACAATACTCTTCATTTAGGAATAGGCAAAGACATGCCGGGCGCAGTGGCTCAAGCCTGTAATCCCAGCACTTTGGGAGGCCAAGGCGGTTGGATCACAAGGTCAAGAGATCGAGACCAACCTGGTCAACATGGTGAAACCCCATCTCTACTAAAAATACAAAAAAATTAGCTGGGCTTGGTGGCATGTGCCTGTAATCCCAGCTACTCAGGAGGCTGAGGCAGGAGAATGAGGTGGAGGTTGCGGTGAGCCGAGATTACGCCATTGCACTCCAGCCTGGGTAACAAGAGTGAAACTCCGTCTCAAAAAAAAAAAAAAAAAAAAGGGAAGAGGCAAGGACATCCTTTTTCAGCGGTCAGTAAACAAGACCTCTGTGGTTTCTGAAGGACAACTGCAGCTAGGGAATTTACGTGAGCTTGAAGAAGGAACAGTGATTGAGTTAAATCTGCAGTATTAGCAGAGAAATAATCAGAGAGGCTACAGAAGGAGACGACTGAAGTGGTAAGGCCTGCTATGCCTGTGCCGAGTGCACTAGTAATTCCTAACCACAAGTAAGGCGATCAATGGAATGACCCACTTGTGTCATGTCAGGACCTCAAGGGGAATAAGGAGGCTTTTGTCTCCATTAGCAAACTGAATCTTGGGAGTAAGGAAAACTAGGGTACAAGTGCCTGTCCAGTTGGTACGAAGGCAGATATAAGAAGAATCACAGACGGGAAAGAAAAAAGTCCTTGGCTTACACAGAACTGGAAGTGTAAACTGAAAAGGTGAGAAACTGTTCTAAGGGGGCTGGGGCTTTGGACCCAAATCCCAAGGGAACCAGCAAAGGCTGTGGTGGTTAAAAGCTGTAGTGAGGTTTGGTACGGTAAATGTGTGGAGGGAGAACTCTTGTTTTAATAGTGTGTGAGAAAGTGTTTTATATCTACAAGTAAACCCTTAACAAGATTTAGTATGAACAGATAACAGGAGTTAAGAGTGTAAGAGTGAATATAAAAGAAAAGGACTTTATTGAGGTGGAAGAAATAGAGTTTCCTGCCACTGAAGATTATCTATCAACTCTTAAGAGAGATGGCATCTAAGAGAATGGCAGCCTGGGGGTAAAACCATGAAATATCAGTTGTAATTTTCTGTAGGAAAAGTATAAACCAGAAACTTAAACAAATGCAGGGCATGTAAAAGTAAATTAGTACAGTGAAACTGAGCAGTGTGGGACAGAAAATACTACTTTCTGAGGTGGGTTTAAGTAGTAGGGGCAGCGGTGTCAATTAATGGTGTTAGGAAAAAGTTGTCTAATGAAAGTAAAAGGTATGTTGTTAGGCTTATATAGAGTTACTCTTCCAGTTTGGGGTGAATTTAAGAGAAGTGGAGGAGAGAGTACTTGTGACTTCCAGGAGGAGGGAGAGTAGTTGGGCTGATTGTCTTTGGACACAGCTTTATTCTGGAATGATGGACTCACTGGGGAGGGTCTTGTAGACAGACATCTTGTAGACGGGGTGCTATAGATGACTTGGAAGGGTCCTTGCCCCATGGTTGAAGAGACTGAAGGGTTAGGCTTTTAACTAGGACTTACCTTCCGGCTAGGTGTCATCATATGGCCTGGTATCTGAAGTGCCTAAGGGGAAATTAGCAGCCTGGCAGATTTCATGTGTGGCCTGTTGGAGGACTGAAAGATAGATACCAAGAAGACTGGTGTCTGGAATAAGGTTAGGCCCAAGCAGAAAGGTGTAGCCATATAAGAATTCAAAGGGGCTATACCCTGTGAGTTTTATAGGAGTGGCTTGAACCCAGACTCCTCTGCAATGGTTAACTCCGGGCTTGGCAGAGAGAAGAGTGGCTAAGGAGGGCCTTTACTAGGAGGGCAATAATAGAGGACCTCTGTGGTGAGAAAATCTCTTTCTGCCATATGGATGGTGTAGGATGTGGAAGGTGTATTTAGAGTTAGTATAAATATTAACATCTAGTCCTTTGGAAAGAGTTTAAGAGCATGGGTTAGGGCAATTAGTCTAGCTTGCTGAGAAGTGGTGGAGGGGGTAGTGTGGCAGCGTCCAAAATACATGACTGGGATACCACAGCATAGTCAGCTTTGACCACTGCCAACTTACTGGGCTTGGAGGAAGCCCACCTCAGAAAGTAGTATTTTCTGTCCCACACTGCTCAACTTCACTGTACTAATTTACTTTTACATGCCCTGCATTTGTTTAAGTTTCTGGTTTATACTTTTCCTACAGAAAATTACAGCTGATATTTCATGGTTTTACCCCCAGGCTGCCATCTCTTAGATGCCATCTCTCTTAGAGTTGATAATCTTCAGATGGCATGGTTTATTGCCATCAATAAACTATGCATGGTCTGGGTCCAGAATAGGAAACAGAGAAGCATAGAGATATGTTACATGGAGTCATAATGTTTACTGTGGGGGTTTCAATAAAGAGGGGATAAAGCTGGAGATGGTAAAGGGCTAAAAGTAAGTGTGAGGTGTGAAGAGGGAACTAAACTTTGGAGGTTGTAAGTGGGCCATAGCCTGTGATTTTTTTTTTTTTTTTTTGAGACAAGAGTTTCACTCTTGTTACCCAGGCTGGAGTGCAATGGCATGATCTCGGCTCACCGCAACCTCCGCCTCATTCTCCTGCCTCAGCCTCCCGAGTAGCTGGGATTACAGGCACGCGCCACCATGCCCGGCTAATTTTTTGTATTTTTAGTAGAGACGGGGTTTCACCATGTTGACCAGGATGGTCTTGATCTCTTGACCTCGTGATCCACCTGCCGCGGCATCCCAAAGTGCTGGGATTACAGGCGTGAGCCACCGCGCCTGGCCTAGCCTGTGATTTTGATCAGGGAGACAGCTGCTGCTATGAGTAGACATTAGGGTCAGCCCAGGACTGAGGTTAAATTGTTTGGATAAAAAGCCTAGAGGCCACGGAATTCTGATGGCACAGCCTTTTATGTCTGCCTTGTAGAAAGAAAAGAGTTGAGGAGTTCGGGAGTGCTAGGGCAGTCTCCAAGGCCATTTTTAGAGAATAGAAGGAAGAATAGTGAAAGATTTTTGTTCTATGGGGTCAGTTAAGTTTCTTTTTGTAAGTTCATAAAGTGGCTTGGTTAGGGGGGCAAAACCTGGTATCCAGATGTAAAGTATCCTATAATGCCTAGGAAGAAGAGAAGCTCTTGTTTCATGGATGGGGTTTTGGTTTGGGAAATTAACTGGATACCCTTCAATATCCCCTTAAAACCTAAGGTTTTTAGAACCAGTGGAGAAAGTTGTTTATTAAATTACAAAGAAGTTACATTTTAAAATGGAGAATTAGAGAATGAAAGAGCTGAACACCCTAACATGCTCATTCTTTGAAGAGAAACTTGGGGTTCACTATAACACAATGAAGCAGCAGTATTTTTTGAGGGCAAGCCCCAGAATAAACCTGAAAAAGACTCAGAAACAAGTCTTGGGTTGATAGTGTGGCTCTTTGGGCTCAAAAGCTAGTGAAGTACAGGAAAAGCAAACTCAAAAGATTTAAAGTATACCCACTTACAGAAAGGTTTCAAGGGACATGTGAGGGATAAGGTAACAATAACCTTAGGTTCTTAAGTGCGATGAGCAAAGGGATGTCCTTACCACAGGGAGGAAGGACTGGGAAGAGAGAACATTTTTGATCAACAGGTTCACTTTTGGATTTGTCTGTCATGAGATAAAGGCAAGTTGAAATAGAAGTGCCTATGAGACTACAATAAAAACAGTACTAAGAGAATTTTTATCCTCCTTCTTTCCAGCATACTATTTTTACTGCACTTGAGTTGAAATTTTGATTATCAGCAGGGTACAATGTCTCCTACCTGTAATCCCAGCACTTTGGGAGGCTGAGGTGGGTGGATCACTTGAGGTCAGGAATTCGAGACCCGACCAGACAATTTCTGTGTACTAAAAATACAAAAATAATCTGTGCATGGTGATTTGTGTCTGTAGTCCCAGTTACCTGGGAGGCTGAGAGGCAAAAGAATCACTTGAACCCAGGAGGGGGAGGCTGCAGTAAGCCAAGATTGGAATGCACTACTGCATTCCAACCTGGGTGAGAGCGGGACTCATCTCAAAAAACAAACAAAAAAAATTACAATTATCACGGATGCATACAGATGTATACCTGGCTCTGCCAGGGAACTTCTAGGCCTCTCCAGGATCCATGACATGACCATCAAGCAACGCTGACCCAATCCTAGAGGCACTCTGTCCCCCCTACATCTTCACTCCCCTACAGGATTGACAGCCTGTCAGAGGGGAGCACTGGGGCCAGAGAAAAACTTGCTGGATATCACCCCTGCCCCAGAGACCAGCTCTGTACTCTGCAACCTTGGGGGCCAGGGAAGGAATCATCCTTCCCCCCAGGCTCAGGGGTGTCTGCTCCCACTGACATCTACTGGCTCCCAAAGCATGCTCCAGTCTTCGCTAAGGAGAGAATCTACCCCACCTCCTTACCACCTCTCTGTTGTCCCAGTTGTTCTGTTGCTCAATAAAGCTCTTTGTCTTGCTCACTCTCCACGTGTCCACATACCTCATTCTTCCTGGACACAGGATAACTCAGGACCCATCATATGTCAAGGCTGAAAGAGCCATAACACAAGAAGGACTGAGTGATAGATTTCCCTTGCTCACCACATTGCAGACAGTAAGGAAGGAAAACTATGGTACTTTAGGAAGCCAAGACCTCAAAGCTCCCTGAGCTGGGACTGTGAACCCCTATTTGAGGCCTGTAGTTCCTGGCATCTCCAAGCTTCTGGGTGCTATTGTGTTTCCGAGAGCAAACTGTAGAAGCTGCTGCTGTGCACCTGGAGCTGCCTGCCCTGCGGCAGCAGCCAGTGTGTGTGACTGCACAGTGGTCGCACTGCATGCTTTCTCACACACCCCTCAATGCTCCATGCCCAATTGGCCCATCACAGGTGTGGAATCCAGGCTGGTAGCATAAGCCAAGCACAACCTGCCATGCCAAGTGGGCAGAACAAGCCCAGTGGGCCAAGCAAAACTCAGCCATAATGGTTACTGGTAAGAAAAGCACTACCTAAAGATCCTGTAAATATGACATTAAAGTGACAATCTGTGAGAAAAAGGGATTATCTCAATGGGCCTTTATGTGGAGAACCATTCTCGACCAGGTCAAAGACAGATCAAAGACTTGGTGTATGCAAAGAACTTGATCTGCCATCTCTGGGTTTAAGTAATATAAAGAAATGGGACTTCTAGGAAAGAAAGCATATGGCTTCCAGAAGCTGAGAACAGCCCTCAGCTGCCAGTCAGGAAGGAAACAGGCCTCAGTCCTACAGCCACAAGGATCTTAAGTTCTGCCAGTAATGTGGACAAGCAAAGAAGCTAAGACCTTCCCCCAGACAATGTGAACAAGCAAAGAAACTAAGACCCTCTCCTATAGCTTCCACACACAAAAAATGCAGTCTTTCTGAGATACAGTCTGGACTTCTGACCTAAAGAACTGTTGAGTTAAGTTCTATAAGAAAAGGAAGCAGAGAGGAGGGGAAAAAATTAAAAAGAAGCACAATCCTGGTAAAGAAGGAAAAATTAAATTCCCTAATTAACACAAACACTTGTTTCTTCTATGATTTCAACTAATGTCCATTCTCAGAGGCAACCCGAAGTTTCATATGCTGTTTGTACTTGATTTTGTGATGCTACTCCATCATTGTGCCCACAGAGATGGTGTGCATAACATATATGAGGGAAGCAAATGTTTATGTACTGGAGGGTCAGAGGAAGTACAGGTGGTATTCCTAGAGATCTTAAGATAGTGCCAAAAGCATAAGCAAAATCCAAACCCATTAACCACAAGGGGGAAAACACACATTAGGAAACAAGAATTCACTATTTGTGGGGGAAAAAAAAAAGAGAACTCACTGTTTATTTGTGCCAAAATCATGAGCAAAATTCAAACCCAACAATTAACCACAACAAGGAAAAAAAACATTAGGAAACAAGAATTTACCGCTTATTTGTGCAAAAAAAAAAAAAAAAAAAAAAAAAGAAAAAAAGATATGCTGCTACTGCAATTTAGCCACTGTTCTGTCTGGTGGCCAGCCTCTTGCCTTTCTCTTCAGCAACAGTAAGTCGCATGCCCCTTCCCCTGGGCAGGGAAATCCAAGGTTTATTGCCCTGCAATTGGAAAGGAGATAAAATAAGTACAGAAAGAAAGGGAGAAGAGAAAAACATCCCACCAAAACACAAATACCTTGTACCTTCCTTTACATCAACAGGCAGCTAATACAAAGAAAACCACCAAATAAAACTTAAAACAAACTAAAATTTTTCTTATACATGTTTCGTGAGAGGTTATCTGCCTTTCGCAGTCCTTCCTACTCCCCACTGCTGAGTTGCTAAATACAGATCTTCTGCTTCTATTTTATGTGAGGCAACCAGCCAACAAGTTTTTCATGGCATCTTTAAAGGAAAGGCCACTAATCTCAGGTTCTCAGTTTTGAAGTGTAGAACTGTCAGCTCCCCTTCATTAGCTTTATAGAACTTTAAGCTTAAACATGTATTTACTCACTTTCCTGATGACCTCATTTCAAAGGTATAAATTGAGGTGTTATAATTCAGTACTGAGAAGAGAAATGGACTGACTATACAACTCCATGTTCATTGATGAGCTATACGATGGAGTCTCTGAGGGGTTAGAAGACTCAATAACAAAAGTAAGGGGCATGGCACAACCAGATTAGAGCCAGTGACCTTAATTAAGCCCATACTAGTGGTATAACCCTGCAAAATTTGCAAGGCTGTGTTTAACTTTATTTGTTGCATGGTAGTGCTGGCATCTCACATGTAGACTACCTCGAGAGGCAGGCTCAAGGCTCTAGATCTAATCTTGTTTCTGTTCCAAGACTCTAAATAGAGAGCTTGCTGCATTCTGTGAATCTTAACACAGAAAGAACAAAAGAACAAACAAACAGACAAACATCAGTAATTGATGCAGGTTTTTACGCTTTCTAGGGTGAGTTTTCTTAAAAAGGAGTAAAGAGAGTTGAAGTCTTACACTGCCAATGACAAAAATGTTGGAAACCCTTGTGGCAAAGCTGCTGCCATTGGCATCCTTCACATGCACCACATCAAAAGAACCAGGATGTCTTTCCTTGCTGGTGATCACACCAATACGACCGAGGTTGGCTCCACCAATCACCATACACATATTGCCTAGAGGAAAAGGATAATAAACAGGAGAAGAGGCATTTTAAAACCAGACAGAAGTCTGCTGCCTTTAAAACCAATTAACACAGATGGGATTACCAGGACAAAGATGAAGTGTCATTCCAAAATTGTACTTTCAAGAACATGTTGCTATGAAAACACTTTTTGTGAATTAGATGACAGCAGCATTTTAAGGCAAGCCCCTAAGGATTTTTCAAATCATAAGCTTACCGTGCACTGTCTGTCCAACAATAATCTGTCAAAGGTTGAATAAATAGTAATTTTGGGGTGGACAAGGATGGCATGGAAGAGCATTTGTCCAACAATAATCTGTCAAAGGTTGAATAGATAATAATTTTGGGGTGGACAAGGATGGCATGGAAGAGCACTGGGTAGGTGGAATGGCCAAGAGGGAGGGAGAACTGGAGAAATTCAGGCGATCAGAGAGACACTAGACAGTAACAAAAGGCCTTTAACTAGACAGCTAGCTAATCCAGTCTTTGGAGGGGAAATCTTCCAATGCTCCAAGGGCTGTTGGGGGCCCCTTGAAGAATACCATTGTTACAGTTATCTAGTGTTACTTTTGTGAAACATAACCGTCTCATATAAGCATATTATATAGGTAACAGGCCACCTTGTTAAGAAGTTTTACCTATCACAATAAACATGTTTTAAGAAAAACTTTCCCTCAAATAAAGACTCAGCCACAAGTCCTCTTTTTTATAGGAAGACACACCACCAAAGCCAGAGAATAAAGCCCTGTCTTAAAGCCAAAAAAACAAAATACAAACTTGTAACCTAGCCTAAAAGAATTGAAATTATAACCTGTAAGTCAAGGGCACAAACATATTACACTTATTAATATCTCAAAAACTGATGGGAAAGAGAGGTAACTCAATCTGAGGGTCTTAAAGATGAGGTTCTAGGATTCAAGAAAATTACAATTATCTTTTTTTATTTTTTTTTGCGATGTAGTCTCACTCTGTCACCCAGGATGGAGCACAATCTCTGCTCTCTGCAACCTCCACTTTCTAGGTTCAAGCAATTCTCCTGCCTCGGCCTGCCGAGCAGCTGTAATTACAGGCATGCACCACCACACTCCGTAATTTTTTGTATTTTTAGTAGAGATAGGGTTTCACAGTTTCACTACATGGCCAGGCTAGTATCAAACTCCTGACCTTGTGATATACCTGCCTTAGCCTCCCAAAGTGCTGGGATTAAAGGTGTGAGCTTCTGTGCCTGGCCTAATTACAATTATTTTTAAGGTAAAAGTTGCCCATTATGACAACAATCAAATAGATTTCTGCAGTTTGACCCTCTCTACCACAAATATATTAGTTGATCCTAAAGACAGATTTTTAACAGAAATCCAGGGCCAGGTGGATATATGTGTATTGACATGGTAGGAGGACACAGGAATTAAAAGGCATTAGCAAGCGTACTGAAAGTCAATTGAAAGTAGTTTTTGAAAGTAATTTTTTTGTCTAAGTTCTGGTATTACATTTATTGCAGATGGTATGGATGACACTAATGTTCAGTTAAGTCACAAGAAAATACCCATAGCTCCCTATCTGAAAGATAAGAAAAATCACGTAAATGGGGCAAGATTTTGTTTCTTGGGTCAGTGTACTTGGCCAGTCCTTTAGCTTCCTGGTGGCAACTATCAAGGAGACAGTTAAGTGAGTATCACCCAGCACCCTTAGTTACAAAAAAACTTTGTATACTACACTTTAGTGCAGAGTTAAGGAAGATCTGGATAAAAACAAAATAAAGGGCTTGATCTAGCTGGCAAGCAGAAGATGATCCCGAAAAAAGGGGTAAGATGAAATGTCAATGAAAACTTAATGTTTTTTTGCTCAAGACAAATACACAGCCTCCTGTAAAAGAAAATCTGTACTTGTCGGGGCAAGAGTAGAAGAAATGCCTTACAAAGCTTAGGCATTAAAAGATGTGTAACAGTTTTTTACTTCATTATCCAGAGTCCTTATGTGGGAACACTATGGACGTAGTATGCACAGGGAAAAAACAAAGCTAAGTTATTCATGGTAAAATTCAAATTGTCAGTAACACACTTCCTTCAGCTCACTTGTCACTGCTTCTAAAAGTGAAGAAAGGCTGTAATTTGATGAAAACACTGATTCTTTCAAAGTGTGTTAAGTTCCAATAAAAAGCCCCTGACATTTAAAATCATACCCATACTTAAGCACATTAGTAAATGTAGGTTGAATGCGGAGACCCTTCACAAGAATCACTATTTTATAATTCCTGAATGTGTCAGCTCTATTCTTTTCAGACACCTCAGGAAAACAGACAGAGTGGAATCTAATGTTGACTTTTGTTTTGAGACTCTCTTTTTTATGGTCTCACAGAGATAATGGAATAGAAATTAAAGCCTTGGGTTCAGTCTCTGGGTGAACACTCTAACAGGGGACAGCTGGACCCTTAGGGCAAAAACCTCACAAACACGTAAGCCCAAAACAATCATGTCTTCCTAATAACTTAAAATCTGTAATTCAAAGTCTGGCTAAATGTACACCACCTGAGAAGGCCAGGCAGAATAATCTTTACCATATGCTGATCTTACTAACAGTACTTTACATGTACTGTCTGGCATGGAAGCAACTCAGACTCCATGATCAAGAAGACCACCTTCCACATAGCATCAAAACTAAATGCAATACTACTGCCTTTAAAGGGTCTACATGGACAAAAGCAAAAAACAAAACAGAACAAAACTAATGTAAATCAACAAGAAGCCCACCTTTGCAAAGTGACCTGCTGGATTAAAAAAAATCAATCAAATAATGAAAAATGTGCTTACCAAAATTAACAATGAAAAGGAATTTTTTTGGGGAGGGTAGGGAGGCAAATAAGTTTCTCTCTTGTTGCCTAGGTTGGAGCACAATGGCTCAGTCTTGCTTCACTGAATCCTCCACCTCTTTGATTCAAGTGATTCTCCTGCCTTGCCCTCCCAAGTAACTGAGATTACAGGCATGTGCCACCACGCCCAGCTACTTTTCGGGTATTTAGTAGAGATGGGGTTTCACCATGTTGACCAAGCTGGTCTTCAACTCCTGACCTCAGGTGATCCACATGCCTCAGCCTCCCAAAGTGCTGGGATTACAGGTGTAAGCCACCACACCTGGCAGGAATGGGTTTAAAGAAACATGTCTACACTTGATTAAAAAGAAAATCAGAAAAACAGAAAATGCTGGAAAGAACTGTTCATGATGCACACAAGGATGAAAAACAGAGAAGACTGGATGAGTGGGGTCTACTGTGAGAAGCTCCAATGCAAGTTAAATGCAAGTCCTAGAAACTGAGGTGACAGGAAGGTTAGGGACAAAGCAGTACATGAAAACATACTTTCCTACTGCAGTGGATCACAGCTAGGCATGGTGGTGTACCTCTGTAATCCCAGCTACCTAGGAGGCTGAGGTTGTAATGAGCCAAGATTAGACCACTGCACTCCAGCCCAGACGACAGAGCAAGACTCTATCTCAAAAACAAAAAACAAACAAACAAAAAAAACAAAACAAAAACTGAACCATGGAAGACACACAAAGTAAAATGAGAAAGAATTCAAAACACTGTTTTATTTTTGTCTCTACAAAAGATTAAACTGAGACCAGTTTCAGATTTAAGGACACACACAGGCTGAAAGTGGAGGGTTAAAGCTGATGTTCCAGGTAAATGGTAACCAAAAGAGAAAAGGGCTAACTGAACTTGGGTCAAACAAAATAGACTGTAAGTCAAAAGCTTTCACACAAGGCAAGGCAGCTCAAAAACGCTAATGTTACAAAAGAAGAAAGACCTCAAATCAACAACCTAACTACTTCACAAAGAACTAGAAATGAACAGAATAAACCCAACTTTAGCAGAAGGAAGAAAATTAAATAAAGAGTGGAGCAGGCTGAGCGCGGTGGCTCACGCCTCTAATCCCAGCACTTTGGGAGGCCAAGGTGGGCAGATCACAAGGTCAGGAGTTTGAGACCAGGCTAGCCAACATGGTGAACCTCATCTCTACTAAAAATACAAACAGCTGGGTGTGGTGGTGGTGCCTGTAATCGCAACTACTTGGGAGACTGATGCAGGAGAATAGCTTGAACCTGGGAGGCAGAAGGTTGCAGTGAGAGGCAGAAGGTTGCAGTGAGCAGGAACTATGCCACCGCACTGCATCCTGGGTGACAGAGCAAAACTCGATCTCAAAAAAAAAGGAAGGAAGAGAGGGAGCGAGGGAGGGAGAGAAAGACAGAAAATCCAAGATGGCCATATTGGAACAGCACTGGAGTGCAGTTCCCAGCAAGAACAACACAGAGGGGAAGTGATCACCACATCTCCAAACGAGTTTTCACTGTCCACACACCAGGAGATTTCCAGCACAGCTGTTTCAGCCAGTGCCTCAGGTCGGCATACAGAAACTCACACATATCTGGGCGGCCGTTCCAACTGGTACTGCAATGCCTGCGAGACAGAGCTGCCCATTCAACTGAAAGGGAGGGGGCTTGAGACAGAAAGCCAGGTGATATGGCTCAGAGGGTACTATCCCCACAAAACAAGCAATCTGAAACACTCTGGATTGAGAGTTTTGGGGCAAGCATAGCTGGATCTGGGAGGGTCCAGCTCTTGTGAGGAAGAGCAGTAGCTAATATCGAGGCAGTTCTAACTGTACCTCTATAAACAACACCTCAAGGAACTTCACACAGTGGCTGGACAGAGCCAGCTGCAGCTCAGCAATGCCTCTGCTGGCAGACTGTGACTAGACTATCTCTGTGCTGAGCAAGGCATCAAGGAATCTATGAAAAGAGGCAGCAGCAAGTCAGGGACTTACAAATAAAGCCTGACCTTCCTAGGACAGAGCACTTGGGAAAAGATGCAGTTATGAATTCCACTACAGCAGACTTAAATGTACCTGCCCAGCAGCTCTGCACAGAACGGAGCTCTCAGCACAGAACCTGAGCTCGTCTCCTCAAGCAGCTCCCCGACCCCCATATACCCAAAGGGACACCTCACAAAGGGTACCTGCCAGATGTCAGCCTGTGACAAAGTAAACAGAAGAAGCAGCCAGCAGCAACCCTTACTGTTCTGCAGCCCCCGCAGGTAATCCCCCAGGCAAACAGAGTTTGGAGTGGACCTCCAGCAGTCCTAAAGCAGAGGGGCCTGACTGTTAGAAGGAAAACCAAGAAACAGAAAGAAATAGCTTCAACATCAACAAAAAGGACATCCACTCAGAGATCCAATCTGAAAGTCACTAACTACGAAGACCACAGGTAGATAAAGCCACGAAGATGGAAGAAAGCAGTGCAAAAAGGATGAAAACACCAAACACAAGAACGCCTCTCCTTCACCAAGAGATCACACACCACCTCACCAGCAAGGGAACAAAGCTGGATGGAGAATGAGTCTGTTGAATTTACAGAAACAGGCTTCACAAGGTGGGTAATAACAAACTTCTTAGTGCTAAAAGAGCATGTGCTAACCCAATGCAAAGAAACTAAAAGCCTTGAAAAAAGGTTTGATGAAATGCTAACAAGAATAAACAGCTTAGAGAATATAAACGACTTGACGGAGCTGAAAAACAGCATGAGAACTTCGTGAAGCATACACAAGTTTCAATAGCCGAACTGACCAAGCAGAAGAAAGGATATCAGAGATTGAAGATCAACCCAATGAAATAAAGTGGAAGGCAAGATTAGAGAAAAAGTAGTGAAAAGAAATGAATAAGGCCTCCAAGAAATACGGGATTATGTGAAAAGACCTAATCTACATTTGATTGCTGTACCTGAATGTGACAGAGAATGAATCCCAGCTGGAAAACACTCTTCAGGATATTATCCAGGAGAACTTCCCCAACCTAGCAAGGCAGGCCAATATTCAAGTCCAGGAAATAGAGAGAACACCACAAAGATACTCCTTAAGAAGAGCAACCCCAAGGCATATAATTGTCAGATTCACCAGGACTGAAATGATGGAAAAAATCCTAAGGGCCGTTAGGGAGAAAGGTCCAGTTACCTACCAAGGAAAGCCCATCAGACTCATAGTGGATCTCTCATGGCAGAAACCCTACAAGCCAGAAGAGAGTGGGGGCCAATATTCAACATCCTTAAAGAAAAGAACTTGAAACCCATAATTTCATATTCAGCCAAACTAAGCTTCATAAGCGAAGGATAAATAAAATCCTTTACAGACAAGCAATTGCTGAGAGATTTCGTCACCACCGGGCCTGCCTTACAAGAGCGTCTAAAGAAGCACTAAACAAAGAAAGGAATAATCAACCAGCCACTCCAAAAATGTACCAAAATGGTAAAACCATCGACACAATGAAGAAACTATTTCAGCTACTGGGCAAAACATCCAGTTAGCATCAAAATGGTAGGATCAAATTTACACATAACAATATTAACCCTAAATGTAAATGGGCTAAATGCCCCAATCAGAAGACTGGTAAACTGGATAAAAAGTCAAGTGTGCTGTATTCAAGAAACCCACCTCATGTCCAAGGGCACATACAGGCTAAAAATTAAGAGATGGGGGAAGATTTATCAGGCAAAAGGAGAGCAAAAAAAAGCAAAAAGCAGGAGTTGCAATCCTAGCCTCTGATAAAATGGACTTTAAACCAACAAAGATCAAACGAGACAAAGAAGGACATTACATAATGGTAAAAGGATCAATGCAAGAAGAGCTGAATTATCCTAAATATATATGCACCCAATACAGGAGCACCCAGATACATAAAGCAAGTCATCCTAGCCTCTGATAAAATGGACTTTAAATCAACAAAGATCAAACGAGATAAAGAAGGACATTACATAATGGTAAAAGGATCAATGCAAGAAGAAGAGCTAAACTATCCTAAATATATATGCACCCAATACAGGAGCACCCAGATACATAAAGTAAGTCCTTAACGACCTACAAAGAGACTTATGACTACCACAAAATAATAGTGGAAGACTTTAACACTCCCCTGTCAATATGAGATAGATCAACGAGACAGAAATTAACAAGGACATCCAGGACTTGAACTCAGACCTGGACCAAGCAAACCTAATAGACATTTACAGAACTCTCCATCCCAAATCCACAGAATATACATTCTTCTCAGCATCACATCGCACCTACTCTAAAACTGTCCAAATAATTGGAAGTAAATCACCCCCCAGCAAACGCAAAAGAATGGAAATCATAACAACCAGTCTCTCAGACCACAGTGCAATCAAATTAGAACTAAGGATTAAAAAACTAACTCAGAACTGCACAACTTCATGAAAACTGAACAACTGGTTCCTGAATGTCGACTGGATAAACAATGAAATGAAGGCAGAAATAAAGATGTTCTTTGAAACCGACAAGAACAAAGACACAACGCACCAGAATCTCTGGGACACATTTAAAGTAGTGTCTAGAGAAAAATACCAATAAATAGCAATATCCATGATGGATGTTCATCATGAATATTGGCGTGAAGTTTTCTTTTCTTGTTGAGTCTCTGCCGGGTTTTGGTATCAGGATACCAAATAAAATACCAGCAAAATAGCAATAAATACCCACACGAGAAGTGAGGAAAGCTCTAAAATCAACACCCTACTGTCAAACTTGAAAGAGCTAGATGAAAAGGATCCAAAAACCTCAAAAGGTAGCTGAAAACAATAAACTAAGATCAGAGCAAAACTGATGCAGCCAGACACAAAAAAAACCCTTCCAATAAATCAATCAATCAATCAATCAATCAATCCAGGAGCCAGTTTTTTGAAAAGATATACAAAATAGACGGCTAGCCAGATTAATAAAAAAGAAGAGAGAAGAATCGAATAGATGCAATAAAAAATGACAAAGTGGATATCACCACTGACTCCAAAGAAACACAAACTACCATCAGAGATTATTACAAACAACTCTATGCACATAAAGCAGTAAACCTGGAAGAAATGGGTAAGTTCAGGGACACTTGCATCCTCCCAAGCCTAAACCCGGAAGCAGCTGAAACCTTGAATAGACCAATAACAAGGGCTGAAGTTGAGGCAGCAATAGCCTACCAACCAAAAAAAGTCCATGTCCAGACAGGTTCACAGCCAAATTCTACCAGATGTACAAAGAGGAAAAGAGGAGCTGGTTCCATTCTTTCTGAAACGATACCAAACAATACAAAAAAGGGAAAAAAGAGGAAATCCTTTCCAAATCATTTTGTGAGACCAACATCTTCCTGATACCAAAACCCGGCAGAGACTCAACAAGAAAAGAAAACTTCAGGCCCATATCCATGATGAACATCCATGCAAAAATCTTCAATAAAATACTGGCAAACTGATTGCAACAGGACATCAAAGAGCTTATCCATCATGATCAAGTAGGCTTCATCCTGGAGATGTAAGGCTGGTTCAACATATGCAAATCTAGGAACGTAATTCACCACATAAACAGAACCAAAAACAAAAACCACATGATCATCTCAATAGATACAGAGAAGCCCTTGACAAAATTCAACAGCACTTTATGCTAAAAACTATGAATAAACTAGGTATCGAAGGAACATAGCACAAAATAATAAAAGCTATTTATGACAAACCTACAGCCAATACCACACTGAATGGGCAAAAACTGGAAGCATTCCCTTTGAAATCTGGCACTAGACAAGGATGCCCTGTCTCACCACTGCTATTCAATATAGTATTGGAAGTTCTAGCCAGAGCAATCAGGCAAGATAAAAAAATAAAGTGTATTCAATTAGGAAAGGAGGAAGTCAAATAGTCTCTATTGAAGACGATATGACTGTATATTTAGAAGACCCCATTGTCTCAGCCCAAAAATCTCAGATTGATAAGCAACTTCAGGAAAGTCTCAGGATACAAAACTCAATGTGCAGAAATCTCAAGCATTCCTATACACCAATAACAGGCTAACAGAGAGCCAAATCATGAGTGAACTCTGATTTACAATTGCTACAAAGAGAATAAAATACCTAGGAATACAACAAAGGATGTAAAGGACCTCTTCAAGGAGAACTACAAACCAGTGCTAAAGGAAAGGAAAGAGGATGCACACAGATGGAGAAACATTCCATGCTCATGGGTAGGAAGAATCAATATTGTGAAAATGGCCATACCGCACAAAGTAATTTACAGAGTCAATGCTACTTACCCCCATCAAGCTACCAATGACCTTCTTCACAGAACCGGAAAAAACCACCTTAAACTTCCTATGGAAACAAAAGAGAGCCTACATAGCCAAAACAATCCTAAGCAAAAAGAACAAAGCCGGAGGCATCATGCTACCTGACTTCAAAACTATACTACAAGGCTACAGTAATCAAAACAGCATGGTACTGGTACTGAAACAGAGATATAGACCAATGGCACAGAACAGAGGCCTCAGAGGCAACACCACACATCTACACCATCTCATCTTTGACAAACCGGACAAAAACAAGCAATGGGGAAAGGATTCCCTGTTTAATAAATGGTGCTGGGAAAACTGGCTAGCCATGCACAGAAAAGCAGACATTGGACCCTTTCCTGACACCTTACACTAAAATTAAATCCAGACAGACTAAAGACTTAAACATAAGATCTAACACCATAAAAATGTAGGCAAAACCACTCAGGACATAGGCATAGGCAACGACTTCATGACTAAAACACCAAAAACATTGGCAACAAATGGGACCTAATCAAACTCCACAGCTTCTGCACAGCAAACAAAAAAATCATTAGAGTGAACTGGCAAACAATGGAACGGGGAAAAATTTTTGCCATCTACTCATCTGACAAAGGGCTGATATCCAGAATCTTCAAAGACCTAAAACAGATTTACAAGAAAAAACAAGCCCATTCAAAAGTGGACGAAGGATATGAACAGACACTTTCAAAAGAAGACATATATGAGGCCAAGAAACATATAAGAAGACACTCATCATCACTGGTCATTAGAGAAATGCAAATCAAAACCACACTGAGATATCATCTCAAGCCGCTTAGAATGGCAATCACTAAAAAATCTGGAGACAACATATGCTGGAGAGGATGTGGAGAAATAGGAACACTTTTACACTGTTGGTCAGAGTGTACATTAGTTTAACTGTTGTGGAAGACAGTGTAGTGCTTCCTCAAGGACCCGGAAATAGAAATTCTGTTTGACCTAGCAATCCCATTACATGGGTATATACCCAAAGGATTATACATTGTTCTATTATAAAGACACATGCACACATTTGTTCAATGAGGCACTATTCACAATAGCAAACACCTGGTACCACCCCAAATGTCCGCTGATGATAGATGAGACGAAGAAAATGTGGCACATATACACCGTGGAATAATATGCAGCCATAAAAAATGATGAGTTCGTGTCCTCTGGAGGGACATGGATGACTATGGAAACCACATTATTCTCAGCAAACTGACACAAGAACAGAAAATCAAATACCATCTGTTCTCACTTACAGGTGGGTGTTTGACAATGAGAACACATGGACACAGGGAGGGGAGCATCACACTCTGGTGTCTGTTGTGGGAGTGGGGGGCAGAGGAAGGACAGTTAAGAGTTGGGGAGGTTGGGGAACGGATAACATGGAGAGAAATGCCAGAAACAGGTGACAGGGTGATGGAGGCAACAAACCACATTGCCATGTATGTACCTTTGTAACAATGCTGCATGATCTGCACACGTACCCCAGTACCTAAAGTACAAAAATAAATGAATAAATAAAAAAGACTGGAGCAGACATAAGAGAAAAAATAGTAAGAAAAAAAACCTAAGGGTTGATTAAAAAAAAACAAAAAACAAAATTGGCAAAACCAAAGCTGGACGTGGTAACTCTACTTCTGTAGACAAAGGTAAGTGTGATCACTTGAGTCTAGGAGTCTGAGATCAGCCTAAGCAACATGGCAAAACCCCACCTCTATAAAAAAAAGAAAAATTAGCCAGGTATGGTGGTGTGTGCCTGTGATCCCAGCTACTCAGGACACTGAGGCAGGAGGTTCATCCAAGCCCAGGGATGTGGAAGTGGCACAAAGCAGTAATCACATCACTGCACTCCAGCCTGAGTGACAGAGACCCTATCTCAAATAAAAACCAAAAACATGGAAATAAGAACTGGGAAAAACTTTAGCCAGATTAAAAAAAAGATTCAAAACAATTAAAATCAGAAATGAAAGAGGAAATATTGTAACCAATGCCACAGAAATAAAAGCATCATGAGAATACTGTGAATACACCAGCAAACTGGACAACCCTAGAAGAAACTGATAAACTCGTACAAATACATGGTGATCCAAGACTGACTCATGAACAAATGAAAAAAAACTGAGGCTGGGCATGGTGGCTCACACTTGTAATCTGAGCACTTTGGGAGGCTGTGGCAGGTGGATCATTTGAGGTCAGGAGTTCAAGACCCACCTGGCCAACATGGTGAAACCCCATCCATACTAAAAATTCAAAAAACAGCTGGGCATGGTGGCACATCCCTCTAATCCTGGCTACTCAGGAAGCGGAAGCAGAAGAATCACTTGAACCTGGGAGGTGGAGGTTGCAGTGAGCAGAGTTCACAAGACTAAACTCCAGCCTGGGCAACAGAGTGAGACTATCTCAAAATACATAAATAAATAAAATATAATTAAATAAATAAATAAACTCTGAACAGATCTGTAAGTAGATCTGGAGTTTCAGTCAGTAACCAAAAACCTTGCAACAAAGAAAAGCCCAGGACCTGAGGAAATTAAATTAATTACCACCAATCTTTCTGAAAAGACTGTGAAGAAGGGAACCCTTTCAAGCTCATTCTGTGAGGCCACCAGCATCACCCTGATATAAAACCCATACAAAGACACCACCAGGAATGAAAACTACATGCCACTATCCCTAATAAATATAATGCAAAAATCCTGCCCAAATTGCTGGCAAATCAAATTCAACAGCACATCAAAAGGATTATACACAAAAAAGGATCTACACAATCAAGTAGAATTTATTCCTGGAATGCAAGGAATAATGAAACATACAAAATCTATGTTACATCAACATAATGAAAGACAAAAACTATGCAGTTATCTCGAATGACTATATTATATAAAATATGGCTTTGATTATGTTTGGACCACTTCCTCCTGTTATACATTTGTTGAGTGTTTGTGAGCCATGATAGTGCTTTTGCACTCCTGCCTGGGTAACAAGAGCAAAACTCTAATCTCAAAAAAAGAAAGAGGAAGGAAATACTGTCACATGCGACAACATGAATGCACCTTGAGGACATTATTATATCAAGCAAAGTAAACTAGTCAAAATAGGACAAACACTATGATATAAACTTAGTAAGACACACCCAAAGAAGTAAAATTCACAGAAGCAGAGAGTGGGACGGTGGTTGTTGGAGGCTGCAGAATGAAGGAAGTGGCAGAGTTGTTTAAAGCACATAGTTTCAGTTTTATAAGATGAAGGAGTTTAGAGATCCGCCACACAACAACGTGAATATAGTTAACAACACTAATGAACCATACACTTAAAAACGGTTAAGATGTAAATGTATGAAGTACCCTCTTTTTAAAAGCACAATTAAAAATCCTTTAATCATTTAAAAGCAAACAAACCAAGAACTAGAAGAAACTTTTGCCCTCACTCAGTGGATTTGTTATCAAGAATTTTGGCTTTGTAATTCTGGGATTATGTTATGTAAACTCCCAAGTATAAAGTAAGTAAACTAATAAGCAAATAAGAAAACTAATTAATAATACCAAGCATTTCTGTATAACACAAAGGCATATATATTTCAAATAAACAAAGATAGGGCCAAATGCATTGGCTCATGCCTGTAATCCCAGCACTTTGGGAAGCCAAGGTGGGTGGATCACTTGAGGTTTAAGACCAGCCTGACCAACATGGTGAGACCCCACCTCTACTTGGGAGGCTAAGGCAGGAGAATCATTTGAACTGGGAAGCAGAGGCTGCAATAAGCCAAAACTGCACCAGTTTGCACATTAGCCTGGGCAAGAGAGCAGGTCTCCATTGTCAAAACAAAACAAAACAAAAAAGTTAGGTGAGGGAGAAAAAAAAAAAATCTGTTGAATTTTAACTGGGAATCTGATTTAATAAATGAGAAACAAGATTTCATTTAACTGGTAATAAGAAGTCCACGTCCATCTAAAAAATCATTTTCAAATCTGTGTAAAAGTTTAAAGACAAGCACAATAGGCTCCTACCTACCCACTCTCCAGCTTCAAAACATGTTTAAACTCATGGCCAGCCTTGATTCATCTCACCCACACAGTCCTGTGCTGGATCACCTGGAAACAAATAATGGCCAGTACCAAATTATCTGAACCTAAAATATTCTGGTAAGCGTCTTGAAAAGCTAATAAACTCTGCAAATGATTGCTAGATGATTGCTAGATGTCTTAAGTGTGTTCCAATATATACATGCTTTATTTTGTTCCTTTATCCAAGTTTGTCTTGATTATTTAACAAGAATACTTCCTGAATGGTACTGCGTACACTGCTACTACTGGGAGACGCATGATGTCTCGTTCTCTCTTTTGTGGTCACACTGAAATCAAACAACAGGTTTAGGCATGACACACCCATTTATTATCACATCTCCTGATATTTTCCCCTAATGAGAGGGCCTCTCAACTTTGACAGCTAAGAAACATTCTGCCTACAATTTCCAGGTTAACAGTAAATACCAGAAGTGCTGGCAGCACAAGTAGAAAGTCATAGTGGTGAAACAATCAAGACAATCCCAGGCTGTAGAGTACTGAATTCAAGACAGTCAGTGAGCTCTTTAAATAGCAAGGCAACTGAGGACTTTGGCTGCATCTTACATCAGGGTCTAAGTGGGGACTGTGGGGATGCCATAGGCAGGTAAACATGGAGGGCACATAAGCAATAGAACAAAGTGCAAAGTCACTGAAGGTAGGCACAAAAGGAGTTGCCATTATTTGTTGTCTTTGTCTTATTCTTTCAGTGTTACTGCATTTCTAGAAATTTCTGTTAAAACAAGTCAGGCAAAATATTTTATTTCCTTAGCACATCAGGTATAAGCAGCACTTGGCTATAAATGTTAGGAGTCAGAGCCCGGGAAGCAGGGAGAAGAAACAAATCTGCAGACTAAGCTTTTCATCATCACTAGTTTGTTAAGATTATTTAGACAACTTCAGCGCTTCACCTCAAGGAACACACCTAAAGTTTATCACATTTGAAACAAAGTTCCCCTCTTGTGACAAACTGAATGGACACAGAGAGCTCACATTCTCGAAAGAGGCTAGGCTGCTGGATGTAGCCCAAAGGGACTCCACACCACCACTCAGCATCAAGAACCCACTGCAAACTCAAGAGACCATAAGGCAATATACTCTCTCTTAAGGAGAGCCAAATGTGTTTCACTTCTCTCTAATCATAATGGGTATACAGCAAAAAATAGAAGAAATAGAAAAGATTGGGGGGGGGGGGGGGTGGAAGCAACAAACAAAAAAACAAGGAGGGAGGTGCCAGACAACACAAGAAAAAAAAAAACCAAACAACTTACCCGTGTCAAATTTGATAAAGTTTACTATCTTGCCAGTCTCTAAATCAATCTGCACAGTATCGTTCACCTTGATGACAGGATCTGGATAGCGGATTGTTCGAGCATCGTGAGTCACCAGGTGTGGGATTCCCTTTGTCCCCATAGTAATCTTCCTCACTTTGCACAACTTGTACTATACATACAGCAAGAAAAACCAATTTAATATGTAAACACAAAGGCAGTCACCCAACTATTACTTATCTCACCGATTTTCGGCATTTCCTCAGTCACAGAGGGAGTGCTCCTAGGAAAAACTACATTAACCACAGTCACAGAGCACATGGTCTGCCATAATGAATTAGTAATTTAGACATCTGAGAAACTTCACCGAGGGGAAATCTGGTTCAGAACCCTCTGGGGGATGCTGGAGGAGTGCTCAGCTGAACTAAGCTCTGGTACTTTATCCCAGGCTAAGAGCTTGCTGTCTGTGTATCTGAGTGGTAACACAGAATCAACTGATCTATCATTTTTTCCTCAGGGACATATTTCAGATGGACAATTCTCATCCCAGGGTTACATAGAGCCCCAGGGACTAAGTTAACTGTACCACTGCTAAGTACATAATGCTTTTATGACCAGGTTAGGTTAAAAACAGCTGCCCTGGCCAGCTACATGCTTTTCATACACAATGCGGCTCTTCCTCATCTCATTTTTAAATGGCACATCCCCTTATCTACTTGCTTTTGTTTACTTTTTAACACTTACCACTCTGGTGCTGCTCATGACATGTACCAGCAAGAGCTGTTCAAAATGCCTCACACCAAGT
The DNA here is from genome assembly GCA_031835075.1 of Saguinus oedipus. NCBI lineage: Eukaryota > Metazoa > Chordata > Mammalia > Primates > Cebidae > Saguinus > Saguinus oedipus. The sequence continues at coordinate 22,466 of JASSZA010000171.1, read as the reverse complement.
TCATGTATCAACCCCACAGTTACAACAAGCCTCACTATGTTCCAGAAGCATATTTCAGAAGCTTAAAATAGTATACTATGTTATCTCAAACAATCACAACCCATTTGTGGTTATCAATCCCCATCCTACGTACCACAGGCTACCCAGAGAGTGCTACTTTTCAGAAGTGACAATGTGGGTTATTTTTCAGCTTTGTTGTGAGAAAAAGCTTATGGAAATTTAAAAGATACTAAATGCTCCACATTTAAATTAAGTACAGTCCTCTGAAGTCTCAAGACAAGTTTTAGGTAAATGTGAAAATGGCAAAGACAAATGCACAGTGACAGATGACAGAAAAAAAACCCTGAAAAGATGATAGCAACCCTCCAAAGCATGCACAATCAATGAACTCCAGGGGCAACTATTTTTTCTTTAATCAGCTTCTGCATTTCCTCTACAGATATCTCACTCTATTCCCTATCTTTGGGCTCTCAAGACTGACTAGGTTTGCCAGCTTGTCTCTATCATTGCTTTTCACCTACCTACGTATGGAAAGAAAGACATACTAAGTAAAGTAGAGCTAGGGCCCTCTCTCCTATGAAAAAGCCCAAAGTTCAAATACTGTCCCCTTAAACTTCAGAGGTGCAAGATGGGAATAATTACTGCATACTACTATATCTATTTATTAGATAAAGGAACATAAAGGGCTTGGCAGAGCAGTAAGTATCAGCTAATATTACTTTTGCTTTTACTACAGATCCAATACTATTCAAGGTGCTATGGAGAGGTGAGACCATTTAACACAAGCCAGCAGTTCAAGAAAGTGACAGACACCTTCTATTCCACATGTGGAACCTAGGGCATATTAACTCTACCAGCGAAGGTAAATCTGGAAAATTCACCAGCCTGGCATATCCAAGCCCACTTATCCATGCTAAGGCCTGGCTCCTATCCAGTTATTCTAATGACAGTACTCTCTTCAATTCAAAACTTCGCAGTTAACACATCCTTCCAGGCACTCTCTTCAGTGAGTGTTCAGTTTGTTTCCCACCATCAGCTCACATTTACCACCACTACAAATACAAACTCAAGATCATTTCTAGCTTTCCTGGCTAGTGAGTTAAGCACAGAAACAAAAGCTGCCTAGCTCGCCCATCAGAGCTGCCTAGCTCGCCCATCAGAGCTGCCTACTGGCCAACCAACTGAAAACCTTAGTGAATATAATAGCGAGGTCCCACACAAATGTAGAAATCAAAAAACACAGAGGCTGCATGCAAACATACCAATTAAAACTCTTAAGGAAAGTCAGAAGCATTCCAAGGAAAACTTAGGCTGACTGAACCCTTTTCTTTCAAAAGGAAAGCCACATCCTCCTTTCCCTCTGCCCTGACAGGAATGCCTTTGGGTCCAGACCTCTGTTTGGCCAGAAAGGACGAGACATCAAAAACCTCCCTGCATACTCATAAAAAGGCAGCATGTGTAAACTTTCATTCTACTACCTGTCATAGTTTTAAGGCACAGCAAGACATAAATCCTTTAAAACTTTAGGGCCTGTAAAACAAGTTTGAATGGCACTTGGAGGGAGTGAATGGTGGCAGAAGGAGAGCAAACCAAACACCCTACAAACCAAGGTGACTATACGAATGGACCTACCACCCGGGGATGCATATACTTGGCCATCATAAGCAAGTGTAATGAAGGAAGTGTGTGCAGAGGCAGGGTAAGGGGTGCTGTCATTATGATACATTAATTTTTTGTGGCTCTGCAATTTTCCAGGTTATTCAAAGTATCAGGATGGGCATGTGAAGTGACTAATCTTAAGATGTTTCCATTCTCCTGTGAATTTTAACTTGAACTCATTCCTGATGTTTGATACCCTGGTTGAAAACATTTCAATAAAGCATTCTGCCTCAGAATGACTTTACTATCATGCTTCATGTGTCATTCCAAGGTTTCTTCATGAGTCATTCCAAGTTTTCTAGTCCATACCACAGTGCCTTGCAAAAAACACCACATGAATAAAACAATAAAATTTGACTAAAAAAAAAAAAAGGTGCCAAGTGTGGTGGTGGGCACCTGAAATCCCAGCTACTGAGGCGGGGGGTTGGGGGTGAGGCAGGAGAATTGCATGACCCTGGTAGGCGGAGGTTGCAGCAAGCTAAGATCGCACCACTGCACTCCAGCCCAGATGATAGTACGAGACTCTGACACTGACACACACATACACACACACACACACACACACACACACACACACACACGATACTGAGTACAACTTGGCACATTCCTTCCAACCAGGTATAAAAATCCCCACAAGAGAAGACAGATCCTATATACAACCAAATTCAGCAGACAGGATTATTCACAATAACAGAAAATCTTCAGTATTTACTGAAAGGAGATCTTTGAGGTTCACTGAGCAGCCAAGCAGAATTCCTTCAGACAATAAATGGTATTCCAAAGGGCACAGAGGGTTACGATCCTCCCCAACTTTAGGGTGAATACATGTGGATGGGGTATAATATGATGATCAAAGCCCATTACTCTTTGTCCTCTACTCCAAAGTGGAAAACTACCAAGCTACAGTCTAGAGCACTGGGCCAAGAATTCAGGCTTGTTTTAGTCTAGGGTAAAGAAGGCCCTAGAGCTGCTGAGGGATAAGCAGACACTTTTCCCCCTTATACCTCCAAAGTCCCTGAGACCAAGCCATAAGAAAGAAACCACCACACAACCTGCATTCGGCAACCAGAGGGGCCAGAGTTGAAAAGAGTCCCAAGAGTCAACTTCAGTTTTCTAACCCCATTTAGAAGAGCAACATGCACTTTACTTTAAAAGGTACTATCCAATCATTAGTACCCATCTCTCCTTTCTCTTGCCTTTATAATCCCTATCTTTTGCAATGACAATCAAGTGACCACTTACTAATGCAGTGTTACTTTAGCCAACATATGGTCGCTGGTGGGCATTCTAAATCTCTCCAGCTCTATTCCATGCTAGGTTTAAGAAATGCAGTGTTACTTTGACCAACCCTAGGGTTACTAGTGGGCATTCTCAGTCTCTCCAGCTCTACTCCATGCCAGATTTAAGAAACCCCCTCTGTCCTTTGTAACTGGAGAAAGAACTCTGAAATGCAAGCTCTAGTTCTCAAATGGCTCTACACACACTTACTGAGGTCCCTATTACTGATAACATTATTATAATCACTGCTGTCTGTTCAGAATAAAATGTGGCCCTCTCTATTTCCGCCCCTCCAACTTCGTGAGGCAAGTCTTTGCATCATGGCCTGCAGAATGCATTCTTATCACCCAATTGTCTTGGACATTTTTTGGATGTGATATCCTGAACCTACTTTTGTCATTCTAAAACTTTTCCAGTGAAAGCCAATCAGGTCCCCTTTCCACCCTGGCTCATTAGCTCCAAATATTGCAGGTAAGACAGGTTCAAGCAAGCTCTATGGCTATGAACTCACAGAAGACATGTTCACACCTCAAAGCCTATCTACTGCCCTCCACTTTTCACATACATCTTCTCCAGTGTACTATCCCAGTTGAGTTGAGAACACTGCTATGGGAGTCACAGTAGCTAGCAGGTATTGCTGGCAATCAGGAAAAGAGACAGCAAAAACAAAACAAGTAAAAACACTTTCTTCTGTATCCTCAACAGATCTTCACTAACCAACAGTTTCTGCATGGACAGCAGTAGCACCGTGCCATTCATTGCTGCATCATAACATCAAACTTGAAACTTGGGCTCAAAGGTCCTCTTACTTTAACTGCACAGGTGAAACAACCTGTGAAAAAGACATAGCCTCTCTCTTTAAAGATGCTTCCAGTTCCAAGTGGCTCTTCCATCCTATGAGATGGTTCACTCTACAACCATTAGTCCAAGCTTCACAACGCATGTCGGTCCCTGAAGTATCCACAGATAATTTAATTGTGAAACAAGATGACAGTCAGCAACTACCCACAAGTGAGAGAAATGCCTGTAAGCACGCTAGCACATTAAGAGGTAACAGTTCTGAGTCTAACCTCTACACAGAGTTGATTGACCAGGTTTTAGTGCTTCAAGACCAGAACTAAGGCAGGCTAAAATTTGTGAACTCCTTTATTAGGACGAGTGCTCCTGCAGAAGCCAACCTCAGCAAGCTTTGCTTATACGAACCTTAAACAACTCTACTACCTGTGCACCAAACCTCCTGTGGCCAAAACAGCTCAGGATTTAGATCTTGGGTCCTCTTCCTTAGCAGAGGACTATGCTGCCAGGAAACTAGAGCTTCACTGAGGGTAAGGCTGGCCATTTTATGAGGGGAACTTCCAGTTGAGCTAACCCTCTTACCACAGGGGACAGGGGTAGCCTCAATCTCTGTGGAAAACCAATTACTTTTCCTTTGTCTCACAACCGAAAAGACTGTCTTCAGATTTTATCATCTTATTTTATTTATTTATTTATTTTTTGAGACGGAGTTTCGCTCTTGTTACCCAGGCTGGAGTGCAATGGCGCGATCTCGGCTCACTGCAACCTCCGCCTCCTGGGTTCAGGCAATTCTCCTGCCTCAGCCTCCTGAGTAGCTGGGATTACAGGCACGTGCCACCATGCCCAGCTATTTTTTTATATCTTTAGTAGAGATGGGGTTTCACCATGTTGACCAGGATGGTCTCGATCTCTTGACCTCGTGATCCACCCGCCATGGCCTCCCAAAGTGCTGGGATCACAGGCATGAGCCACCGCGCCCGGCTGACTGTCTTCAGATTTTAAAGATGTGACACCCCATCTTCTGACCGCCATCGCCAAGACTCCCAAAGACCATAATGCTCTCTGGGTCACTACTGACCAGTGAGGAAGGCACAACAACGAGAGAAAACTGGAGACTGCTATGGCTTTAGTCCTCAGTTTCTGGCATGTGGCTCAACCTGTGTGGTAGCGCAAGATGCCAGAAGAGGAATCAGAGTTTGGATTGAGTCCTGAAAGTAGGCAGGCTCAAAGCCATGAAGGATTAAGGATACAATGGATGAAAACAAGATAGTATGAGCCAGAGGATCCCAAACCAATGGCCTCATTCACACCCTTTCTATACACTTTGTCTGCAAGGTGAGGCCTTATCATTCTCCAGTGCTCTCAATTCTCCACTGTCCCTCTCGAACCACTGACTGAGGAACTCTTCACTTCCAAGTTTCCAATTCCTTTTATACAACACCTACACAAACCAACCTGAAATCTTTCCCAGCTGGCCTCCCTCAGAAACAAATCTAACTGCCCAGGTTCTATCTTTTCCAAAACTTCAACTGCCTATTCCCTCTACTTGTCTTCTTCCTTAACCACCAAAAGAGCACTAGTCTCCACACGTATGGTCTTGATCACCTCCTTCTGCACCAATCTCCAATTCTCTCAAACAATGGTCAAACGTCACCCATTATCTTACAAGAAACTCCTTCTTTCTAGTCGCTGCCCTGTATCTTCTACTTTCTGAATAACTGTCCTGTTTACAAGGTTCAGTCTTCTCAATGTTCAAGAATGATGATCCATAAAAATATCTCCTTTTAAATGGTTACTCTTTGATTTCCACTTCTTGGTTTCTACTTTTCAGGAAACAGAACGTACACCACCTAAATTCTGTTCGTAAACTTTCTGGAAGATGAAATCTCCCTCTCCCCATGTACATCCATCACTAAACACAAGCTTTCCAATGTCAATGAGGACTCTGTGCCAACTATTCAGACAGCCTCTACTGTAACTCCTTTGAGCAGTGTTTCAGTCCTCTATTTCAGTCAGCCCCTACTTCCTTCTGTCTTACCATCTACTTCTAAGTTCCAACGCAAGGTGAACCCAATGAACAACTGTCTCAAGCATCCATGTATTTCATCAAGATCTGTAGCTACCATCTCCTTATCCTATCACCAAATACTCAAAACACCCTATCCCACATGTGCTTCCCTCTACCACACTGGGGGATGTATTTTCAAAACTCCATGTCTTCTTTGCCATCTCCCAAGTGGTATCTGTGCTCCTCTACCCTTGCAACAGGAACAAACACTGCCTTAATTCCCATTACTCTTGTGCAGGCTCATCATGGGCTCACTCAAAATTTTGCTCCCATCCACTGTAGTGAGACACACACACACACACACACACACACACACACACACACATCCCCCTAATCTCCCATTCTTAAACCTTAATGACTTCCATTTCCTTAGTCTTCAACTAATACCAAGTTGTTAAAGGGAAAAATTATGTCTGAAATGCATCAGGTCCACCAAGACCCACAAAATACCCTTTTCTAGTTTGATTTTTGAGGGTGGAGGGCTGTTTGGATGTTCTGTCTCTCCACTAACCTATGCTACCTGTAGACCTGTATGAAATAATAACCTGCATGAAAAGCCTCTGTGGTGTGTCCCTGACACCACTGAAGTCCCAGGAGCCCAAGATTATCCACTCTGAACTCACTATGTCCTTGAACCCTTGGCTCACGCCAAGCTAAAATGGGTGGGGTTTGTGACAAAGACTGCTCCCTTCTCAGCTGCCCAAAGAAACAATCAGCAAACAAGCTCCACCAAAACTTCCCCAAATCTCTTACTTCTTACACAAGGGTAAGGTCCCTACCCATTTGGCACTTGTGGGCACTATGTAATATTTTCCTGGACACAAGATTTCTACATGGTGGCTAGCCAATCTGGTAGGGCCAATACTAGGTATTAACAACACCCCAGTATTTGCTCCTCCCACTCCATCTCTTCCCATTTAAAAATTCACATGGACTACCAATCTGCGTTGTCTCTTGATATCCAAATTTCTTACAAAAGCAGAAACCAGTCATCAGATTTGAGATATCCCCTGTGCTTTCTAGGTATTAGGCACAACAGAATCCAACACCTTGGGTGACTAACATCCTGCAGGATTCAAGGCCTAGTTCCTACTATCTAAAACGAAGCACCTCCTATGGGAGCAACCCACCAAAATAGAAGGGACATCGCCTCAAGAGACTCTACCGAAGAAGTCAGAAATAACCAAAATTAAGTAACTACCCTGGTATGGAAATACTTCTGAATTCATATAGGGACTCTAATGTGTTTCCCACAAAGAAATAAGCGAGATAAGGCAATCCATTTAAACTAAGTGGAAACAACATCTGATGAAACATGTCAAGATTCACCTACAAAATGTGTCTCATAGTCAGATGTCATCTGGTCACTGTGAAGGTAAATGAGTTATGTGAGAAACAAGGAAGAAGTCACCCCATGACCTAAAATCCAGGGAAAAGAGGAAGTGATGACTGAGGCGTGATCCTAGTTTTCAAAGCAAAATGGAGGTGCTGTCCACAGAGAAACTCCCTTCAAAGTTTCCTAGAAACTTTCTTCAGTTTCTAGAAGTTGACTATGGTCACTAAATTTGGAGACAAAAGAGGGATTTTAAAGGGCTGAGTATCAGGAAGTCAACAGTCTTCTTTGTCTATCAAGTGCCAGGTGGCACCACTACTAACATAGTCACAGAAACCTGGCCAGAAAGCATATGATCACCATTTCTAAAGAAAACAAAGGTTTAAAAAAGGTTCTATGTTCTGTTGACTATAGTTACCTATCAATGAATGACAGAGTGTGGATTTCTAGCCAGGCTTTCCTGGTTCCAATATTACTTACATTTCCTGTACAGAAACATCTTGTCCCTCAGAGAACTGCTTACTGGTATTGTCTTTCTAAAACAGCCTTGTGTGGAAAATGCTTTACCTTGTATCACTGAGGACTTATGTACCTGGATTAAATAATCATACTAACAATTAGAGATATTCTCAGAATCAGGCCTAAATGACCTCTGACAACCTTACTAACAGACCTATCTGTCTGGAAATTCTGAAGCTCACTTGACTTGTACAACGTACCTCTGCTTCTTCCATTCTGATGCGATGAACGGCAAAACGGCCCTTGGTGTCATAGACCAGGCGGAAATGCTCACCTGTCTTCTCGATGCTGATGACATCTGATTACAAAGAGGTATAAAGAACATTATTAACACAAGGTTTCTTTTGCCTGCACAGCAGGAACACTCTATGCCAGGCTGAACCTGGGAACGTTTTAGCAGCTTGGGAGTCTCTAGCGCTTGATGGCGGTGGCTGAATGAAACCAACCAACCCCCATTCCTGTCCCAATACATGTCCAACAAAAGGAACTGAATACATTACTGGCTGCTCTGCCACATCCTATGTTCTTGTACAATGACTGCTTGAAACTGTTTTCTGGGTTAATGCTCTCAAGATGCTGAGAAGAAAGCACACATGAGCACACCCACACATACCAGGAAACCAAATGAACGAGTAGTTCTCCCACTTAAGCAGACAAGGCTCAAGGCTCAGCAGGCTGCCTTGTCAAGGGCTTGGCCTCTTTTACTCCATGATATCACTTATCAGGAGTCTTGCCTCACTCAGGATTTGGGGCTTTGAGAAAGAAAGCAAAATGCAAAATGCAAAATAAATAAATAAATAAAATAAATGGCAGAAAGGGAAGTAGGAAAAAAAAAAGTCTATCTTTTCTAACTCAGTGGCTGGATGGATTCTAGGAAAATACAGCCTGGAACCCCATTACCACTGTAGCATCCATATACCTGATAAACCAACCATCCCCCAGTTTCCTGGACAATACTAAGATAAAAAAGATATTAAAAGTATTGAGCCTGTAACCATGAAAAGAGTGAACAAAGCACTAGGTCAGAATTCCTCAGTGCGTCTCCCTACCTCCTCTCTCAGTATACCTTTTCCCTACAGGAGTGTGACTCTTCTCTCCTTCCTATACTCTCCCCTCCTACCAAGCTGCAAATGCATCCTTGGAGATCCAGAATAGAAATCATCAATACACAAAATGGGAAGACACCACCAAAATCCTGTTCACTGAGAAAGATTCTCTCCTTGACCAATCATTAGCCAGACTCCTCTGAGCCCTCTTCTTGGCTGAGCTTCACCTGTGGCCTATGAAGACCTGAACACTAACATGGCTTCTAAAAGATCAAGATTATCCAGTCCCCCTCAAAGTGTCTGGCTGAGAAAACTCAAGGCTGCCAAAAGAATTTACTGTTTGTTCCAGCCAACATTTGAGGACAGCTCCTCTGTCTGTCTCCCAGTCTGTAATGGGAGGGTAGGAGCCTAATGCTGATAACTGCCATGTAGCAGCCACTGGTGGCCTCATCCCATTTACAGTGACCAACCCCTTTATAGCCTTTCATTTGAGCCTTGCCACTATCTCCTTTTCCCTTGTCTTCTGAAAGGACCAGCACTATCTTCTGTACAAATCAAAGTTCAGCGTCTAGTTTTTCCCTGGGAACATGTAAGCCCCACACCTTGTCTTTCTCTCAACCTGTTATTTCTTCAAAACAAAGAACTCTTCCCTTACCCATCAATCCAACAGGGTATGTGATGTCCACTCGAACCTTGCCATCAATTCTGATGAAGCGTTGCATACATATCTTTTTTACCTCATCTCCAGTCAACGCATACTTGAGTCTGTTCCTGAGGAAGACGATCAGGGGAAGACATTCCCGAAGCCTGTGAGGACCTGTAGACGGACGAGGTGCCTGAAAAAGACAAGGGCAGGCCAACAGATTAAGCAGATGATGTGCCTTAGTTCAGCCTAAATTCTGCTGAACTTAACTTGCTGTGGGGAGGAGGAACTCAAGAGGGCAATTATTTCCTCAATTTACAAAGTTGTGTCTTAGAAAGATCATGTCCCCAACTATATAAATCCCATTTGTGCCCCTTCCTTCCCCAAATCCAGGCTCACAACCATCTCCCCATTTTGCTCTGCCCCAAGCACCACTGCCACTGGTACTGCCTGCTACACCTACCTTGAACACAATACTACATCCCATGTTTCTCAGGTGTAGCTAACACTCTACCCACAACCTACGATGACATATTCTACTACTCTCACCATTCCAGACTTCAAAGTTCCACACAGCCCCGCCAATGTTGCTGGACTGCCCATAACAACCCATTGTGTATACTTCCATTCTTGGCTGCTTGGTAGCTCAAGTATCATCAAATTCACTCTGCAACATCCTGTAATCTGTACTCTTGCAGTTTCAGTGTTACACCATCTTTTGGCTATTTGCTACCAGTTCCTACAAAGGTATCAAGGTCTGAGGCTGTACTATCTTGAACGCCACTCCACAATTACCTCTTTAGCTCACATCATGCAGGAATCCTTTCTAATAGACACTGTTCTTAAAAGCTGCTTCTACAGATCCCTTTTTAGTGCTGCCTAGCCTTCTAGCCAGATGCCTGCCTCCTGCGCCTCTGGGCATACTATCCTTTATCCTGCCAGGTCCTCAAGGTTCAGTTCAAGAGCCTCCAGCATTTCTCACACAATTTCTTGCCCTTGTTTCCTGGGCTCCTGTAGCCTTTACTGTAAAACCAGCAACTTGGGCTAAACGTACAACACAGCTACTCCACCCTCCAAAACAAGGAATAACCTCAAATTAAACACATTTGATTAATGGGGACTCAGTGCACTGTCACTGAACTCCTTTCTTATACGGAAATTGACACATTTGTTAACCCACTAAGCTCAAGAAGTGCTCTCTAAAGTGGGGACCTCCAACAGCAAGAGACCACCAAGACTGACATCCTGGCCTTTTGTTGTTGTTGTTGGCATTTTTAATCCAGCATCTATCTGAAAGTGTAAGCTTTTAAAGAATGGGTTTGTAACAACACACAATTTGAGAGAGATTGTAACACAGCAGGCTGATATCTCTTTTGAAAACATTAACCCCAAACACCTTCAATAGCTCTTTCCCTTACATCTTTCTGATCTTCTGAAGAGACTTTTTCATTTCACCCCCTTACTGCAGTCAATCCAGGTCACATTCCCCTTTCCCGGGATCCTAGTTTTTTCCCCAGCCTTCAACCCCTGTGAACATATTGGAAAGGTCCGTCTCCTCCCAGCAGGATATAAGCTTTGTCAAGAAATAGATGTTGTTGTCTATAACCATTTTGTACTGGCAAATATCCCCAAGCGCGGGGTCACATAAACAACACCTGGCATGCAACAGGCTCTCAATAAGTAGTTACTGAAAAGATGGCATGCCCAGGTTCTCAGCGACCTTATGGATTCCAGCAGTGCTGAAAGTGGATGGCGGAGCACTGCACTTGCCAAACAAAATATTAAAACTTTTTTTCTTAGGGTCCTTTACAGAAGCGTGCAAGGACAAGTTCCGTGTACGGCAACAAACAAACAGCATCCCACGGAATTGCAAGCCACAGGCTTACAGAATGTAGCAAATAAAGTTATACTCACAAATACACCCGTTAGTTTGTCAAGCATCCAATGCTTCGGGGCTACAACACGCCTCAAGTGCTTTTTGGGGCCCCGGGCCTGAAAAGGACACCAAACTCTTTCAGAGAAATTCGTTTACAGTAACATGTCCGTGTCTTCAGCTGTAGGAACTGTTAATATGTAATACTGGATCCCAGCGGAAAAGACAGTCCAGTCTATTTACTGACGCCCCGTTTTGAGCAAATATTACTTCCTGTCACACCCCGAAAACAGACACCCTACAAAACTCACAGACTTTTGAAAACCGCGAGTCTCCCTAGCGTCCCTCTAGAGAGCCTCCACAGTGCTCTCCAAGCGAATTTGAGACTACCTCAACGTGTGGAAACAAACTAATCCGGGTAAAAAGCCAGTGCTGACCTACGTAGTCAGGGACGGACTGACGTCCCACCTCCCAAGGCCCACTGACTGAGCACAAGAGCCAGTCCAGAAACCAAGCCTAGCCACACTCTTCTTAGACCTCCGCTCTCCACGTCTGGTTTCCGGAAGCGGCACCAGCAGTATTCCCACCCACCAAGTAGGGGCACCCGAAACGTGAAACAATGTCAAGGCGGAACTGCGTTTTTTCAAAGGATGAAGGCAGATAAAACCGGAGATAGAACGCAGAGATCTTACCATGGCGAAACTCTGCAACGGAAAGGAACCTCTCCTCTTCCGGTGCAATCGCACTCTGTGGTCGTAAACCGCAGGAAGTCAGATGACTGAGAATTTAAGTTCCTGTTTCTTATTGTTCGCCAGAGACGTCACATGCCGGAGTTGAATGTCTTAGCATTTTCAGTTTTTGATACTGTTCGTTAGATACCAGTTATGCTGCCAGACTTTTTGTTATGGTTATCCCCGTCTGCTCGGCTGAACTGGGACGACGCAGTTTACACTGTTAAAATTATCTTTTGCCCGGGCGTGGTGGCTCACGCCTGTAATCCAGCACTTTGGAGGCCATATCGGGCGGATCGCCAGAGGTTGGGAGTTCAAGACCAGCCTCACTAACGTGGTGAAACCCCGTCTTTAAAAATATAAAAAGAAAAAAAGAGAAAAGAAAATTATCTTTCGTCGACGTTTAAAATATTTAACAAAAGCTCTGAAGGAGCACAATTTACGAGCCTTTTAAAAAATGCCAATTCTAAGAAATAAGCTATATGATTCCTTGTAACTGAAATGCTATGATTCCAAAATCATGATTTATTTCAGAAACAAACATTCGTTGTTCCGGATTGCAGCAAATTTCACAGGTTTGAGAATGTATTGCATTCTAAACTGAAAGGGTGTGTTTTATGACATATGGAATGTAAGTCGAATATCTTGTTCTGAATTAGCTCATGGTGATGGTTGCACAGGTTTTTGCATTTCTTAAAATTTCCAAAACAATTTACTTCTAAGCGGGTGAACTAGGCTGTGCTTAAGTTGTGAACGCGTGCCTGCGCGTGTGTCGTGTCACAGCTTTATTGAGGTGAAATTGCTATACAAACCACAACAAGACAAATGAAGCTTCACTTCCTTAATTTGACAAGTTTGGACACAGGCATAAACCCAGGGTACCACAATCAGAATCGAGGTAATGACCATCTCTATGACCTCCAAAACTTTCCTTGTATTTCTTTCTGGGTGTTTCTTTTCCTTTTCCTTTCCTTTCTTTTCTTGCCTTTTTGAATGAAGCAGAGTTGCACTCTGTTACCCAGGCTGGAGGGGCAGGGGTGCCATCTCGGCTCCCTGCAGCCTCGACTTCCTGAAGCTTGAAAGATCCTCCCACTTCAGCCTCCCACCTTGCTGGTGCCATAGGCACCTGTCAGCGTTTATTCCTTCTAAGTGTTCAAAGCATTCGCATTTTCAGGAGATCTGAGGAGCAGCAGGGAATCAGGAACCCTCTCTGTTTTACAGAAGTGTAAACAAATTTTCACAGTAGAGTTCTGTGTAAGCACAGATAAAGAGGATTCCAAACAAATATCTAATAAAACTCACTGTCACCTGAGACCTCCCTGACATTTTAGCTGTTCACATGCCTACATACGCATTTGACTAAGAATCTTTTAAAAATAGTCAGAAAATCCCATTTTAGTCCGAATGATTGTCCTTTATAGGGTGATTCTGCGGTCCTTGCCTTGGTCTAAGTCTCAGCTGTTGCTGGTTTTCACACGGCTGTGGTGGATTCAGGCTGGGATTCCCTCTACCTTCATGGCTGTGGGATTGGTCAGGATCAGGTCTGAGGTCCTTTCCACTGTGGCTTTAGAGGGGCTGTACTCCCATCCTTTATCCACACCTACTGAGAAAGGGTGGTGAGAAAAAGGCTTACAGGACATTTGTTATTTACTTAGGTTCAAGTATCCTAAGCGATTCTCCTTAGAGTTGGCAACTAGCATCCTAACTCAATCTCTCCCCACTCCCCAGGAGTTCCTAGGAGTGCCCAGAGAAAAGGAGAGGGGCTATGAAGTATAACACTTCATAGGGGAATATCCTGTCTTCCTAGAAGGGGTGCATCTAATTTTGAATAACCCCAAGGGACGTGCCTGCACCCACTTCAATCTTGTTTCCTGACACACTTTCCCTAGGCTGTTTTTGATGGTCCGGTTCATTTTTTCCACCTCTCTGGAACTCAGGTCGATAGGCAGCGGGCAGTTTCCAGGTGATACCCAAGGCTGTTGCTGTTTTCTGGACTAACTCTGCCACAAATGCTGGTCCATCGTCTGATCCGATGTGCAGTGGCAGTTCAAACCTAGGGATAAGATCTTGAAGCAGTACCCGGGTTACTTCATGGGCTCTTTCAGTTCCATCCAGAGTATGTGCATCCCAGGACCAACAAATACTTATGTCCCCTTCTCTTAGACATTTCAATAAAGTCTACCTGGAGATCTTCAAATGGAGCTGCTCCATAAGCTTGAATTCCAAGGGGAATAGTTGGACCCTGCCTTGCGTTGTGTTGCCAACATGTAATGCATCGCTGTGCCACAGCTTAGGTCAAGGCTGCAAAGTATGAGATGTAAAAGTACTGGCCCAACATCTTTTCAAGCAACTGTTGACCTAAATGAGTGGTTTCATTTATGGCTTGTACAACTGCTTCCCCCAGTAGCTGTGGTACTGCCATTCTTCCATCTGGCCGTTGGATCCATTGTTCTACAATCAGTTGCCCCCTTCTGTCTGGAGAAAGTCTCTTTTCTCCCTAGATTAAGTAGGTATTAGATCAGGGATCTGTGGGATCAGTGGGGCTGTAACTGCTGTTCAGTAGGGGGCAGATGCTTCCTTACAAGTTGCTGAATCCCCTCAGGAATTTCTCAGGGCCATGGAGGTGTGGGCCCACTGATGTCCTCAGCAATGTAGGACTGTCACCCTCCGGGGCTTCCATACTGCTTCTAGCAGCTGCAAAATTTCATGCTGTTACTTTATTTCTTTTCCCCCTGAAGTTAAGGGACCTCTCTCTTTGTACAGGGCTCCATGTACTTGGAGAGTCAGAAAGGCATACAGACAGTCTGTAAATATTTACAACCTTATCTCTACTCAGCTCTGAGGCTTGAGTTAAAGCAATGAGTTCAGCCTTATGAGCGGAGGTGCCCTGAGGCAGGGATCTGGCCTAATTACAGTGTCCAGAGTTACCATAGAGTAGCTTGTACATCTGTCCCCTTATGGATTGACAAAGCTGCTCCCATCCATGTCCAACTCCCAGTCTACTACTGTCTGTGGCTGATCGCAAAGAACTGGCCTACTGGAATAGTCTGTGTCCAGGACTTCAACACAGTTGTGTTCAATGGGACCCTCTGATATTGGGAGCAAAGTGGCAGGGTTTAAGGTGTTGCAGACCTCAATGGCAATGCAGGGATTTTCACATAGCAGGCCCTGGTATTTAGTCAGCCTAACATTTGATAACCAGTGGTGCCCTCTGGGATTCGTTAGAGTCACTACTGCCTGAGGTGCCTTGATATTTAGGTTCTGTCCCAGAGTTAGCTTATCTGCTTCTTGTGCTAGCAGAGCAGTTGCTGCCAGGGCCCTTAAGCATGGGGGCCATCCTTTGGAAACTCCATCCAGCTGCTTGGATAGGTAAGCTACAGGCCTGGGCCAAGGTCCTCCTGTTTGAACTAGGATCCCAACTGCCACTTTTTCTCTTTCTGTGTTTTCAGTTCCTGATAGGACTGATGCTGCTGGGATCCCCATTCAAAGGGCTCCTTGTCTCCCCGCTTTGTCACATCATAGAGGGGTTTGGCTAGTTCTGCGAAGTTTGGAAATCCACAATTAACAAAACCCACCACTCTCAGGAGCTCTCTCACCTGCTTTTAGTCTCAGGTTCCCTCACTTTACAGATGGCTTGCCTCCTCTCAATCTGGGCTTTCCTTTTGGACACTTTATACCCACAGTCCTCCAGGCGCCGAAGTAAGGCATTTGTTCGGGACTGCCATGGGGTGTCCCAATAGAAGGTTATCCAGCATATAAGGGG
Organism: Saguinus oedipus; assembly: GCA_031835075.1. NCBI lineage: Eukaryota > Metazoa > Chordata > Mammalia > Primates > Cebidae > Saguinus > Saguinus oedipus. The sequence continues at coordinate 6,758 of JASSZA010000171.1, read as the reverse complement.
CAGCATGTAAGCAAGAAGCTTCTGGAGGATGGTCACAGGCTGATGCCTCCCCAATGATGAGAGAGTTTCTGAGGTGTATTGAGGTCTAGGTGTATTGAGTAGTTACACCTGCTTCTGGATTTCTGCTATTTAAATGCAAATAGTTTTTGACCCTCTGAGGCCAGTCCAATGCTAAGGAGTATTCTTTAAGTCCAATTAAGTGAACCAGCTATCTTCTGCTGGCAGTAATCCCAACTGCTTGTATGAGTTGGGTGCAAAGCCATGCAAACCCTGCACTGGCCTGGACGATATTATCAGTCCTCTGCTTCTGGCTAGGAAGTTTCCATCCTCCTTCCCAAGGGACAATGAGAGCCTGGATGACCCCTCACTGAGGCAGTTTTAGTTGCAGGTAGTAGTCTCTGTTGAATGGGATAGTGGCCCTTGATTTGCACAACAGGTTTTGCCAGAGAAGTGGCGCAGGGGCAGTCCATTAAGTACAAGAAAGTCTGTTATCTTAACACCTTACTGTCTCTAACACTATTCGTTCTGTTTTTTCCATGGGGGGTTACAGGGCTGTCATGCAGACTGTGGGCTCTTTGTGGGTATATGAGTCTGGACCCTCTCTCTTTTACTCCAGTGGCCCTTCCATTAGATTGAACAGAGCCCTTCACTTTAATCTGGATCTTCATGCTTAGGATCACCCTCTTGTCCCATTAACTGTGGGCGTTTTTTCCCCAATGTCCTATTTCTTGACAAAATGCACACTGATCGCATTGCAGGTGCAGGCAGGCAGACTGTGGGGGTTTCCAGGAACCCCCCCCCCTTTTTCCATGCTATTGGGGGCGTTCCTCTCATAGCAGTAGCTATCAGGTCAGTCTTCCGTTGAGCCTGACATTCTCTTTCCCTATAATTTTCCTTCTGGTTTATCGCCTCTTGGTTTACAAATGCCTGGTTAGCTACTTCCAATAACTGAAATATTCATGCATGCAAATCCTGCCTGTTTCTGCCACTGAATTTGCCTGGACTTGGGAGTCTGCATTTCTCCACAGTGAGGGGGATGGTGGTTTCTATCAGTCTTCTTGGATACTAAAACAATCGCTGCATGCACTCTTAGCCACTTCGGAGGGTTTAACACTAACTGTAACCACAAGTCTATGTATGGAAATTGATCAAGGTGTTCTAGCTTGCCCTATATAACCTCATGCCTTACTTTGGAGACAAGGGGCCTGTCTAGGGTCTCCTCTGGGGGCCAACCTACCCTAAATGCTGGCCAATCTGTTCTACATAAAACCCTTAATTTCTCTGGTGTCATAGTTACTTTATAATTCCCAATAAATGCCTTCTTGAAATTATTTCAGCATGGTTTCTAAAGGGGTGGGCTTGCTATGGGAGTGAGCCATATTTACACTTCAAAGAAACAATTCCCACCGTTAAGAGAGTCTTAGTTCACTCACAGACTTCCCGCCTAACGAGGCAGCACAGAGCACTCTCTGATTTACTTTCACTTCAATCCTTTTACAATGCTCAGAGGCTTCTTCACTCAGCCTTCTCTGGCTGTCTCTAATTCTTACAAATTGCTCGACAACATAGACACACATCCACACACACAGACATACATCTGATTGCTCTCCTTCCAATTCAAAACCATAAGCAAAAGCTTCCAAGGTTACAGAGAGCTACCTTCCAATGTGCCAATCTGGCACTTGTGGGTGATCAGGCCATGCTTCCACCCAAAATGGGGTGGGCTACTTTCCTCAGTTTAATCTTACCAAATTCAGTGGTCCGGAGTTCCCCAAATGCTCATTCCTCCTCGGTGTTCAGCCACTGGGTGGATCCACACTGCAGGGCCTCTCTGCTCCACTCTGGGGAGGCTTTTCCACCAGGCACATACCTGCTCAGGAGCGCTCTCAGGATGCGTCACCCTGGCAAGCAGGAGTCCCCCTGCAGGGATGCTCCCCAGGGCTAGGCGAACCACCTAAGAGACTTTCCCCACCTGCCGCCTGCTATCCAAGACTCGCTTCCCAGCCAAGGCAACAAAATGTAGCAGGAGTGGCTGCAGGAAATGGATCTCTTAGACACCTAATACAGGAGGAAGGAGTTTATTCAGCCGGGAACAAGTTGGCATAGTTGCCTAACAGCCAAGCTCCCCTAACAAAGGAAGGTTCCATCTTTATATAGGCTTATACTTTACATGTTACACGTGGAAGAATCTAAGGTTTATAGCTTAACATATGAAAAGGGTCTCGGTTTATAGTCTCAGGAATTACATATGAAAAGGGCTTCAGTTTACAGTTTTAGGAATCAAAAGATGAAGTTTACAGTCTTAGGAAAAAGGGGAAGTTGATCTGAGATGCCTGGGTCTCCCTCTTCAAGGGTAAAGACTCTTCCCGATCTAGGTCCCAAATAAAACAGAATTTGACCAAATCTGGGACTTTATAGTTCAAACAACTTCAAATGACATTTTAAACATTATTTAAATATGACATTTTAGGTCGTGTGTGGTGGCTCACACCTGTAATCTCAGCACCTTTGGAAGTCGAGATGGACAAGTTATATGAGGTTCAGGAGTTTGATACCAGACTTGTCAACATGGTAAATCCTTTCTTTACTATAAATACAAAAGTTAGCTGAGCATGGTGGCAGGTGCCTATAATCCCAGTCACTTGGGAGGTTGAGGTGGGAGGAGGCAGAGATTGAACCCAGGAGGCAGAGATTGCAATGAACTGAGATTACATCACTGTACTGCATCCAGGGTGACAGAGTGAGATTCTGTCTCAAAAAAAGTGACATTTCAATCAAAGTCTTGGAAATATAACCAATGTTTTACATTGCAATCTGCTGTAGAGTAGATTTCAATTGAACTTATGTAAATAATTATAATTTTATAAGAATCATGAAAATAGTTTCAACATTCTGGGGGATCAAAGTAGAACAGAAAAAATTACAAGGAGAAAAGAGGCAACCTGCAGAAGTGGGGAGTGTTGGGTGCCCTTAGTCCTGGCAGTGATGAGGGATTGAGAAAAAGAAATAAAAACAAAGACACAAGAGTAGAATTTTAAGCATGGGTCCAGGGAACCGTTGCAAGCATGGGAATTGTGTTGGCCCCAGTTCTGGATTCCACAGGCTTTTATTAGGTGCACACACTTGTTAATTGAGGGATGGGGGAGCAGGGACGGGTGATGGGGAGGGCCTTGAAACTATGGGGTGAAGCCTTGAGACTAATGTGTGCAAGATAGCCAAGGGGGAAACATGTGGTCTGCAGTAGCAGATGTGATTCTTAGCAGATGGGGAACACTGATTTCTACCACTGGTTGCTTTCAAGGCGCATTTTCATCAGAAGTTCTTACCACACCAAATGCATCAACCAGATTTTATCTCACGAGCATTGAGGACACAGAGCAATCACAATTACTCCATATTCTGAGAAAGTAGGCTTTTCCCCCTTGCAAGCTCCCATCTGGAAAGACCTTCCTGGATATTGTGAGCAGAGGTCGCTTCCCTTCTCAGAGCTTTTGCACAAGCTCTCTTTATAAGACCCTCATGCAGCCTGCATGTTGAGAAGGTATTTTGGCACCAAAATAGTATTTCCTGTTCTGCAACCACCCTGTGGTGTTCTGCAGTTTTATTGCGCTCTCAGTTGATCTTTACCTTAGGTCTGTTGCTGCTTGATTTCTATTTGACTGCACCAAAATTTGATACAGTTTAGTTTAGTGTATGAACTTCAGTGTACAATAAGTAAAGCAAACTTATAATTATTTAACTAGAAATAACATAGTTTTGCTCCTTGCCATCTTAACCCATAGGGGAGTTCACATGGCTCCAGTGTAAGTTCCTCACATTATAGTTGTACGGGCCTGCAATTTTTTTCCAAAGTGAATCAGCTCTGGAACCCCATTTCCGACACAAAGTATGTCAAGTTTAGATAAAATATAAAGAAACAGATAGAGCATAATATTTTAAATTCTCTGAAATTAAAACATTCTATCTGGGAAATAATTAAGATCAGAGTGAAACTGAAGGAGACAGTGACATGAAAAATCCTTCAAAAAAATCAGTGAAGCTGGTTTTCTGGAAAACAAACAAAAAACAAACAAACAAAACACCAAAATACTAGGTAAACTAATAAAAATGCAAAGAGAGAAGAATAAACTAAACACAATAAAAAATAATAATGGGGAGATCACCGCTGACCCTGAAGAAATATAATAAATGTCTCTAGACAAAAATAAAAACACAAAAAAACAAAACAAAACAAATAAACAAAACTAGAAAATTTAGAAGAAATGAATAAATGTTTGGACACATACATCCTCCAAAGTCTAAACCAGGAAGAAGTAAAATTCCTGAACAGACCAGCAAGTTCTGAAAGTGAGGCAGTAATAAACAGCCTACCAAACAAAAAAAGTATAGGACTACATGAATTCAAAACTGAAGTCTACCAGAGGTACAAAGAGGAGCTGGTACCATTCCTTCAGAAACTATTCCAAGCAATTGAGAAGAACAAACTCCTTCCTAACTCTTTTTATGAGGCCATCATCATTCTGATACCAAAATCTGGTAAAGACACAACAAACAAACAAAACTTCAGGCCAAATCCCTGATGAATTTTGATGCAAAAAATCCTCAGTAAAATACTAGCAAACCAAATCCAGTGAAACATCAAAAAACTTACTCAACATGATCAACTCAGCTTCATCTCTGAGATGCAAGCCTGGTTCAACATACACAAATCAATAAACATATTTCATCACATAAACAGAACCAGTGACAAAAAACACATGATTATCTCAATAGATGTAGAAAAAGCCTTCAATCAATTTCAACATTCTTTCACGTTAAAACTGTCAACTAATTAGATGTTGGTGGAATATATCTCAAAATAATAAGAACTACTTACAACAAACCAACAGCCAATATCATACTGCATGGATGAAAGCTGGAAGCATTGTTTTGAAAACTGGCACAAGAGAAGGATACCCTCTCTCACCACTTCTAATCAATACAGTAATGGAAGTTATGGCCAGGGCACTCAGGCAAGTGAAAGAAATAAAGTGTATTCAAACAGGAAGAGAGGAAGTCAAATTGTCTCTGTTTGCAGATGACATGTTCAAAATCATTTGGATTTCTGTACACCAATAATAGACAAACATAGAGCCAAATCCTGAGTTACCCCCCACTCACAATTGCTACAAAGAGAATAAAATACCTAGGAACACACCTACCAAAAGACATGAAGGATCTCTTCAAGGAGAATTACAAACCAATTCTCAAGGAAATAAGGACACAAACAAATGGAAAAACATTCTATCCTCATATATAGGGAGAATCAATGTGGTGAAAATGGCCATAGTGCCCAAAGGAATTTATACATTCAATGCTATTCCCATCAAACTACCATTGACATTCTTCACAGAATTAGAAAAAACTATTTTAAAATTCACTTGTAACCAGAAAAGAGCACATATAGCAAAGACAATCCTAAGCAAAAGAACAAATGTAGAGGCATCATGTTACCTGACTTCAAACTATACTGCAGGGCTCTAGTAACCAAAAGAGCATGGTACTGCTACCAAAACAGATATGTAGATCAATGAACAGAACAGAGACCTCAGAAATAGCACCATACATCTACAACCATATGATATTTGCAAACATGAAAACAAATGGGAAAAGGATTCCCTATTTAATAAATACTACTGGGAAAACTGGGTAGCCACATGCAGAAAACTGAAACTGAATCTCTTCCTTATACCTTATACAAAAATTAACTGAAGATGGACTGAAGACTTAAATGTCAAAACCAAAACCATAAAAACCCTAGAAGAAAACCTAGGCAATATCATTCAGGATATGGGTGTGGGCAAACATTTTATGATGAAATCATCAAAAGAAATTTCAACAAAAGCTAAAATTGACAAATGGGATCAAATTAAAGTAAGGGGCTTCTGCAAGGCAAAATAAACTATTATCAGATTAAACAGGTAACCTACAGAATGGAAGAAAATTTTTGCAATATACCCATCTGACACGGATCTAATATCCAGAATTTACAATGAATTAAAACAGATTTACAAGAAATAAAAAACCCCATCAAAAAGTGGGCAAAGTATATGAACAGACACTTCTTTAAAAAAAGGCATTTATTTAGTCAACAAACATGAAAAAATGCTCAACATTACTGATGATTAGAGAAATGCAAATCAAAACTACAAACAGTACTATCTCACACCAGTCAGAATGGCAATTATTAAAAAGTCAAGAAACCACTAGCAGCCATATGCTGGTGATGCTAATGAGGCTGTGGAGAAATAGAAATGCTTTTACATTATCGGTGGAAATGTAAATTAGTTTAACTATTGTAGAAGACAACTTGGTAATTCCTCAAGAATCTAAAACCAAAAATACTATTTGACTCAGCAATCCCATTACCGGGTACATACCCAAAGGAATTCTTATATAATGTATACATTCTAATATAAATATACATGCACATATATGTTTATCACAGCTTTCTTCACAGCAGCAAAGACATGGAACCAAGCCAAATGCCTATCAATGATAGGCCGGATAAAGAAAATGTGGCAGCCAGAAAACTGCCACATGGGATATATAACATGGGATAATACTATGCAGCCAGAAAAACCAGTGAGTTCCTATCCTTTACAGGAACACAGATGAAGCTGGAAGCCATCATCCTTGGCAACCTAACACGAACAGAAAAACCAAACACTAAGTTCTCAATCAAAAGTGGGAGTTGAACAATGAGAACACATGGATAC
>JASSZA010000170.1:0-43310 GCA_031835075.1 Saguinus oedipus | reverse complement strand
GGAATGTAAGGGACCTCTTTAAGGAAAACTACAAACACCTGCTCAACGAAATAAGAGAGGACACAAACAGATGGAGAAACATTCCATGTTCATGGTTAGGAAGAATCAATACTGTGAAAATCGCTATACTGTCCAAATAATTTACACATTTAATGGTATCCCCATCAAACTACCTTTGAATTTCTTCACAGCACTGAAACAAACCACCATGAATTTCATAAGGAACCAAAAAAGAGCCCGCATAGCCAAGTCAATTCTAAGCAAAAAGAACACAGCAGGTGGCATCACGCTACCAGACTTCAAACTATACTACAAGGATACAGTAATCAAAACAGCATGGTACTGGTACCAAAACAGAGATATAGACCAGTGGAACAGAACTGAAATATCGGAGACAACACAACATATCTACAATCATATCATCTTTGATAAACCAGACAAAAACAGGCAATGGGGAAAGGATACCCTATTTAATAAATGGTGTTGGGAAAACTGGCTAGCCATGTGCAGAAAGCAGAAACTGGACCCCTTCCTGACACCTTACACTAAAATTAACTCCAGATGGATTAAAGACTTAAACGTAAGACCTGACACCATAAAAACCCTAGAAGAAAATCTTGGCAAAACCATTCAGGACATAGGAGTAGGCAAGGCCTTCATGGACAAAACACCAAAAGCATTGGCAACAAAAGCCAAAATAGACAATTTGGACCTAATCAAACTCCACAGCTTCTGCACGGCAAAAGAAACAGTCACTAGAGTGAATCGGCAACCATCAGAATGGGAAAGCATCTTTGCAGTTTACGCATCTGACAAAGGGCTGATATCCAGAATTTACAAAGAACTCAAACAGATTTACAGAAAAATAAAACAAACAAGCCCATTCAAAAATGGGCAAAGAATATGTACAGACACTTTACAAAAGAAGACTTTCATGAGGCCAACAAACTTATAAAAAATTCCTCATCATCATTGGTCATTAGAGAGATGCAAATCAAAACCACATTGAGATATCATCTCACATCAGTTCGAATGGCGATCATTAAAAAATCTGGAGACAGCAGATGCTGGAGAGGATGTGGAGAAATAGGAACACTCTTACACTGTTGGTGGGAGTGTAAATTAGTTCAACCATTGTGGAAGACAGTGTGGCGATTCCTCAGGGACCTAGAAATAGAAATTCCATTTGACCCAGGAATCCCATTACTGGGTAACTATCCAAAAGACTATAAATCTTTCTACTATAAGGACACATGCACACGAATGTTCGTTGCAGCACTGTTTACAATAGCAAAGACCTAGAACCAACCCAAATGCCCATCGATGAGACTGGACTGGGAAAATGTGGCACATGTACACCATGGAATATTATGCAGCAATCAAAAATGATGAGTTTGTGTCCTTTGTAAGGACATGGATGAATCTGGAGAACATCATTCTCAGAAAACTGACAAAAGAACAGAAAAAGAAATACTGCATATACTCACTTATAAGTGGGTGAGAAAAATGAGAACACATGGACACAGAGAGGCGGTCTACTATACACTGGGGACTGTTGGGGGAAATGGGGGAGGGACACCGGGGAGGGCTGTGGGAAAAGCCTGGGTATGAATACCATGTGTGGGTGAAGGGGAGGAAGGCAGCAAAACACACTGCCATGTGTGTACCTATGCAACTATCTTGCATGTTCTGCACATGTACCCCAAATCCTATAATGCAATAAAAATTAAAAAAATAAAGAATAGAGGATAATACACACAATAGAGAGGTGGATACACACAGGAGAGAGGGGTTGTAAACACAAGATAGAAGAAGGTACACACAGGAGAGAGGAGGATACACACAGGAGAGACGAGGATACACACAGGAGAGAGGAGGATACAGAAAGGAGACAGGAGGATACACACAGGAGAGAAAATGATGCAAACAGGATAAAGGTGAATACACACGTTAAAGGAAGATACACACAATAGATAGTGGAATACACTCAGGAAATTGGGGGATACAAACAGGAGAGTGTGGCATATACAACGGGGGAGGGGTATACACACAGAGGAGAGGAGGATACACACAAGAGAGAGAAAAATACACACAGGAGAAAAAAAGGATACAAACAGGAATGAGAGGGATAAATGCAAAAGAGAAGGATAAACACAGCAGAGTGGAGGATACACAGATGAGAAAGAAGGATACAAAAATGAGAGGGGAAGCACACAGGAGAAAAAGGTATACACACAGGCGAGGGGTATACACAAAAGATTAGGAAAGATACACACAGGAGAGAGTGGGATACACAAAAAAGAGAGGAGGATACAGAAAGGAAAGAGGAGGATACACACAGAAGAGAAAATGATACAAACAGGAGATAGGAGGATACACACGTGAAAGGAGGATGCACACAGGAGAGAGGAGGATACACACAGGAGAGGGGGGATACACTCAGAAGAGTGGTGGATACACTGAGGAGAGTGGGGGATACAAAAAGGAGAGTGTGGCATAAACAAAAAGGGAGGGGGATACCCACAGGAGAGAGGAGGATACACAAAACAAAGAGGAAAATGCACACAAGAGAAAGGAAAATACACACAGGAATGAGGAAGATAAACGCAACAGAGAGGAGGATAAACACAGCAGAGTGAAGGATACACACAGGAAAGAGTGGGATACACACAGGAGAAAGAAATAAACACAGGAGAGAGGGGCATACACAGCTAAGAGAGGAGAGTAAACACAAGAGAGAGGAAGGATACACACAGGAGAGAGGGGATACACAAAAAAGAGTGGGGCATACACATAGAAAAGAGGAAGATACACACAGAAAAAAAGGGGTCCCCACAGGGGAAGAAGGATAATGACAGGAGGGAGGAGGATACACACAAAACAGAATAAGATTCAGACAGAAGAGAGAAAAATTGACACAGGAGAGACGAGGATACACAAAGAAGAGAGGAGGATACACGCAGGAGAGATGAGGATACACACAGTGGAGAGGGGGAATACACACAGAAGAGGGGGATACCAACAGAAGAAAGGAGGATACAAACAGGTGAGAGGAGTATACACACAGGAGAGAGAAGGATACACACAGGTGAGAGGAGGATATACACAAAAAAGAGAAGGATAAACACAGAAAAGAGGGTGATACACACAGAAGAGAGGTGATACACCCAGGAAAGGGGAGGGTACACAGAACAGAGAGTAAGATACACAAAGGAGAAAAGAGCATACACAAAAAAGAGGGGGATACACACAGGAAGATGGTGATATACCAAAAAGAGTGAAGGATACACTCAGGAGAGAAAAGGAAACACACAGGAGAGGAAAATACACACAAGAGAAAAAGAGATATACACAGAAGAGAGGATAATACACACAGGAGAGGGGAACACACACAGGAGAGAGGGGCATACACACAGGAGAGAAAAGGATACACACAGCAGAGAGGAGAATACACAAAGGAGAGAGGGGATACCCACAAAAGAGTGGAGGGTACACATAGGAGAAAGGGGAGATACACACGGAAAGAGGGGAGATACACACAAGAGAGAAGGGGGATAAATCCAAGAGAGAGGAGGATTACACACATCAGAGAAAAGGATACACAAAGGAGCGAGCAGGATACACACAAAAGAGAGGAAGATACACACAGGAAAAAAATACACACAGGAGAGAGGAGAATACACACAGGAGAGAGAAGGATACAAACAAAATAGAGAAGAATACACACATAAGACAGAAGGATACACACAGGAGAGAGAAGGATACACACAGGAGAGAGGTGATACACACAGGAGAGAGAAGGATACACACAGGAGAGAGGTGATACACACAGGAGGAAGAAGGGTACACACCAGAGAAAGGAAGATACAGACAAATGAGAGGATACACACAGGAGAGAGGGGGATACACACAGGAGGGTGGTGATACAGAGAAAAAAGAAGGATACACACAGGAGAGAGGAGGATACACAGGAGAGGGAGATACACAAATTAGAAAGGAGAATGCGCACAGGAAAAGAGATACACACAGAAGAAAGAAGGATACACACAGGATAGGGGGGATACACACAGGAGATGGGGATACAGAAAGGAGAGAGGATGATACACACATGAGAGAGAAAAATACAAAGAGGCGAGAGGGGATACACATAGGAGAAAGGGGGAATACACACAGGAGAAAAAGTGGTTACACACAGGAAAGGGGAGAAAACACACAAAAGAGAGGAGGGATACACACAAGATAAAGAAATATACACGCAGGAGAGAGGAAAATACACACAGAAGAAAAACGAATAATCACAGGAGAGGGGAATACACAAAGTAGAGGGGGGCATGCACAAAGGAAAAAAGGATACACACAGGAGAAAAAAAATACAAACAAGGGAGAAAATGATACACACAGAAGATAAGGATACAAACAGCAGAGAGGGCCATACACACATTAGCGAGAAAGATACACACAGGAGAGAGGAAGATACAAAAGGAGAGAGGGGATACACACAGGAGAGAGGGTGATACACACAGGAGAAAAGGGGGATACACAAAACAGAGAAAGGAATTACACACAGAAGAGAGGAAGGAAAAACACAGGAGAGAGGAGGGATAAACACAGGAAGAAGGAAGATACACACAAGAGAGTAGAAAATACACACAGGAGAGAGGAGGATGCACACAGGAAAGAGGAAAATACACACAGGAGAGAAGTGGATACACAAATGAGAGAGGAGAATACACACAGGAAAAGGAGGATACACACAGGAGAGGGGCATACACACAAGAGAGAGGAAATACAAAGAAGAGATTTGGATACACACAGGAGACAGGGTAATACACACAAAAGAGAGGGGGATACACACAGTAGATGCGGATACAGAGAGGAGAGAGGGGGATACATACAGGAGAAAGAAGAATACACACAAGACAGAGGGGCATAGACACAGTAGAGAGGAGGATACACACAGGAGAGAGGAGGATATAAACAGGAAAGTGCGGAATACACACAGGAGGGAGGGGGATACACAAAGGAGAGAGGAGAGAAGGATACAAACAGGCGAGAGGGATACACACAGGAGACGGGGAAGTACACACAGGAGAGAGTGGGATACACACAGGAGAGGGGGACACACAAAGGAGAGAGGTGCATACGCACAGGAGAGAGAAGGATACAAAGAGGAGAGGGGGGATACACACAGGAGATAGGAAATACACACAGGAGAGAGGACGATACAAACAGGAGACAGGGGTATACACACAGTGGGAGAAGGGCAAATACAGAAGAGAGGAGAATACACACAAAAGGGAAGATTATACAAAGAGAAGAGAGGAAAATAAACGCAGTAGAGAGGAGGATACACACAGGAGAGGGGGAAATACACACAGGAGGAATGGGGATACACACAAAAGGAGGGGGATACCCACAGGGGAGAGGAGAATACACACAAGCCAGAGGAGGATACACACAGCAGAGAAAAGGATACACAGGAGAGAGGGGGATACACACAGGAGAGAAGTAGATCCAAACAGGAGAGTGCGGCATACACCCAGGAGGGAGGGGAATAGACACAAGAGAGAGAGAGAGATACACACAGGAGAGAGGAGGACATACAAAGGAGAGAAGGAAACACAGAGTAGAGAGGAAGATACACACAGGTGAGGGGGGTACACACAGAAGTGGGGGAAATGCAAACAGAAGAGAAGAGGATACACACAGGAGAGGGAAATACACACAGTAGAAAAAAGCACACACTAAAAAGAAAGGAGGATACACACAGCACAGAGGGGAGATACACACAGAGGAGAGGAGGATACCCACAGGAGAGTGGGGCATAGACACAGGATGGAGGAAGATACAAACAGGAGAGGGTTGGTACACACAGGGGGAAAAGGATTAATACAGGAGGGAGGAAAATACACATAAAAGGAATGAGGATACAGACAGAAGAAAGAAGGATAAACGCAGGAGAGAGGAGGATACACACAAAAGAGAGGAGCATACACACAGGACAGAAGAGGATACACGCAGGAGAGAGGATTATACACACAGGAGAGAGGATTGAGAAACACAGGAGAGGGAAATACACACAGGAAAAAGGAAGGTACACACAGGAGAGAGGGGTATACACACGAGAGAAAAGGATACAAAAAGAAGAGGGGCATACACACAGGAGAGTGGGAAATACACCAAAAAGAGAAAAGGATACACACAGAAGAGAGGAGGATACACACAGGAGATGGGGAAACACACAGGAGAGAGGGGCATACACACTGGAGAGGGTGATACACAGGAGAACAGTGGATACACACAAGAGAGAAGGGCGTCCACTCAGGAGAGAGAATGATACACACAGCAGAGCGGAGGATACACACAGTAGAGAGGGAATACACACGGGAGAGAGGGGGATACACACAAGAGAGGGGGGATACACACAGGGGAGAGCGGGGATACTCACAGGAGAGAAGAGGGATACACACAGAAGATAATAGGATACACAAAGGAGAGAGGAGAACACACACAGGAGAGAGGAAGATACACAGAGGGGATTAGGATACACACAAGGTAGAGGAGGATACACACAGAAGAGAGAAGGATACACACAGAAGACAGAAGGATACACACAGCAGACAGGGGGGTACACACAGGAGAGGGGTGATACACACAGAAGAAAGAAAGGTACACACAGGAGAGAGGAGGATACACACAAAAGAGAGAAGGATACACACAGGACACAGAAGGATACACACAGAAAAGAGAAAGATACACAAAGAAGAGGTGTGATACACACAGGAGGAAAAGTAATACACACAGGAGAGAAAAAGATAAACACAGGAGAAAGTAGGATACACACAGAAGAGGAAGATACACAAAGTAGAGTGGGGCATACACACAGGAAACTTAAATACACACAGGGGAAAGAGGGATAAACACAGGAGAGAGGAGGACACACACAAGAGAGGGGGATACACCAAGGTGAGAGGAGCGTACACACAGGAGAGAGGAAGATACACACAGGAGAGAAAATGATACAAAGAGGAGAGGGTGGATACACATAGGAGATGGGGGATACACACAGGAGAGAGGAGGATAAAAAGAGGAGACAGGGCTATACACACAGTGGGAGAAGGACAAATACAGAAGAGAGGAGGATGCACACAAAAGGGAAGATGATACAAAGAGAAGAGAGGAAATTACACGCAGGAGAGAGGAGAATATACACAGGAGAGGGGCAAATACACACAGGAGGAATGGGGATACACATAAAAGGAGGGGGATACCCACAGGAGAGAGGAGAATACACACAAGCCAGAGGAGAATACACACAGGAGAGAAAAGGATACACACAGGAGAGAGGGGGATACACACAGGAGAGAGGTAGATACAAACAGCAGAGTGCAGCATACACCCAGGAGGGAGGGGAATACACACAGGAGAGAGGGAGATACACACAGGAGAGAGGAGGACATACAAAGGAGAGAAGGAAACACAGAGTAGAGAGGGAGATACACACAGGCGAGGGGGGTACACACAGAAGTGGAAAAAATGCACACAGAAGAGAAGAGGATACACACAGGAGAGGGGGATACACACAGTAGAAAAAAGCACACACAAAAAAGAGAGGAGGATACACACAGCACAGAGGGGGTATACACACAGAAGATAGGAGGATACCCACAGGAGAGTTGGGCATAGACACAGGATGGAGGAAGATACAAACAGGAGAGGGTTGGTACATATAGGGGGAAAAGGATAAATACAGGAGGGAGGAAAATACACATAAAAGGAATGAGGATACAGACAGAAGAGAGGAGGATACATACAAAAGAGAGGAGCATACACACAGTAGAGAAGAGGATACACGCAGGAGAGAGGATTATACACACAGGAGAGAGGGTTGAGAAAAACTGGAGAGGGAAATACACACAGGAAAAAGGAAGGTACACACAGGAGAGAGGGGTATACACACGAGAAAAGGATACTAAAAGGAGAGGGGCATACACACAGGAGAGTGGGAAATACACCAAAAAGAGAAAAGGATACACACAGGAGAGAGGAGGTTACACACAGGAGATGGGGAAACACACAGGAGAGAGGGGCATACACACTGGAGAGGGTGATACACAGGAGAAAAGTGGATACACACAGGAGAGATAAGAATACACACAGGAGATGGGGTTACACACAGGAGAGAAGGGCGTCCACTCAGGAGAGAGAAGGATACACACAGCAGAGCGGAGGATACACAAAGTAGAGAGAGAATGCACACAGGAGAGAGGGGAATACACACAGGAGAGAGGGGGGATACACACAGGAGAGAGTGGGGATACTCACAGGAGAGAAGAGGGATACACACAGAAGTAATAAGATACACAAAGGAGAGAGGAGAATACACACAGGAGAGAGAAAGATACACACAGGAGATTAGAATACACACAAGATAGAGGAGGATACACACAGAAGAGAGAAGGATACACATAGGAGACAGAAGGATACACACTGGAGACAGGGGGATACACACAGGAGAGGGGTGATACACACAGAAGAAAGGAAGGTACACACAGGAGAGAGGAGGATACACACAAAAGAGAGAAGGATACACACAGGAGACAGAAGGATACACACAGAAAAGAGGAAGATACACAAAGGAGAGGTGTGATACACACAGGAGGAAAAGTAATACACACAGGAGAGAAAAAGATACACACAGGAGAAAGTAGGATACACACAGGAGAGGAAGATACACAAAGTAGAGTGGGGCATACACACAGAAAACTAAAATACACACAGGGGAAAGAGGGATAAACACAGGAGAGAGGAGGATACACACAAGAGAGGGGGATACACAAAGGTGAGAGGAGCGTACACACAAGAGAGAGGAAGATATACACAGGAGAGAGGAGGATACAAACAGGAGAGAGGGGATACAAACGGAAGAGAGGGAGATACAGAAGAAATGGAGGATACACACAAGAAAGAAAGGGGTTACACACAGGAGAGAGGGGGGAAACACAAAAAAGAGAGGAGGATTACACACAGGAGAGAGAAAGATACACACAGGAGAGAAAAAAATACACAAAGGAGAAAGAAGAATACGCACAGGAGAGAGGAGAATACACACAAAAGAGAGTTGGATACACACCAAAAAGGTGCATACACACAGGAGAGAGGGGGATACACAAAGGAGAGTTGAATTCACACAGAAAACAGGGTAATAAACACAGGAGAGTGGAGGATACAAACAGGAGTGGGAGATACACACCGGAGAGAGTGGGATATACACAGGAGAGAGGGGAATACACATAGGAGAGAGGAGAAAACACACAGGAGAGAGGGGGATACACACAGGAACAAGAAAGATACAAACAGGAGAGTGCAGCATACACACAGGAGAAAGGGATACACACAGAAGAGAGGAAGATACACACAGGGGAAGGGGGATGCACACCAGAGAGAGGAGGATACACAAGGAGAGAGGAGGCTACACAGAGGAGAAAGGAGAATACACAAATAAGAAGGGGAAACACACAAAAGAGAGGGAGATACACACAGGCGAGAGGGATACGCCCAGGAGACGGGGAGATACACACAGGAGATAGGGGATACACACAGGAGAGGGGGAAACACACGAAAGAGAGTGGTATACACACAGGAGAGAAGGGGGATACACACAGGAGGGAGTGGAAATACACACAGGAGAGAGGGGGATACAAACAGGAGATTGAGGCATAAAAACAGGTGGGAAGAAGATACACACAGGAGATTGAGGCATACACACAGGAGAGAGTGAGATACACACAGGGAAAGAAGGATAAATACAGGAGAGAGGAAGATACACGCAAAAGAGTGGAGGATACAGACAGAAGAGAGGAGGATAAATGCAGGAGAGAGGAGGATACACACAGGAGAGAGGAGTCTACACGCAGGAGAGAGAAGGATACACACAGGAGAGAGAAGGGATACACACAGGAGAGGGGGATACACACTGGAGAGAGGAGGATACACACAGGAGATAAAAGGAAACACACAAGAGAGTGGAAGATACACACAATAGAGAGGAAAATACACACAAAAGAGAGGGGGATACACATAGAAGAGTGGTGATACACACAGGAGAGAGGACGGTACACACAGGAGAGGGGAGATACACAAAGGAGAGAGGAGAATACACAAAAGAGAGGGGAATACACACAGAAGAGAGGGGGATACACTGAAAGAAAGGAGGATACACACAGGAGAGAGGAGGATAAACACAGTAGAGAAGGCTATACACAGGAGAGAGGGGCATACACACAGGAAAAGGAGACAAACACAGGAGAAAGGGGGATAGACACAGGAGAGGGGAGAATACAAAAAGGAGAGGGGGATACACACATGAGAACAGGGAGTACAGACAGAAGAGGGGAGGATTCAAAACGCCGAGGGGAGGATACACACTGGAGAGAGGGGATACACACAGAAAAGTGCGGGGATACACACAGGAGCGTGGGTGCATACACACACGAGAGAGGAGGGATACACACAAGAGGGAGGAGGATACACACAAAAGAGAGGAGGATAAACACAGTAGAGAATAAGATACCCACAGAAAAGGGGGATACACACAGGACAGAGGTGGATACACATAGGATAGAGGAGTTTACACACAAAAGAGATGAGGATTCACACAGGAGACAAGAATACACACAGGAGAGAGGGGTATATACACAGGGGAGTGGTGATATACACAGGAGGGAGGAGGGTACACACAGGAGAGAGGTGCATACACACAGGAAAAATGGATAAACACTGATGAAAGGGGGATACACACAGGAAAGAGGAGGAAACACACAGGTAAGGGGGATACACAAAGAAAAAAGGGCATACACACAGGAAGAGGAGGAAACACACAGGTAAGGGGGATACACAAAGAAAAAAGGGCATACACACAGGAGAGAGGAGGATACACACAGGAGAGAGGAGGATGCAAACAGGAGAGAGGTGATACACACAGGAGAAAGAAGGTATACAGAGGATCCTTCACAGCCTCACTGAATATTACACACTTGTAATATCGTCTGGAGTCTATTTTTTTATGGCCACCCATTGAGAGAAATCACTATATAATGAACACCTGCGGAATAATAGAAGTCTCTTTTCTATGGCCACTCGTTAAGGGCCTCACTATGTGTACACACCTGGGGAAATAGGATTTACCATTATCCCCTCATTCAGAGTCTCACTAAATAATGCACACCTGTGGAATAGTCAGGAGACTCTTTCCTATGTCCACTCATAAAGAGCATCACTAAATGTACACACCTGGGGAAATTGTCAGGCTTTACCTATATCCCTTCATTCAGAGTCTCAATAAATAATGCACACCTGTGGAAGAGTCAGAAGTCTCTTTCCTACAACTACTTCTTTAGTAGCCTCACTAAGTGTACACACCTGGGGAAATAGTCAGGATTTACCTACATTCCTTCATTCAGAGTCTCACAATATAACGCACACCTGTGGATTAGTCAGGAGACTTATTCATGTGGCCACTAATTCGGAGTGTCACAGAATAATGTGATGTAGTCAGGAGTCTATTTCATGTAGACACATATTGAGAGTCACAGTGAATAAAACAGGCTTTTTATGTTGTAAAGAAACTAATTAACATGGCCAAATCTTCTGAGCCTCATTGAATAATACACACCTGGAGAATAATTTAGAGTCTCTTTTCGATGGACATTCATTCAGAGCCTCGGTAAATAATGTACACCTGTAGAGTAGCTAGGAATCTATTTCATTAGGACACTCAATCATAGCCTCAGTGGATAATATGCACGTGTGGATTACTCAGAATTCCAATTTATATGGCCACTGACTCGTAAACTCAGTGAAATATGGACAAATGTAATGTATTCAGCAGTCTATTTAACATAGACACTCATTCAGAGATTCACTAAATAATACAAATATTTAATATAGCAGCATCCTGTTTCATATGGTGACACAAAATGAGCCTCACTGAGTAAGGCACACCTAGGGAAGTGTTAGGAGTCTACTTTATATATCCTCTCATTTACAGCCTCAGGGAATAATGCACACGTGTGGAATAGACATTAGACTATTTTACATGGCCACAACATCAAAGCCTGAGCGAGTAATACACAACTTTGGAATAGTCACTTCTCTATTTTACATGCCCAAATATTTAGAGTCAAAGTCAATAATACACGCCTGTGGACAAGTCAGGAAACAATATCATATGGCCAAAGTTTCAGAGCCTCAGTGAATAATACATAGCTGGGAAATATTCAGAACGCTATTACATGTGGAATCAATTTCAGAGCTTCCCTGAATAAGAAACACCTCTATTGTAGTCAGAATTCTATTAACTATAGCCACATATTCAGAGCCTAACTGAAAAACATACACCTTGGGAAAAGTTAAAATTCTATTTTGTATAGCCACTCATTTAGAGCCGAATGTAGAAACCCACGACTGAGGAGCATTCAGGAGGCTCTATTTTATGGATAATCATTCAGAGCTTCACAGTATAATACAGACCTATGAAAACGTCAGGAATGTATTTCACACGGCCACTTATTCAGAAACTCAGTGAGGAATCATATATATCTGGAAAATACTCAGGATCATATTATAAAGAGCAACTTATTCAGAGACTCACTGAGTAATGCACAGCTAAGGAATAGTCTGGAGACTGTTTGATATGACTCTTCACCTAGAGACTCAGTGGACAATGCAGAACTGAAAAATAGTCAAGAGGATAGGGTAAAGGGTTTATGTTATGTGGTGACTCGTTCAGAATCTCACTGCAGAATACACACCTTCGGAATAGTCAGTGTCCAAGTCATATGGACACTCAATCACAGCCTTACCAAATAATGCACAATGGGCCAAGAGTAACGAGTCTATTTCATATGGCCTGTCATTCAAAGATTCAGTGCGTAATAAACAGCTGTGGAGTTGTCAGGACCCTATTTCAGGTAGCGCCAAATTAAGCAGCTCCGCGAATGATACACACATGTGTCAGAGTCAGAAGATTATTTGAGCTAGACAATCATACAGAACCTCTTCGAATACTGCACATGTGGGGAATAATGACTAGTCTGTTTCACATGGTGATTAGTTTGGAGAATCAAAAAATAACGCACACCTGTTGAGTAAAATGGGCTCTATTTCATAAGGCCACTCTTTCAGTGTTTTAGTGAATAATATGTATATCTGATAAGTCAGGAATCTCTTTCACATGGCCACCTGTTTATGGCCTCTGTGAAGAACACTCCCCTCAAAAATAGTCAAAAGTCTACTTCAAACGGCTACACATTCAAGTCTCTGTACGTAATGAACACCTGGGCAATACACCTGAGTCTCTTTTAGATGCCCACTTAGTCAGAGACTCATTCAATAATACACAACAAAGGAAGATTTAATAGTCTACTTCATGTAGACACTCATTTAGAGTCTCAGTGAATAATGCACACCAGGATAATAGTCGAGCATTTTTTATATGGCCACTAATTTTTTGCCTCACTGAGTGATATACACCTGAAGAATCCTCAGGATTCTATTTGATACTACCACTCATTTAGAACCTTATTGACTAATTCACAATGAAGCAATAGTGAGGTGTCTATTTTATACGGTCTATCATTCAAAGATTCAGTGAATAATAAACTTCTACAGAGTAATCAGGACGTTGTTTAACATAGCCACAAATTAAGTGCCTTGCTGAATGATAGACTCCTGTGTGATAGTCATGGGTCTATTTCATATGAACTCTAATTTTGTGTATCGCTGAGTAATACACACCTGGGGCAGTCTCAGGAGTCTATTTGGTATGGACACTCAAACAGAGCCTGTTTGATTAATGCACACATGGATAATAATGAGGAGTCTATGTCATATGGCTACTCATTCAGACAAACTGAATAATGCACATGTGGATTCATTAGAAGTCTGTTTCATTTGGCCCCTCTTTCACAGCCTCACTGAATATTACACACTTGTGATATAGTCTGGAGTCTATTTTTTATAGCCACACATTCAGAGAATCACTAAATAATGCACACCTGTGGAATATTTAGGAGACTTTTTAATGTGGCCTCTAATTCGGAGTGTTACTGAATAATATGGTGTAGTCAGGAGTCTATTTCATGTAGACACATACTCAGAGCTTCAGTGAATAAGACAGACACTTGATATAGTAAGAAATCTAATTGATATGGAAACATATTCTGAGCCTCACTGAATAATACACACCTGGGGAATAATTTGGAGTCTATTTTTGATGGACATATATTTAGATCCTCTTAAAATGATGTACACCTGTGGATTAGCCAGGAGTCTATTTTATTAGGACACTCATTCATAGCCTCAGTGGATAACATGCACGTGTGGATTAGTCAGGATTCCATTTTATATGTCCACTGACTCATAACCTCAGTGAAAAATGCAAAAATGTAAAATACTTAGCAGTCTATTTCATATAGACACTCATTCAGAGATTCACTGAATAATACAAATATTTGAGATAGACACCATCCTGTTTCATATGGTTAAACAAAAAGAGCCTCACTGAGTAATACACACCAGGGGAAGTGTTAGGAGTCTACTTTATATAGACTTTAATTTACAAAATCAGGATATAATGCACACGTGTGGAATAGACACTAGTCTATTTTATATGGCTGCAAAATCAAAGCCTTTTCGAATACTGCACATGTGGGGAATAATCACTTGTCTGTTCCATATGGTGTTTCGTTTGGTGAATCAAAAACTTATGCACACCTGTGGAGTAAAATGGGTTCTATTTCAGAAGGCCACTCTTTCAGTGTTTTAGTGAATAATATGAATATCTGAAAAGTAAGGAATCTCTTTCACATTGCCACTCGTTCATGGCCTCTGTGAAGAATACTCCCCACAAAAATAGTCAAGTGTCTACTTTAAATGGCTACACGTTCAAAGACTCTGTAGGTAATGAACACCGGGGCAATACACCTGAGTCTCTTTTTTATGCCCACTTAGTCAGAGTCTCATTCAATAATACACACCTGGGGAAGAATTAAGAGTCTACTTCATGTAGCCACTCATTTAGAGCCTCAGTGAATAATGCACACCAGGGTAATAGTCGAGCATTTTTTATATGGCCACTCATTTTGTGCCTCACTGAGTGATATACACCTGAAGAATCCTAAGGATTCTATTTGATACAACCACAAATTTAGCACCTTATTGAATAATTCACAATGGAGTAATAGTCAGGTGTCTATTTTATATGGTCTATTACTCAAAGTTTAAGTGAATAATAAACTTCTATGGAGTAATCAGGACGCTGTTTAAGATAGCCACGAATTCAACGCCTTCCTTTATGATACACACCTAGGTAATAGCCTGGCGTCTATTTTATATGAAATCTAATTTTGTTTATCTTTGAGTAATACCCACCTGGGGAAGTGTCAGGATTCTATTTTGTATGGACACTCAACCAGAACCTGTTTGATTAATGCACACATGTATAATAATGAGGAGTCTATGTCATACAGTTATTCATTCAGACAAACAGTGAATAATGCACATGTAAAGTAATTAGCAGTCTGATTCTTATGGACAGTCTTTCACAGCCTCACTGAATACTACACACTTGTGATATAGTCTGGAGTCTATTTTTTATGGCCACACATTCAGAGAATCACTAAATAATGCACACCTGTGGAATAGTCAGAAGTCTCTTTCTTATGGCCACTCATTAAGAGCCTCACTAAGTGTAGACACCTGGGGAAATAGTCATGACTTACCATTATCCCATTATTCAAAGTCTCACTTAATAATGCACACCTGTGGAAGAGTCAGAAGTCTCTTTCCTACAACTACTTCTTTAGTAGCCTCACTAAGTGTACACACCTGGGGAAATAGTCAGGATTTACCTACATCCCTTCATTCAGAGTCTCACAATATAACGCACACCTGTGGATTAGTCAGGAGACTTATTCATGTGACCACTAATTCGGAGTGTCACTGAATAATGAGATGCAGTCAGGAGTCTATTTCACGTAGACACATATTCAGAGCCACAGTGAATAAAACAGGCCCTTTATGTTGTAAGGAATCTAAGTAATATGGCAAAATCTTCTGAGCCTCACTGAATAATACACACCTGGAGAATAATTTGGAGTCTCTTTTCGATGGACATTCATTCAGAGCCTCGGTAAATAATGTACACCTGTGGAGTATTCAGGAGTCTATTTTATTAAGACACTCATTCATAGCCTCAGTGGATAATATGCACATGTGGATTAGTCCGAATTCCAATTTATATCGCCACGGACTCCTAACTTCAGTGAAAAATGCACAAATTTAAAGTACTCAGCAGTCTATTTCATATAGACACTCATTCATAGATTCACTAAATAATAAAAATATTTAATATAGCAGCATGTTGTTTCATATGGTCACACAAAATGAGCATCACTGACTAAGGCACACCTAGGGATGTGTTAGGAGCCTACTTTATATAGCCTCTCATTTACAGCATCACGGAATAATGCACACGTGTGGAATAGACATTAGACTATTTTATATGGCCGCAACATCAAAGCCTGAGTGAGTAATACACAGCTTTGGAATAGTCACTTGTCTATTTTACATGCCCAAATATTTAGAGTCAGAGTCAATAATACAGGCCTGTGGACAAGTCAGAAAACAATTTCGTATGACCAAAGTTTCAGAGCCTCAGTGAATAATACATACCTGGGAAATACTCAGGACGCTATTACATGTAGCATCAATTTCAGAGCTTCCTTGAATAAGAAACACCTCTATTGTAGTCAGAATTCTGTTTCCTATAGCCTCATATTCAGAGCCTAACTGAATAACATACACCTTGGGAAAAGTTAAAGTATTATTTCGTGTAGCCATTCATTTAGAGCCGAATGTAAAATCACACGCCTGAGGAGCAGTCAGGAGGCTCTATTTTATGGCCACTCATTCAGAGCTTCACAGAATAATACAGACTTATGAAAACGTCAGGAGTGTATTTCACATGGCCACTTATTCAGAACGTCAGTGAGGAATCATACATATCTGGAAAATACTCAGGATTATATTATATATAGCCACTTATTCAGAGACTCAAAAAATAATGCACAACTAAGGAATAGTATGGAGACTATTTGATATGACTCTTCACCCAGCGACTCAGTGGACAATGCAGAACTGAAAAATAGTCAAGTGGATAGAGTCAAGGGTTTATGTTATGTGGTCACTCGTTCAGAATCTCACTGAAGAATACACACCTTGGGAATATTCAGCGTCCAAGTCATATGGACACTCAATTACAGCATTACCGAATAATGCACAATGGGGCAATAGTAAGGAGTCTATTTCAAATGGCCTGTCATTCGGAGCTTCAGTGCATAACAAACAGCTGTAAAGTAATCAGGACCCTCTTTAAGGTAGACCCAGATTAAGCAGCTTTGTGAATGATACACATATGTGTCAGAGTCAGGAGACTCTTTTATATAGACACTCATTCAGAAACTTTTTGAATACTGCACATGTGGGTTATAATCAATAATCTGTTTCGTATGGTGATTAGTTTGGAGAATCAAAAAATAACGGCCACATGTTGAGTAAAATGGGTTCTATTTCATAAGGCCAATCTTTCAGTGTTTTAGTGAATAATATGTGTATCTGATAAGTCAGGAATCTCTTTCACATGGCCACTCATGCAGAGCCTCTGTGAAGAATATTCCCCTCAAAAGTCGTCAAGGGTCTACTTCAAATGTCTACACATTCAAAGTCTGTTTACGTAATGAACACCTGGGCAATACACCTGAGTCTCCTATGCATGCCCACTTAGTCAGAGACTCATTCAATAATACACAACAAATGAAGATTTAAGTCTACTTCATGTAGCCACTAATTTAGAGCCTCAGTGAATAATGCACACCAGGGTAATAGTCGATCATTTTTTATATGGCCACTAATTTTGTGCCTCACTGAGTGATATACACCTGAAGAATCGTCACGATTGTGATTGATACAACCACTCATTTAGAACCTTATTGAATAATTCACAATGGAGAAATAGTCATGTGTCTATTATATATGGTCTATCACTCAAAGTTTCAGTGAATAGTAAACTTCTATGGAGTAATCAGGACGCTGTTTAAGATAGCCACGAATTAAGTGCCTTGCTGAATGATTCGCACCTGTGTGATAGTCAGGAGTCTAGTTCATATGAACTCTAATTTTGTGTATCGCTGAGTAATACACACGTGGGGCAGTCTCAGGAGTCTGTTTGGTATGGACACTCAAACAGAGCCTGTTTGATTAATGCACACATGGATAATAATGAGGAGTCTATGTCATATGGCTACTCATTCAGAAAAACTGAATAATGCACATGTGGAGTAATTAGAAGTCTGTTTCATATCGCCCCTCTTTCACAGCCTCACTGAATATTACACACTAGTGATATAGTGTGGAGTCTATTTTTTATTGCCACTCATTCAGAGAATCACTAAATAATGCACACCTGTGGAATAGTCAGAAGTCTCTTTTCTATGGCCACAGGTTTAGAGCCTCACTAAGTGTACACACCTTGAGAAGTAGTCAGAATTTACTTTTATCCCCTAATTCAGAGTCTCACTAAATAATGCACGCCTGTGGAATAGTCAGGAAACTTTTTAATGTTTCCTCTAATTCGGAGTGTCACTGATTAATGTGGTGTAGTCAGGAGTCTATTTCAGGAAGACACATATTCAGAGCTTCAGTGAATAAGACAGACACTTGATATAGTAAGGAATCTAATTGATATGGAAACATATTCTGAGCCTCACTGAATAATACACACCTGGGGAATAATTTGGAGTCTACTTTTGATGAACACATATTCAGAGCCTCGGAAAATGATGTACACCTGTGGAGTAGCCAGGAGTCTATTTTATTAGGACACTCATTCATAGCCTCAGTGGATAATATGCACGTGTGGATTAGTCAGGATTCCATTTTATAGGGCCACTGACTCGTAACCTCAGTGAAAAATGCAAAAATGTAAAATACTTAGCAGTCTATTTTATATAGGTTCTCATTCAGAGATTCACTGAATAATACAAATATTTGAGAAAGACAGCATCCTGTTTCATATGGTTAAACAAAAAGAGTCTCACTGAGTAATGCACACCAGGGGAAGTATTAGGAGTGCTACTTTATATAACATTTAATTTACAGAATCAGGTAATAATGCACACGTATGGAATAGACACCAGTCTATTTTGTATGGCCGCAAAATCAAAGCCTTTTGGAATACTGCTCATGTGGGGAATAATCACTTGTAAGTTTCATATGGTGTTTCGTTTGGTGAATCAAAAACTTACGCACACCTGTGTAGTAAAATGGGTTCTATTTCAGAAGGCCACTCTTTCAGTGTTTTACTGAAAAACCTGTATATCTGAAAAGTAAGGAATCTCTTTCACGTGGCCATTCATTCAGGGCGTCTTAGAAGTACACTCCCCAGAAAAATAGTCAAGTGTTTAGTTTAAATGGCTACACAGTCAGAGACTCTGTAGGTAATGAGCACCTGGGCAATTCACCTGAGTTTCTTTTTTATGACCACTTAGTCAGAGACTCATTCAATAATAAACAACAAAGAAGATTTAAGCGTCTACTTCATGTAGCCACTCATTTAGAGCCTCATTGAATAATGAACACCATGGTAATAGTCGAGCATTTTTTATATGGCCACTCACTTTGTGCCTTACTGAGTGATATACACCTGAAGAATCCTCAGGATTCTGTTTAATACTACCACTCATTTAGAACCCTATTGAATAATTCACAATGCAGCAATAGTCAGGTGTCTATTTTATATTGTCTATCATTCAAAATTTCAGTGAATAGTAAACTTCTATGGAGTAATCAGTACGCTAATTAATATAGCCACGAATTAAGTTCCTTGCTGAATGATTCGCACATGTGTGATAGTCAGGAGTCTATTTCATATGAACTCTAATTTTGTGTATCGCTGAGTAATACACACCTGGGGCAGTGTCAGGATTCTATTTGGTATGGACATAAATCAGAGCCTGTTTGATTAATGCACACATAAATAAAAATGAGGAGTCTATGTCACATGGCTACTCATTCAGAAAAACTGTGAATAATGCACATGTGGAGTAATTAGAAGTCTGTTTAATATGGCCCCTCTTTCACAGCCTCACTGAATAATATACACTTGTGATATAGTGTGGAGTCTATTTTTTATGGCCACTCATTCAAAGAATCACTAAATAATGCACACCTGTAGAATAGTCAGAAGTCTCTTTCCTATGGCCACTTATTAAGAGCATCACTAAGTGTACACACCTTGAGAAGTAGTCAGGATTTACCTTTATCCCCTCATTCAGAGTCTCACTAAATAATGCACGCCTGTGGAATAGTCAGGAGACTTTTTCATGTGGCCTCTATTTCGGAGTCTCACTGAATAAAGTGGTTTAGACAGGAGTCTATTTCAGGTAGACACATATCCAGAGCTTCAGTGAATAAGACAGACACTTGATACAGTAAGGGATCTAATTGATATGGAAAAATATTCTGAGCCCACTGAATAATACACACCTGGGGAATAATTTGGAGACTATTTTTGATGGACATATGTTCAGAGCCTCGGAAAATGATGTACACCTGTGGAACAGCCAGGAGTCTATTTTATTAGAACACTCTTTCTCTTTTTTATTTAATTTTTATTCCATTATAGGTTTTGGGGTAGATGTGCTGAACGTGCAAGATAGTTGCATAGGTACACACATGGCAGTGTGTTTTGCTGCCTTCCTCCCCTTCACCTACACTTGGCATTCATCTCCAGGCTATCCCTCCCAAGTCCCCCCCCCGCTGTCCCTCTCCCATTTCCGCCAATAGACCCCAGTGTGTAGTAGACCCCTCTGTGTCCATGTGTTCTCATTTTTCTCACCCACCTATGAGTGAGTATATTCGGTATTTCTTTTTCTGTTCTTGTGTCAGTTTGCTGAAAATGATGTTCTCCAGATTCATCCATGTCCCTACAAAAGACATGAACTCATCATTTTTGATTGCTGCATAATATTCCATGGTGTATATGTGCCACATTTTCCCAGTCCAGTCTATCATTGTTGGGCATTTGGGTTGGTTCCAGTTCTTTGCTACTGTAAACAGTGCTGCAATGAACATTCGTGCGCATGTGTCCTTATAGTAGAACGATTTATATTCCTTTGGATATATACTCAGTAATGGGATTGCTGGGTCAAATTGAATTTCTATTTCTAGGTCCTTGAGGAATCGCCACACTGTCTTTCACAATGGTTGAAGTAATTTACACTCCCACCAGCAGTGTAAGAGTGTTCCTATTTCTCAACATCCTCTCCAGCATCAGCTGTCTCCAGATTTTTAATGATCGCCATTCTAACTGGCGTGAGATGGTATCTCAATGTGGTTTTGATTTGCATCTCTCTAATGACCAGTGATGATGAGCATTTTTTCATACGTTTGTTGGCCTCATGTATGTCTTCTTTTGTAAAGTGTCTGTTTATATTCTTTGCCCATTTTTGAATGGGCTTGTTTGCTTTTTTCCTGTAAATCTGTTTGAGTTCTTTGTAAATTCTGGATATCAGCCCTTTGTCAGATGTGTAAACTGCAAAGAATTTTTCCCATTCTGATGGTTGCTGAATCACTCTAGTGACTGTTTCTTTTGCCGTGCAGAAGCTGTGGAGTTTGATTTGGTCCCATTTGTCTATTTTGTCTTTTGTTGCCAATGCTTTTGGTGTTCTGTTCATGAAGTCCTTGCCTACTCCTATGTCCTGAATGGTTTTGCCTAAATTTTCTTGTAGGGTTTCTATGGTGTCAGTTCTTACGTTTCAGTCTTTAATCCATCTGGAGTTAATTTTAGTGTAAGGTGTCAGGAAGGGGTCCAGTTTCTGCTGTCTGCACATGGCTAGCCAGTTTTCCCAACACCATTTATTAAATAGGGAATCCTTTCCCCATTGCTTGTTTTTGTCTGGTTTATCAAAGATAATATGGTTGTATATATGTTGTGTTGCCTCCGATGCTTCCGTTCTGTTCCATTGGTCTATATCTCGGTTTTGGTACCAGTACCATGCTGTTTTGAGTACTGTAGCCTTGTAGTATAGTTTGAAGTCTGGTAGTGTGATGCCTCCCGCTGTGTTCCTTTTGCTTAGAATTGACTTGGCTATGCGGGCTCTCTTTTGGTTCCATATGAAGTTCATGGTGGTTTTTTCCAGTTCTGTGAAGAAATTCAATGGTAGTTTGATGGGGATAGCATTGATTGTGTAAATTACTTTGGGCAGTATAGCCATTTTCACAATATTGATTCTTCCTAACCATGAACATGGAATGTTTCTCCATCTGTTTGTGTCCTCTCTTATTTCATTGAGCAGTTTTTTGTAGTTTTTTTTAAGAAGGTCCCTTACGTTCCTTGTGAGTTTTATTCCTATGTATTTTATATTATTTGTAGCAATTGTGAATGGCAGTTTGTTCTTGATTTGGTTCTCTTTAAGACTGTTATTGGTGTATAGGATTGCTTGTGATTTTTGCACATTGATTTTATAACCTGAGACTTTGCTGAAGTTGCTTATCAGTTTCAGGAGCTTTTGGGCTGAGGTGATGGGGTCTTCAAGGTATACTATTATGTCATCTGCAAATAGAGACCATTTGGCTTCCACCTTTCCTATTTGAATATCCTTGATTTCTTTTTCTTGCCTGATTGCTCTTTCTAGAACTTCCAGTACTATGTTGAATAGGAGTGGTGAGAGAGGGCATTGTTTTCTAGTGCCGGATTTCAAAGGGAATGCTTTCAGTTTTTGCCCATTAAGTATGATATTGGCTGTTGGTTTGTCATAAATAGCTTTTATTACTTTGAGATATGTTCCATTAATACCAAGTTTATTGAGGGTTTTTAGCATAAAGGGCTGTTGAATTTTGTCAAATGCCTTCTCTGCGTCAATTGAGATAATCATGTGGCTTTTGTTTTTGCTTCTGTTTATGTGGTGAATTACATTTATAGACTTGCGTATGTTGAACTAGCCTTGCATCCCCGGGATGAATCCTACTTGATCATGATGGATAAGTTTTTTAATGTGCTGTTGCAATCGGTTTGCCAGTATTTTATTGAAGATTTTTGCATCTATGTTCATCATAGATATTGGCCTGAAGTTTTCTTTTCTTGTTGAGTCTCTGACAGGTTTTGTTATCAGGATGATATTGGTTTCATAAGTTGATTTGGGAAGGATTCACTCTTTTGGATTATTTGGAGTATTTTCAGAGGGAATGGTATTAGATTCCGTTTGTGTGTCTGGTAGAATTCAGCTGTGAACCCATCTGGACCTGGGCTTTTTTTGTGTGGTAGGCTCTTAATGGCTGCCTCAACTTCAGACCTTGTTATTGGTCTATTCAAAGTTTCGGCTTCCTCCTGGTTTAGGCTTGGGAGGACACAGGCGTCCACGAATTTATCCATTTCTCCCTGGTTTGCTAGTTTATATGCATAGAGTTGTTTGTAGTATTCTCTGATGATGGCTTGAATTTCTGTGGAATCTGTGGTGATTGCCCCTATATCGTTTTTTATTGCATCTATTTGGTTGTTCTCTCTTCTTTTTTATCAGTCTGGTTAGTGGTCTGTCTATTTTGTTGATCTTTTCGAAAACCAGCTCTTAGATTTATTGATTTTTTGAAGGGTTTTTCTTGTCTCTATCTCCTTCAGTTCTGCTCTGATCTTAGTTATTTCTTGTCTTTGTCTAGGTTTTGAGGTTTTTTGATCTTGCTCCTCTAGCTCTTTCAATTTTGATGATAGGGTGTTAATTTTGGATCTCTCCACTCTTCTCATGTGGGCACTTACTGCTATATAATTTCCTCTACAGACTGCTTTATATGTGTCCCAGAGATTCTGATACGTTGTGTCTTCATTTTAGTTGGTTTCAAAGAACTTCTTTATTTCTGCCTTCATTTCATTGTTTATCCAATCAACATTCAAGAGCCAGTTGTTCAGTTTCCATGAAGCTGTGCGGTTCTGAGTTATTTTCTGAATTCTGAATTCTGACTTGATTGCACTATGGTCTGAGAGACTGTTTGTTATGATTTCAGTTGTTTTGCATTTGCTGAGGAGTGCTTTATTTCCAATTATGTGGTCAATTTTGGAGTAGGTGTGATGTGGTGCTGAGAAGAATGCATATTCTGTGCATTTGGCGTGGAGAGTTCTGTAAATGTCTTTCAGGTTTGCTTGTTCCAGGTCTGAGTTCAAGTCCTGGATATCCTTGTTAATTTTCTGTCTGGTTGATCTGTCTTATACTGACAGTGGAGTGTTAAATTCTCCCACTATTATTGTGTTGGAGTCTAAGTCTCTTTTTAAGTCATTAAGAGCTTTCCTTATATATCTGGGTGCTCCTACATTGGGTCCATATATATTTAGAATCGTTAGTTCTTCTTGTTGTATCAATCCTCTTACCATTATGTAATGACCTTCTTTGTTTCTTAGGATCTTTGTTGCTTTAAAGTCTATTTTATCAAAGACAAGAATTTCAACTCCTGCTTTTCTCTGCTCTCCATTTGCTTGGTAAATCTTCCTCCATTCTTTCATTTTGAGCCTTTGTGTAACCTTTCGTGTGAGGTGGGTTTCCTGGATACAGCACACCAACGGGTTTTGTTTTTTTATCCAATTTGCCAGTCTGTGTCTTTTGATTGGTGCATTTAGGCCATTTACATTTAGGGTTAATATTGTTATGTGTGAATTTGATACTGCCATTTTGATGCTATGTGGCTGTTTTGCCCGTTGGTTCATGTAGATTCTTCATTTTGTTGATGGTCTTTAGCGTTTGGTATGCTTTTAGGATGGCTGGTACTGGTTGTTTCTTCCTATCTGTAGTTCCTCTTTCAGCAGCTCTTGTAAAGCAGGCCTAGTGGTGACTAAATCTCTGACTACTTGCTTGTTCGTGAAGAATTTTATTTTTCTTTCACTTATGAAGCTCAGTTTGGCTGGATATGAAATTCTGGGTTGAAAGTTCTTTTCTTTAAGAATGTTGACTATGGGCCCCCACTGTCTTCTGGCTTGTAGAGTCTCTGCCAAGAGATCTCTTGTGAGTCTGATAGGTTTCCATTTGTGGGTGACCCGACCTTTCTCTCTTGCTGCCCTTAGTATTTTCTCCTTCATTTTAACTCTGGTGAATCTGACGATTATGTGCCTTGGGGTTGCTCTCCTTGTGGAGTATCTTTGTGGTGTTCTCTGTATTTCCTGGAGTTGAGTATTGACCTGTC
Organism: Saguinus oedipus; assembly: GCA_031835075.1. Lineage (NCBI taxonomy): Eukaryota > Metazoa > Chordata > Mammalia > Primates > Cebidae > Saguinus > Saguinus oedipus. The sequence goes on along the minus strand of JASSZA010000170.1, from coordinate 18,029 downwards.
TTGTTAGGTTGGGGAAATTTTCCTGGATAATATCCTGAAGAGTATTTTCCAGCTTGGATTCATTCTCTTCATCACATTCTGGTACACCTGTCAAACGTAGGTTGGGTCTCTTCACATAGTCCCTCACTTCTTGGAGATTTTATTCATTCCTTTTTGTGCTTTTTTTTTAAATCTTGGTTTCTTGTTTTATTTCATTGATTTGATCTTTGACTTCTGATATTCTTTCTTCTGCTTGGTCAATTCTGCTGTTGAAACTTGTGCATGCTTCACGAAATTCTCGTGTTGTGTTTTCCAGCTCCTTCAATTCATTCATATTTCTCTCTAAGTTGTCCATTCTTGTTATCAGTTACTCAAATCTTGTTTCAAATCTTTTTTCAAGGTTCTTAGTTTCTTTGCACTGATTGAGAACATGTTCTTTTAGCTCACTGAAGTTGCTCATTATCCACATTCTGAAGTCTGATTTTGTCATTTCGTCACTCTCATTCTCCGTTTAGCTTTGTTCCCTTGCTGGTGAGGAGTTTTGGTCCTTTGTAGGAGGTGAGATGTTTTGATTTCGGGTGTTTTCCTCCTTTTTGCGCTGGTTTCTTCCCATCTTTATGGATTTATCCGCCTGTCGTCTTAGTAGTTGCTGATTTTTCAATTGGTTCTCTGTGTGGATGCTGATTGTTGATGATGAAGTATTTCTGTTACTTAGTTTTTCTTCGAATGGTCTAGCCCCTCTGCTGTACGAGTGCTGAGGTCCTCTCCAGGCCCTGCTTGTCTGGGGTATACCTGTAGCAGCTGCAGAACAGTGAGGGGTGATACCAGTTTCTTCTGCTGCTGTCTTTGTTCCAGAATGATGCCCGCCAAATGTCAGTCTGATTAGTATTTTTGGGGGGGTGACTCCTTGGATATACAGTGGTTAGGCAGCTGCTTCAGGAGATGGTCTGTTCTTTATAGGAGCTCCAGTGCTGAGCTGTGAGCTCCATTGTTCATTCAGGGTTGTTGGGAGGTTGTTTATGTTTGCTGCAACAGAACTCATAAAACACCACCATTTTTTTTCCTTCTTAGATGCTCTGTCTCAGGGAGGTGGGGCTTTCTTTATGAGTATCTGTTGCGCTGTCCTGCCCCACTAGGAGGCAGTCTATTCATTATTTGCCTGCCGGGGCTCTGCCCTGTTGCTGCTGGGCTCCATTCTGCTGTGGAGCACTCCCCCCTCCTGGCAGAGTATCTCTGTTATGTCAGGTTTCCTAAGCAACGGCAGGCTGCGTCAGCCCTGGGCAGTACTTCAGTAGGGGCAGATTCCGTCAGTTGTGGCAGACGCCTCTTCCTCACCAGGCTGCACCGTCCAAGATGCCAGCAGCAAAACTCTCAGCCCTGAGCTCCTCCAAACATTGCCCTGCTTGTCCCCGTGAGGGTGGGACCCGCCGAGCCCAATTACCCAGTTCCCTGCCTCAGTGTCCATCCTCTCTCTCTCTTCCTCTCCCCAAGCTGAAAGGTCGACTCTCTCACTGACACCCCAGTAGCCTGCCAATAGGGCACTGGGATCCGTGCAATCTCGCATGCCGCTGCCCACTGCACTGGCTCAGATCACGCTTCCCAGGAAACTCCTGGTCTGTCTCATTGTCCAAGTCCTGTTCAATCAGATGGACATGCCAATCTGCCCTTCCAAATCTCAGATTGCAGGTTTAACAGGGCACCCAGACCAGTGAGTTCCATGCCAGGTCCCACTGCAGCGCCGGCCTAAAGGGCTGGGTGAGCAAGGCTGTGCTAGCTAGCTGTACTAGCGTCCCGTGTCTCTCCCACACCTGGGACTTTCAACGCTTTGTGGGCAAAAAAGGTCCATCCGAGAATGCAGCTAGGACTCACCCTCTGCTCCTTCACTGAGAGCTACAATCCCGAGTCGCTTCTACGACACCATCTTGCATGTCCCAGTCTAGGACACTCTTTCATAGCCTCAGTGGATAATATGCACGTGTGGATTATTCAGGATTCCATTTTATATGGCCACTGACTCGTAACTTCAGTGAAAAAATGCAAAAATGTAAAATACTGATCAGTCTATTTCATATAGATACTCATTCAGAGATTCACTGAATAATACAAATATTTGAAATAGACAGCATCCTGTTTCATATGGTTAAACAAAAAGAGCCTCACTGAGTAATGCACACCAGGGGAAGTGTTAGGAGTCCTACTTTATATAGACTTTAATTTACAGAATCAGGAAATAATGCACACATGTGGAATACACACTAGTCTATTTTATATGGCCGCAAAATCAAAGCCTTTTTGAATACTGCACATGTGGGGAATGATCACTTGTCAGTTTTATATGGTGTTTCGTTTGGTGAATCAAAAACTTATGCACACCTGTGGAGTAAAATGGGTTCTAATTCAGAAGGTCACTCTTTCAATGTTTTAGTGAATAATATGAATATCTGAAAAGTAAGGAATCTTTTTCACATGGCCACTTGTTAAGGGCCTCTGGGAAGTACACTCCCCTCAAAAATAGTCAAGTGTCTAGTTTAAATGGCTACACAGTCAGAGACTCTGAAGTAGTCTCTGAAGTAATGAACAACGGATCAATTCAACTGAGTCTCTTTTTGATGCCCACTTAGTCAGAGACTCATTCAATAATACACAACAAAGGAAGATTTAAGAGTCTACTTCATGTAGCCACTCATTTAGAGCCTCCGTGAATAATGCACATCAGGGTAATAGTTGAGCATTTTTTATATGGCCACTCATTTTGTGCCTCACTGAGTGATATACACCTGTAGAATCCTAAGGATTCTATTTGATATTTCCACGCATTTAGCACCTTATTGAATAATTCACAATGGATTAATAGTCAGGTGTCTATTTTACATGATCTATCACTCAAGGTTTCAGTGAATAATAAACTTCTATGGAGTAATCAGGACGCTGTTTAAGATAGCCACAAATTAAGTGCCTTCCTGAATGATACAAACCAGGGTAATAGCCTGGCGTCTATTTCATATGAACTCTAATTTTGTGTATCACTGAGTAATACACACCTGGAGCAGTGTCAGAAGTCTATTTGATATGGACACTCAAACAGAACCTGTTTGATTAATGCACACATGTATAATAATGAGGAGTCTATGTTATACAGTTATTCATTCAGACAAACAGTGAATAATGCACATGTAAAGTAATTAGCAGTCTGATTCTTATGGACAGTCTTTCACAGCCTCACTGAATATTACACACTTGCGATATAGTCTGGAGTCTATTTTTTTATGGCCACCCATTCAGAGAATCACAAAATAATGCACAACTGCGGAATAGTCAGAAGTCTTTTTCCTATGATCACTCGTTTAGAGCCTCACTAAGTGTACACACCTGGGGAAATAGTTAGGATTTACCATTATCCCCTCCTTCAGAGTCTCACTAAATAACACACACCTGTGGAATAGTCAGGAGACTCTTTCCTACGGCCACTCGTTAAGAGCCTCACTAAGTGTACACACGTGGGGAAATCATCAGAATATACCTATATCCCTTCGTTCACAGTCTCACTAAATAATGCACACCTGTGGAATAGTCAGGAGACTTTTTCATGTGGCCTCTAACTCGGAGTGTCACTGAATAATGTGATGTAGTCAGGAGTGTATTTCATGTAGACACATATTCAGAGCCATAGTGAATAAAACAGGCCCTTTATGTTGTAAGCATCTAATTCATATGGCCACATCTTCTGAGCCCCACTGAATAATACACATCTGGAAAATAATTTGGAGTCTATTTTCGATGGACATTCATTGAGAGCCTCGGTAAATAATGTAAACCTGTGGAGTAGTCAGGAGTCTATTTTATTAGGACACATATTCATAGCCTCATTGTATAATATGCACATGTGGATTAGTCTGGATTCCAATTTATATGGCCACTGACTCGTAACCTCAGTGAAAAATGCACAAATGTAAAGAACTCACCAGTCTATTTCATATAGACACTCATTTAGAGATTCACTAAATAATACAAACATTTAATATAGCAGCATCCTGTTTCCTATGGTCACACAAAGTGAGCCTCACTGAGTAAGGCACACCTAGGAAAGTGTTAGGAGTCTACGTTATATAGCCTCTAATTTACAGGATGAGGAAATAATGCACATGTGTTGAATAGTCACTAGATTATTTTATATGGCCACAAAATCAAAGCCTGAGTGAGTAATACACAACTTTGGAATAGTCACTTGTCTATTTTACATCCCCAAATATTTAGAGTCAGAGTCCATAATACATGCCTGTTGACAAGTCAGAAAACAGTTTGATATTGCCAAAGTTTCAGAGCCTCAGTGAATAATACATACCTGGGAAATACTCAGGATGCTATTACATGTGGCATCAATTTCAGAGCTTCCTTGAATAAGAAACCCCTCTATTGTAGTCAGAATTCTATTTTCTATAGCCACATATTCAGAGCCTAACTGAATAATATACACCTTGGGAAAAGTTAAAATTCTATTTTGTATAGCCACTCATTTAGAGCAGAATGTAAAAACACACGCCTGAGGAGCATTCAGGACGCTCTGTTTTATGGCCACTCATTCAGAGCTTCACAAAATAATACAGACCTATGAAAACGTCAAGAGTGTATTTTACAAGGCCACTATTTCAAAACCTCAGTGAGGAATTATGTATATCTGGAAAATACTCAGGATTATATTATATATAGCCAATTATTTAGAGACTCACTGAATAATGCACAGCTAGGGAATAGTCTAGAGACTACTTCATATGGCTCTTCACCCAGAGACTCAGTGGACAATGCAGAACTGAAAAATAATCAAGAGGATAGAGTCAAGGGTTTATGTTATGTGGTCACTCGTTCAGAATTTCACTGAAGAATACACACCTTAGGAATAGTCAGTGTCCAAGTCATATGGACACTCAATCACAGCATTACCGAATAATGCACAATGGGGCAATAGTAAGGAGTCTATTTCATATGGCCTGTCCTTCGGAGTTTCAGTAAATAATAAACAGCTATGGAGTAGTCAGAACCCTATTTCAGGTAGCCCAAAATTAAGCAGCTCCGTGAATGATACACACATGTGTCAGAGTCAGGAGACTATTTAACATAGCCACGCATAGAGAAACTATTCGAATACTACACATGTGGGTAATAATCATTAGTCTGTTTCACATGGTTATTAGTTTGGAGAATATAAAATTAATGCAACCTGTGGAGTAAAATGCGGTCTATTTCATAAGGCCACACTTTCAGTGTTTTAGTGAATAACATGTATATCTGATAAGTTAGGAATCTCTTTCACATGGTCACTCGTTCAGGGCTTCTGTGAAGAATACTCCCCTCAAATATAGTCAAGGGTCTACTTCAAATGGATACACATTCAAAGTCTCTGTACATAATGAACCCCTGGGCAATACATATGAGTCTCTTTTTTATGCCCACGTTGTAAGGGTCTCATTCAATAATACACACCTGGGGAAGAGTTAAGGGTCTACTTCATGTAGACACTCATTTAGATTCTCAGTGAAAAATCCACACCAGGGTAATAGTCGACCATTTTTTATATGGCCACTCATTTTGTGCCTTCCTGAATGATACACACCTCGGAAATTCTCAGGATTCTATTTTATACTACCACTCATTTAGAACCTTATTGAATAATTCACAATGGAGCAATAGTCTGGTGTCTATTTTGTATGGCCTCTCATTCAATGTTTCAGTGAATAATGAACTTCTATGGAGTAATCAGGACACTGTTTAAGATAGCCATAAATTTAGTGCCTTCCTGAATGATACACACCTCGGTCGTGTTCAGGAGTCTATCTCATATGAACTCTAATTCTGTGTAACGCTGAGTAATACACACTTGGGGGAGTTTCAGGAGTCTATTTGGTATTGACACTCATATGGAACCTGTTGGAATAATGCACACATGGAGAATAATGAGGAGTTTATTCATACAACTACTCATTCAGACAAACAGTGAATAACGCACATGTGAAGTCATTAGATTTCTGTTTCATATGGCCCCTTTTTAACAGCCTCACTAAATGTTACACACTTGTGATATAGTCTGGAGTCTATATTTTATGGTCACTCATTCAGAGAATCACTGAATAATTCACACCTGTGAAATACTCAGAAGTCTCTTTCCTATGGCTACCCATTGAGAGCCTCACTAAGTGTACATACCTGGATAAATATTCAGAATTTACCTGTATCTCCTCATTCAGAGTCACACTAAATAATGCACACCTGTGGAATAGTCAGGAGACTTTTTCATCTGGCTTCTCATTCAATGTGTCATTGAAAAATGTGGTGTAGTCAGGAGACTCTTTCATGTAGACACATATTCAGAGCCTCAGTGCATAAAACAGACCCTTGATATAGTAAGAAATCTAATTAGTATGACCACATCTTCTGAGGCTCACTGAATAATACACACCTGGAGAGTAATTTGTAGTCTATTTTCGATGGATATTCCTTCAGAGCCTCGGTAAATAATGCAGACCTGTGGGGTAGTCAGGAGTCTCTTTCATTTGGACACACATTCATAGCCTCAGTGGATAGTATGCATGTGTGGATTAATCAAGATTCCATTTTATATGGCCACTGACTCGCAACCTCAATGAATAATGCACAAATATAAAGTACTCAGCAGTTTATTTCATATAGCTGCTCATTCAGTGATTCACTGAATAATAAAAATATTTAAAATAGACAGCCTCCTGTTTTATATTTTCATACAAAAGAAGCCTCACTGAGTGACACACACCTGGGGAAGTGTTAGCAATGTACTTTACATAGCCTCTCATTTACAACCTAAGGGAATTATGCACATGTGTGGAATAGACACTAGTCTGATTTAAATGGCCACAAAATCAAAGCCTGAGTCAGTAATACACAACTTTGGAATAGCCACTAGTCTATTATATATGCCCAAATATTTAGAGTCAGAGTCAATAATACAGGCCTGTAGACTAGTCAGGAAACAATTTCATATGGCCAAAGTTTCAGAGCCTCAGTGAATAATAAATACCTGAGGAATAGTCTGGACGCTGTTACATGTGGCATTTCCTCAGAGGTTCATTGAGTAAAGAACACCTGTATTGTAGTCAGAATTCTATTTCATATAGGCACATACTCAGAGCCTAACTGAATAAGAGACACCTTGGGGAAGTCAGAATTCTGTTTCGTATAGCCACTCATTTACACCCGAATGTAAAAACTCACGCCTGAGTAGTATATAGGGGTCTCTATTATATGGCCACTCATTCAGAACCTCACAGAATAATACAGACGTATGTAAATGTGAGGAGTGTACTTGACGTGGCCACTTATTCAGTTCCTCAGTGAAGAATCACATATATTTGGAAAATACTCAGGATTCTATTACATATATCCACTTATTAAGGTCCTCACTGAATAATGCACACCTGGAGAATTATCTGGAGGCTATTTGATAAGACTGTTCACCCAGCGACTCAGTGGAAAATGCAGAGATGAGTAATACTCAAAAGGACAGAGTCAGGAGTCTATTATATGTGGCCACTCGTTCGATAACTGACTGAAGAATACAAACCTTGGGAATAGTCAGAGTCCAGGTCATATGGCCACTCAATCACAGCATTAACGAAGAATGCATAATGGGGCAATAATAAGCAGTCTATTTCATACGGACTCTCAATCAGAGCTACAGTGTGTAATAAACAGATGTGGAGAAGAAAGGACCCTACTGAAGGTATCCCCAAATAAGGCAGCTCCCTGAATGATACACACATGTGTGAGAGTCAGGAGGCTATTTGATATGGACACACATACAGAACCTCTTCGAATATTGCACATGTGGGGAATAATCACTAGTCTATTTCATATGGTGGATTGTTTGGCTAGTCAAAAAATAACGGGCACCTGTCGAGTAAAATGCGGTCTATTTCATAAAAGCACTGTTTCAGCGTTTTAGTGAATAACATGTATATCTAATAAGTCAGGAATCTCTTTCACATGGCCACTTGTTCTGGGCGTCTCTGAATAACACTCCCCTCAGAAATAGTCAAGGGTCTACTTCAAATGCCTACACATTCATAATCTCTGTAAGTAATGAACACCCGGGAAATACACCTGAGTCTCCTTTTTAGGCCCAATTAGTCAGAGTATCATTCAATAATACACACCTGGGGAAGATTTAAGGTCTAATTCATGTAGCCACTCATTGAGATCCTTAGGGAATAATCCAAAACAGGGTAATCGTTGAGCATTTTTTATATGGTGACTCATTCTGTGCCTCCCTGAATAATACCCACCTCGGGAATTCTCAGGATTCTATTTCATACTACCACTCATTTAGAACCTTATTGAATAGTTCACAATGGAGCAATAGTCTGGCGTCTATTTTGTATGGCCTCTCCTTCAAAATTTCAGTGAATTATGAACTTCTATGGAGTAATCAGGACACTGTTTAAGATAGCCACGAATTAAGTGCCTTCCTGAGTGATACACACCTGGGTGGTGTTCAGCAGTCTATCTCATATGAACTCTAATTCTGTGTAACGCTGAGTAATAAACACCTGGGGGAGTTTCAGGAGTCTACTTGGTATGAACACTCATACCGAACCTGTTAGAATAATGCACACATGGAAAATAATGAGGAGTGTATGTCATACAACTATTCATTCAGACAAACAGTGAATAACGCATATGTAAATTCATTAGAATTCTGTTTCATATGGCCCCTCTTTCACAGACTCACTGGACATTACACACTTGTGATATAGTCTGGAGTCTATATTTTACGGCCACTCATTCAGAGAATCACTGAATAATTCACAGCTGTGGAATAGTCAGAAGTCTCTTTCCTATGGCTACCTGTTGAGAGCCTCACTAAATGTACACATCTGGATAAATAATCAGGATTTACTTGTATCTCCTCTTTCAGAGTTTCACTAAATAATGCACACCTGTGGAATAGTCAGGAGACTTTTTCATGTGGCCTCTCATTCAATGTGTCATTGAAAAACGTGGTGTAGTCAGGAGACTCTTTCACGTAGAAACATATTCAGAGCATCAGTGCATAAGACAGACCCTTGATATAGTAAGAAATCTAATTTGTATGACCATATCTTCTGAGGCTCACTGAATAATACACACCTGGAGAGTAATTTGGAGACTATATTCGATGGACATTCTTTCAGAGCCTCGGTAAATAATGCAGACCTGTGGAGTAGTCAGGAGTCTCTTTCATTTGGACACACATTCATAGCCTCATTGGATAATATGCTCGTGTGGATTAATCAGGATTCCATTTTATATGGCAACTGACTCGAAACCTTAATGAATAATGCACAATTGTAAAGTAATCAGCAATTTATTTCATATAGCTGCTCATTCAGTTATTCACTGAATAATATAAACAGGAGATAGACAGCCTCCTGTTTTATATTGTCATACAAAAAGAGCCTCGCTGAGTGACACACACCTGAAGAAGTGTTAGAAGTGGACTTTACATAGCCTCTCATTTACAGCCTAAGGGAATAATTCACATGTGTGGAATAGACACCAGTCTGTTTTATATGGCCACAAAATCAAAGCCTGAGTCAGTAATACACAACTTTGGAATAGTCCCTAGTCTATTACATATGCCCAAATATTTAGAGTCAGAGTCAATAATACAGGCCTGTAGACTAGTCAGAAAAACATTTCATATGGCCAAAGTTTCAGAGCACCAGTGAATAATAAATACCTGAGGAATAGTCTGGACGCTGTTACATGTGGCATTTCTTCAGAGGTTCATTGAGTAAAGAACACCTGTATTGTAGTAAGAATTCTATTTTATATAGCCACATACTCAGAGCCTAACTGAATAACAGATACCTTGGCAAAGACAGGATTCTTTTTCGTATAGCCATTTATTTACAGCCAAAAGTAAATCTCACAGCTGACTAGTATATAGGAGTCTCTATTATATGGCCACTCATTCAGAGCCTCACAGAATAATACAGACGTATGGGAACGTGAGGAGTGTACTTGACATGGCCACGTATTCTGTTCCTTGGTGAATAATCATATATATCTGGAAAATACTCAGGGTTCTATTATATATAGCCACTTCTTAAGACACTCAATGAATAGTGCACACGTGGAGAATTGTCTGGAGACTATCTGATATGACCATTCACCCAGCGACTCAGTGGAAAATGCAGAGCTGAGAAATAGTCAAGAGGACAGAGTCAGAAGATTATCTTATGTGGTCACTCGTTCATAAACTGATTGAAGAATACACACCTTGGGAATTCTCAGAGTCCAGGTCATATGGCCACTGAATCACAGCATTACCAAATAATGCAGAATGGGGCAATATTAAGGAGTCAATTTCATATGGCCTCTCATTCACAGCTTCAGTGCATAATAACAGCCGTGAAGGAGGGAGGGCCCTATTGACAGTAGCCCCAAATAAAGCAGCTCCGTGAATGATACACACATGTGTGAGAATCAGGAGATTATTTGATATGGACACTCATACAGAACATCTGCGAATATTGCACATGTGGGGAATAATCACTAGTCTATTTCATATGGTGGTTCGTTTAAAGAGCCAAAAAGTAACAGGCTTCTGTGGGGTAAAATGCGGTCTATTTTATAAGGCCACACTTTCAGTGTTTTAGTGAATAACATGTGTATCTGATAAGTCAGGAATCTCTTTCACATGGCCACTCGTTCTGGGCGTCTGTGAATAATACTCCCCTCAGAAACAGTCAAGGGTCTACTTCAAATGCCTACACATTCAGAGTCTCTGTAAGTAACGAACACCTGGGAAATACACCTGAGTCTTTTTCCTATGCCCACTTAGTCAGAGTCTCATTCAATAATACACACCTGGGGAAGATTTAAGTCTACTTCATGTAGCCACTCATTTAGATTTTTAGTGAATAATCCAAAACAGGGTAATCGTTGAGCATTTTTTATATGGCCACTCATTCTGTTCCTCCCTGAATGATACACACCTCGGGAATTCTAAGGATTCTATTTCATACTACCACTCATTTAGAACCTTATTGAATAATTCAAAATGGAGCAATAGTCTGGTGTCTATTTTGTATGGCCCCTCCTTCAAAGTTTCAGTGAATTATGAACTTCTATGGAGTAATCAGGACACTGTTTAAGATAGCCGTGTATTAAGTTACTTCCTGAAAGATACACGCCTGGGTGGTGGTCAGGAATCTATCTCATATGAACTCTAATTCTGCGTAACGCTGAGTAATACACACCTGGGGGAGGTTCAGGAGTCTATTTGGTATTGAAACTAATACCGAACCTGTTGGAATAATTCACACATGGAGAATAATGAGGAGTCTATGTCATATGGCTACTCATTCAGACAAACAGTCAATAATGCACATGTGAAGTCATTAGAATTCTGTTTCATATGGCCTCTCTTTCACAACCTCACTGAATATTACACACTTGTGATATAGTATGGAGTCTATATTTTATGGCCACTCATTCAGAGAATCACTGAATAATTCACACCTGCGGAATAGGCAGAAGTTTCTTTCCTATGGCTACTCATTGAGAGCCTCACTAAATGTACACACCTGTATAAATAGTCAGGATTTACTTGTATCTCCTCATTCAAAGTCTCACTAAATAATGCACACCTGTGGAATAGTCAGGAGACTTTTTCATGTGGCCTCTCATTCAATGTGTCATTGAAAAATGTGGTGTAGTCAGGAGACTCTTTTATGTGGACACATATTCAGAGCCTCAGTGCATAAGACGGACCCTTGAATATAGTAAGAAATCTTATTAGTATGACCACATCTTCTGAGGCTCACTGAATGATACACACCTAGAGAATAATTTGGAGTCTATTTTCGATGGACATTCATTCAGAGGCTCGATAAATAATGCAGACGTGTGGAGTAGTCAGGGGTCTCTTTCATTTGGACAAAAATTCATAGCTTCAGTGGATAATATGCATGCGTGGATTAATCAGGATTCCATTTTATGTGGCCACTGACTCGTAACCTCAATGAGTAATGCACAAATGCAAAGTACTCAGCAGTTTATTTCATATAGCTGCTCATTCAGTGATTCACTGAATAATAAATCTATTTGAGATAGACAGCCTCCTGTTTCATATTGCCATACAAAAAGAGCCTCACTGAGTGACACACACCTAGGGAAGTGTTAGGAGTGTACTTTACATAGGCTCTCATTTACAGCCTAAGGGAATAATGCACATGTGTGGAATAGACACTAGTCTGTTTTATATGGCCACAATATCAAAGCCTGAATCAGTAGTACACAACGTTGGAATAGACACTAGTCTATTATATATGCCCAAATATTTAGAGTCAGAGTAAATAATACAGGCCTTTAGACTAGTCAGGAAATAATTTCATATGGCCAAAGTTTCAGAGCCTCAGTGAATAATAAATACCTTAGAAACACTCTGGATGCTATTACATGTGGCATTTCTTCAGAGGTTCATTGAGTAAAGAACACCTGTATTGTAGTCAGAATTCTATTTTTTTATAGCCACATACTCAGACCTAAACTGAATAACAGACACCTTGGGAAAGTCAGGATTCTGTTTCATATATCCACTCATTTACAGCCAAATGTAAAAACTGACGCCTGAGTAGTATATAGGAGTCTCTATTATATGGCCACTCATTCAGAGCCTCGCAGAATAATACAGATGTATGGAAATGTCAGGAGTGTGCTTGACATGGCCACTTATTTAGTTCCTCTGTGAAGAATCATATATATATGAAAAATACTCAGGATTCTGTTATATATAGCAACTTTTTAATAGACTCACTGAATAATGTACACCTGGAGAATTGTCTGGAGTCTATTTGATATGACCATTCACCCAGCGATTCAGTGAAAAATGCAGAGCTGAGAAATTGTCAAGAGGAAAGGGTCAGGAGTCTATTTTATATGGTCATTTGTTCAGAAACTGACTGAAGAATACACACCTTGGGAATAGTCAGAGTCCAGGTCATATGGCCACTCAATCACATCATTACCGAATATTGCACAATAAGGCAATAGTAAGGAGTCTATTTCATAGGGCCTCTCATTCAGAGCTTCAATGCATAATAAATAGCTGTGGAGGAGGGAGAACCCTATTGACGGTAGCTCCAAATAAAGCAGCTCGGTGAATGATACACACATGTGTGAGAGTCAGGAGACTATTTTATATGGACACTCATACAGAACCTCTACAAATATTGTACATGTGGGAAATAATCACAAGTCTATTTCATATGGTGGTTCGTTTGGAGGGTCAAAAAATAATGCTCCCTTGTGGAGTAAAATGGGGTCTATTTTATAAGGCCACTCTTTCAGTGCTTTAGTGAATAACATGTATATCTGATAAGTCAGGAGTCTCTTTCACATGGCCTCTCGTTCTGGGCCTCTGTGAATAATACTCCCCTCAGAAACAGTCAAGGGCTTACTTCAAATGCCTACACATTCAGATTCTCTGTAAGTAATGAACACCTGGGCAATACACCTGAGTCTCTTTGTTGTGCTCACTTAGTTAAAGTCTCATTCAATAATACACACCTGCGAAAAGTTTAGAGTCTACTTCATGTAACCGCTCATTTAGATCCTCAGTGAATTATCCACACCAGGGTTATAGTTGAGCATTTTTTATATGGCCACTCATTCTGTGCCTTCCTGAAGGATACACACCTCGGGAATTCTCAGGATTCTATTTCATACTACCACTCATTTAGAAACTTATTGAATAATTCACAATGGAGCAATAATCTGTTGCCTATTTTGTATGGCCTCTCATTAAGAGTTTCAGTGAATAATGAACTTCTATGGAGTAATCAGGACACTGTTTAATATAGTCATGAATTAAGTGCCTTCCTGAATGATACACACCTGAGTGGTGGTCAGGAGTCTATTTTATATGAACTCTAATTCTGTGAAATGCTGTGTAATACACACCTGTGGGAGTTTCAGAAGTCTATTTGGTATTGACACTCATACCGAACCTGTTGGAATAATGCACACATGGAAAATAATGAGGAGTCTATGTCATACAACTACTCATTCAGACAAACAGTGAATAACGCATATGTGAAGTCATTAGAATTCTGTTTCATATGGCCCCTCTTTCACAGCCTCACTGAATATTAGATACTTGTGATATAGACTGGAGTCTATATTTTACGGCCACTCATTCAGAGAATCACTGAATACTTCACATCTGTGGAATAGTCAGAAGTCTCTTTCCTACGGTTTCCCGTTGAGAGCCTCACTAAATGTACACACCTGGATAAATAGTCAGGATTTACTTGTAGCTCCTCATTCAGAGTCTCACTAAATAATGCACACCTGTTGAATAGTTGGGAGACTTTTTCATGTGGCCTCTCATTCAATGTGTCATTGAAAAATGTGGTTTAGTCAGGAGACTCTTTCATGCAGTCACATATTCAGAGCCTCAGTGCATAAGATAGACCCTTGATATAGTAAGAAATCTAATTAGTGCAGCCAGATTTTCTGAGGGTCACTGAATAATACACACCTGGAGAATAATTTGGAGTCTATTTTCGATGGACATTCATTCAGAGCCTCGGTAAATAATGCAGACCTATGGAGTAACCAGCTGTCTATTTAATTTGGACACACATTCATAGCCTCAGTGGATAATATGCACGTCTGGATTAGTCAGTATTCCATTTTAATATAACCACTGACTCATAACCTCAATAAATAATGCACAAGTATAAAGAACTCAGCAGTCTATTTTATATAGTCATTCATTCAGAGATTCACTGAATAATAAAATATTTGAGAAAAACTGCCTCCTGTTTCATGTGGTCATACAGAAAGAGCATCACTGAGTGAAACACACCTGGGGAAATGTTAGGAGTGTACTTTACAGAGCCTCTCATTTACAGTGTAAGGGAATAATGCACACATGTGGAATAGACACTAGTTTATATTATTTGGACACAAAATCAAAGCCTGAGTCAGTAATACACAATTTTGGAATAGTCACTAGTCTATTCCATATTCCCAAATATTTAGAGCCAGTGTCAATAATACACGCCTGTAGACTAGTCAGGTAAGTATTACATATGGCCAAAGTTTCGGAGCCTCAGTGAATAATAAATACCTGAGGAATACTCTGGACACTATTACATGTGGCATTTCTTCAGAGGTTCACTGAGTAAAGAACTGCTGTATTGTAGTCAGAATTCTATTCCATATAGCCACATACTCAGAGCCTAACTGAATAACAGACGCCTTGGGAACGTCAGGATTCTATTTTGTATAGCCACTCATTTACAGCCGAATGTAAAAACTCATGCCTGAGTTGTACATAGGAGCCTCTATTTTTTGAACTCATTCAGAGCCTCACAGAATAATACAGACGTATGGAAATGTCAGGAGTGTACTTGACATGGCCACTTATTCCATTCCTCAGTGAATAATCATATATATCTGGAAAATACTCAGGATTTTATTATATATAGACACTTATTAAGAGACTCACTGAATACTTCACACCTGGAGAATTACCTGGAGACTATTTTCACACATCGACTCAGTGGAAAATGCAGAGCTGGGAAATAGTCAAGAGGACAGAGTCAGGAGTCTATTTTATGTGGTCACTCGTTCAGAAACTGACTGAAGAATACACACCTTGGGAATAGTCAGAGTCCAGGTCATATGGCCACTCAATCACAACATTACCAAATAATGCACAATGTGGCAATAGTAAGGAGTCTATTTCATATGGCCTCTCATTCGGAGCTTCAGTGCCTAATAAACAGCTGTGGAGGAGTTAGGACCCTATTGTCGGTAGCCCCAATTAAAGAAGCTCCGTGAATGTACACACATGTGTGAGAGTCAGGAGACTATTTGATATGGGCACTCATACAAAACCTCTTCGAATATTGCACATGTTGGAAATAATCACTAGTTTATTTCATATGGTGGTTCGTTTGGAGAGTCAAAAATAACGTGCAGCTGTGGAGTAAAATGCAGTCTATTTCATAAGGCTACTCTTTCAGTGTTTTAGTGAATAACATATATATCTGATAAGTCAGGAATCTCTTTCACATGGCCACTCGTTCTGGGCCTCTGTGAATAATACTTTTCTCAGAAACAGTCAAGCATCTACTTTTAATGCCTACAAATTTAGGGTCTCTGTAAGTATTAAACACCTGGGCAATACAGCTGAGTCTCTTTTTTATGCCCACTTAGTCAGAGTCTCATTCAATAATACACACCTGGGGAAGAGTTAAGAGTCTACTTCATGAAGCCACTCATTTAGATCCTCAGTGAATAATCCACAGCATTGTAATAGTCGACCATTTTTTATATGGCCACTCATTCTCTGCCTCCCTGAATGTTACACACCTGGAGAATTCTCAGGATTCTATTTTATACTACCACTTATTTAGAACCTTGTTGAATAATTCACAATGGAGCAATAGTCAGGTGTCTATTTCGTATGGCCTTTCTTTCAGAGTTTCAGTGAATAATGAACTTCTATGGAGTAATCAGGACACTGTTTAAGATAGCCATTCCCGAATGACAAACACGTGCGAGGTAATCAGGAGTCTATTTGATATGAACTCTAATTCTGTGTTAGGCTGAGTAATACCCATCTGGGGGAGTTTCAGAAGTCTATTTAGTATGGACACTCATACCGAACCTGTTGGAATAATGCATACATGGAAAATAATGTGGTGTCTATATCATACGGCTACTCATTCAGACAAACAGTGAATAACGCACATGTGGAGTTATGAGAATTCTGTTTCATGTGACCCCTCTTTCACAGCCTCGCTGAATATTACACACCTGTGATACAGTCTGGAGTCCATATTTTATGGCCACTCATTCAGAGAATCACTAAATAATTCACACCTGCGGAATAGTCAGATGTCTCTTTCCTATGGCTACCCTTTGAGAGCCTTACTAAATGTACACACCTGGATAAATAGTCAGGAGTTACTTGTATCCCTTCATTCAGTGTCTTACTAAATAATGCACACCTGTGGAATAGTCAGGAGACTTTTTCATGTGGCCTCTCATTCAATGTGTCATTGAAAAATGTGGTGTAGTCAGAGGACTCTTTCATGTAGACGCATATTCAGAACCTCAGTGCATAAGACACACCCTTGATATAAGAAATCTAATTAGTATGGCCACATCTTCTGAGGCTCACTGAATAATGCACACCTGGAGAATAATTTGGAGTCTATTTTCGATGGACATTCATTCAGAGCCTTGGTAAATAATGCAGACCTGTGTAGTATCCAGGAGTCTATTTTATTTGGAAACACAACCATAGCCTCAATGGATAATATGCACGTGTGGATTAGTCAGGATTCCATTTTATATGGCCACTGACTTGTAACCTCAATGAATAATGCACAAATGTAAAGTACTCAGCAGTCTATTTCATATAGCCACTTATACAAAGATTCACTAAATAATAAAATTATTTGAGATAGACAGTCTCCTGTTTTATATTTTCATACAAAAAGAGCCTCACTGAGTGACACACACCTGGGGAAGTGTTAGGAGTGTACTTTACATAGCCTCTCATTTACAGCCTAAGGTAATAATGCACACGTGCGGAATAGAAACTAGTCTCTTTTATATGGCCACAAAATCAAAGCCTGAGTCAGTAATACACAACTTTGGAATAGTCTATAGTCTATTCCATATGCCCAAATATTTAGAGTCAGTGTCAATAATACACGCCTGTAGACTAGTCAGGAAACAGTTTAATATGGCCAACGTTTCAGAGCATCAGTGAATAATAAATACCTGAGGAATACTCTGGACTCTATTACATGTGGAATTTCTTCAGAGGTTCATTGAGTAAAGAACACCTGTATTGTACTCAAAATTCTATTTCATATAGCCACATACTCAGAGCCTAACTGAATAACAGACACCTTGGGAAAGTCAGGATTCTATTTCATATAGCCACTCATTTACAGCTGAATGTAAAAACTCACGCCTGAGTAGTATATAGGAGTCTCTATTTTATGGCC
>JASSZA010000169.1:0-26428 GCA_031835075.1 Saguinus oedipus | reverse complement strand
ACACTTAGTGAGGCTCTTAACGAGTGGCCATAGAAAAGAGACTTCTCACAATTCCACAGGTGTTCATTATTTAGTGAGTCTCTGAATGAGTAGCTATAAAAAATAGACTCCAGACTATATCAAAAGTGTGTAATACTCTGTGAGGCTGTGAAGAGGGGCCATATGAAACAGACATCTAATTACTCAACATGTGCATTATTCACTGTTTGTCTGAAGGAGTAGCCATATGACGCAGACTCCTCATTGTTATCTATGTGTGCATTAATCAAACAGGTTCCATTTGAGCGTCCATGCCAAAGAGACTGCTGACACTGCCCCAGGTGTGTATTACTCAGCGATATACAGAACTAGAGTTCATAAGAAAGAGATTCCTGACGGTCACCCAGGTGTGTATCATTCAGGAAAACACTTAATTAGTGGCTATCTCAAACAGCGTCCTGATTACTCAATAGAAGGTCATTATTCACTGAAACATTGAATGATAGACCATGTAAAATAGACACCTGACTATTGCTCCATTGTGAATTGTTCAACAAGGTTTTCAACGAGTGGTAGTATAAAATAGAATCCTGAGGATTCCTCAGGTGTATATCACTCAGTGAGGCACAAAATGAGTGGCCGTATAAAAGCTGCTCAACTGGTGTGCTCAACTGGGGGCAGGAATGACCAAGGAAAGAGGTGAGGCTTGCCAACACCTTCTGCCTCCTTGCCCTTCCCCACCTCCTCCTGGGGCCTCTTCCACACAGGCTTGACTTATCCATTAGGCACAGGAGACATGGTGCTGAGAGCCCACAACACATTTTGGGGTCCATGATAGTGTTTCAATTTCTTTTAAAATTAAAAGGAAAAAAAATAATAAAAAAAAGAGAGACTGCACTGGTGTGCCCTGGTGTGCATTATTTACTGAGGCTCTAAATGAGTGGCTACATGAGGTAGACTCTTCAATCCTCCCCACGTGTGTGTCATTGAATGAGACTCTGACTAAGTAGGCATAAAAAAGAGAGAGATAGAGAAAGAGAGAGAAGAGAGAGAGAGAGAGAGAGAGAGAGAGAGAGAGAGAGAGAGAGAGAGAGAGAGAGAGACAGGTGTATTTCCCAGTTGTTCATTACAGAGACTCCAAACGTGTAGCCATTTGAAGTAGACCTATGACTATTCTTAAGGGGACTCTTCTTCACAGAGGCCCTGAACCGGTGGCCATGTGAAAAAGATTCCTGACTTATCAGATATACATACTATTCACTAAAACACGGAAAGAGAGGCCTTACGAAATAGAACCCATTTTATTCCACAGGTGTGCCTTACTTTTGGACTCTCCAAATGAATCACCATATGAAAGAGACTAGTGATTAATCCCCACATGTGCAGTACTCGAAAAGGTTCCGTAGGAGTGTCTATATCAAATAGTCTGACTCCGACTCGTGTGTGTACCATTCACGGAGCCACTTAATTTGGGGCTACCTTAAATTGGGTCCTGACTACTCCACAGCTGTTTATTACGCACTGAACTCTGAATGAGAGGCCACATGAAATAGACTCCTTACTATTGCCCCATTGTGCATTATTCGGTAATGCTGTGATTGGGTGGCCATATGACTTGGACTCTGACTATTCCCCAGGTGTGTATTCTTCAGTGAGATTCTGAACGAGCGACCACATAACATAAACTCCTGACTCTATACTCTTGTCTATTTTCCAGTTCTACATTGGCCACTGAGTCGCTGGGTGTAGGGTCATATCAGAGAGTCTCCAGACTATTCCTTAGGTGTGCATTATTCCGTGAGTCTCCGGATAAGTGGCTATATATCATAGAATCCTGAGTATTTTCCAGATATATATGATTCCTCACTGAGGTCCTGAATAAGTGGCCATATAAAGTACACCCCTGACGTTTCCATACGTCTGTATTATTCTGTGAAGCTCTGAATAAGTGGCCATAAAATAGAGACTCCTGAATACTCCTCAGGCGTGCGTTTTTACATTCCCCCCTAAATGACTGGCTATAAGAAATCGAATCCTGATTCTTCCCAAGGCGTATGTTACTCAGTTAGGCTCTGAATATGTGGCTGTATGAAACAGGATTCTGACTACAATACAGGAGTTTCCTATTCAATGAAGCTCTGAAATTAATGCCACATGTACTGGCGTCCTGAGTATTTCCCAGGTATGTATTATTCACTGAGGCTCTGAAACTCTTTGGCCACATGAAATTGTTTTCTGACTTGTCCACAGGCGTGTATTATTGACTCTGGCTCTAAATATCTGGGCATATGGAGTAGACTTGTGACTATTCCAAAGTTGCATATTACTCACTCAGGCTTTGTTTTCGTGGACATATAAACTTAGACAAGTGTCTATTCCACACGTGTGCATTATTTCCTGAGGCCGTAAATGAGAGGCTGTATAAAATAGACTCCTAACACTTCCCCAGGTGTGCATTACTCAGTGAGGCTCTTTCTGTGTGACCATATGAATCAGGATGCTGTCTCTCTTAAATATTTGCATTATTCAGTGAATCTCTGAATGAGCGTCAATATGAAATAGACTGCTGAGCACTTTACATTTGTGCATGTTTCACTGAGCTTATGAGTCAGTGGCCATACACAATGGAATCCTGACTAATGCACACGTGCATATTATCCACTGAGGCTATGAATGTGTGTCCTAATATAACAGACTCCTGGATACTACACAGGTGTACATTATTTACCGAGGCTCTGAATGAAGGTCCATGGAAAATAGACTCCCAATTACTCTCCAGGTGTGTATTATTCAGTGAGGCTCAGAAGATGTGGCCATAATAATTAGATTCCTCACTATAGCAAGGGCCCATCTTATTCACCGAGGCTCTTGGTATGTGTCTCCATGAGATAGACTCCTGACTACACCACATTATTCAGTGACACTCCGAGTTAGAGGCCACATGAAAGAGTCTCCTGACTATTCCACAGGTGTGCATTATTTAGCGAGACTCTGAATGAGGGGATAAAGGTAAATCCTGACTCTTTCCCCAGGTGTTTACACTGAGTGAGGCTCTTAACGTGTGGCCATAGGAAAGAGACTTCTGACTATTCCGCAGGTTTGCATTATTTAGTGAGTCTCTGAATGAGTGGCCATAAAAAATAGACTCCAGACTCTACCACAAGTGCGTAATATTCAGTGAGGCTGTGAAAGAGGGGCCATGGGAAACAGACTTCTAATTACTCCACATGTGCATTATTCACTGTTTGTCTGAAGGAGTAGCCTTATGAGGCAGACTCCTCATTGTTATCCATGTGTGCATTAATCAAACACATTCCGTTTGACCGTCCATACCAAAAAGACTGCTGACACTGCCCCAGGTGTGTATTGCTCAGCGATATACAGAACTAGAGTTCATAGGAAACAGACTCCCGACCTTCACCCAGGTGTGTATCATTCAGGAAGGCACTTAATTAGTGGCTATCTCAAACAGCGTCCTGATTACTCCATAGAAGGTCATTATTCACTGAAACTTTGAATGAAAGATTATGTAAAATAGACACCTGACTATTGCTCCACTGCGAATTTTTGAACAAGGTTTTCAAAGAGTGGTAGTATCAAATAGAATCCTGAGGATTCCTCAGGTGTATATCACTCA
This sequence comes from Saguinus oedipus, assembly GCA_031835075.1. NCBI lineage: Eukaryota > Metazoa > Chordata > Mammalia > Primates > Cebidae > Saguinus > Saguinus oedipus. Next base: position 22,812 of record JASSZA010000169.1, on the reverse strand, counting down.
GGGAGGCACAAAATGAGTGGCCGTATAAAAGCTGCTCGACTATTACCCTGGTGTGCATTATTCACTGAGGCTCTAAATGAGTGGCTACATGAGATAAACTCTTCAATCTTCTCCACGTGTGTGTCATTGTAGGAGACTTTGATTAAGTGGGCATAAAAAGAGAGAGAGAGAGAGAAAGAGAGAGAGAGAGAGAGAGAGAGAGAGAGAGAGAGAGAGAGACATGCAGGTGTATTTCCCAGGTGTTCATTACAGACAGAGACTCCGAACGTGTAGCCATTTGAAGTAGACTCTTGACTATTCTTGAGGGGACCGTTTTTCACAGAGGCCCTGAACGGGTGGCCATGTGAAAGAGATTCCTGACTTATCAGATATACATACTATTCACTAAAACACGGAAAGAGGCCTTACGAAATAGAACATATTTTAGTCCACAGGTGTGCGATACTTTTGGACTTTTCAAACGAATCACCTTATAAAAGAGACTAGTGATTATTCCCCACATGTGCAGTACTCGAAAAGGTACCCAAAAACTGTCTATATCAAATAGTCTCCTGACTCAGACACGTGTGTGTATCATTCACTGAGCCGCTTAATTTGGGGCTAACTTAAATCGGGTCCTGACTACTCCACAGCTGTTTATTATGCACTGAAGCTCTGAATGAGAGGCCACATGAAATAGACTCCTTACTATTGCCCCATTGTGCGTTATTTGGTAATGCTATGATTGGGTGGCCATATGATTTGGACTCTGACTATTCCCCAGGTTTGTATTCTTCAGTGAGATTCTGAACGAGTGACCACATAACATAAACTCCTGACTCTATCCTCTTGACTATTTTCCAGTTCTGCATTGGCCACTGAGTCGCTGGGTGTAGGATCGTATCAGAGAGTCTCCAGACTATTCCTTAGGTGTGCATTATTCCGTGAGTCTCCGGATAAGTGGCTATATGTCATAGAATCCTGAGTATTTTCCAGATATATATGATTCGTCACTGAGGTCCTGAATAAGTGGCCATGTGAAGTACACCCCTGACGTTTCCATAGGTCTGTATTCTTCTGTGAAGCTCTGAATGAGTGGCCATAAAATAGAGACTTCTGAATACTCCTCAGGCGTGCGTTTTTACATTCGCCCCTAAATGAGTGGCTATACGAAATAGAATCCTGACTCTTCCCAAGGCATATGTCACTCAGTTAGGCTCTGAATATGTGGCTGTATGAAACAGGATTCTGACTACAATACAGGAGTTTCCTATTCAATTAAGCTCTAAAATTGATGCCACATGTAATAGCGTCCTGAGTATTTCCCAGGTATGTATTATTCACTGAGGCTCTGAAACTCTTTGGCTATATGAAATTGTTTTCTGACTCGTCCACAGGCGTGTATTATTGACTCTGACTCTAAATACCTGGGCATATGGAGTAGACTTGTGACTATTCCAAAGATGCGTATTACTCACTCAGGCTTTGCTTTTCGTGGACATATAAACTTAGCGTAGTGTCTACTCCACAGGTGTGCATTACTCCCTGAGGCCGTAAATGAGAGGCTGTATAAAGTAGACTCCTAACACTTCCCCAGGTGTGCATTACTCAGTGAGGCTCTTTCTGTGTGACCATATGAAACAGGATGCTATCTCTCCTAAATATTTGCGTTATTCAGTGAATCTCTGAATGAGTGTTGATATGAAATAGACTGCGGTGCACTTTACATTTGTGCATTTTTCACTGAGCTTACGAGTCAGTGGCCATACACTATGGAATTCTGACGAATCCACACGTGCATATTATCCACTGAGGCTATGAATGTGTGTCCTAATATAACAGACTCCTGAATACTCCACAGGTGTACATTATTTACCGAGGCTCTGAATGAAGGTCCAAGGAAAATAGACTCCCAATTACTCTCCAGGTCTGTATTATTCAGTGAGGCTCAGAAGATGTGGCCATAATAATTAGATTCCTCACTATAGCAAGGGCCCGTCTTATTCCCCGAGGCTCTTGGTATGTGTCTCCATGAGATAGACTCCTGACTACAACACATTATTCAGTGACACTCCAAGTTAGAGGCCACATGAAAGAGTCTCCTGACTATTCCAAAGGTGTGCATTATTTAGCGAGACTCTGAATGAGGGGATATTGGTAAATCCTGACTGTTTCCCCAGGTGTTTACACTGAGTGAGGCTCTTGACGAGTAGCCATAGGAAAGAGACTTCTGACTATTCCGCAGGTGTGCATTATTTAGTGAGTCTCTGAATGAGTGGCCATAAAAAACAGACTCTAAACTCTATCGCAAGTGCATAATACTCAGTGCGGCTGTGAAAGAGAGGCCATGGGAAACAGACTTCTAATTACTCCACATGTGCATTATTCACTGTTTGTCTGAAGGAGTAGCCGGATGAAGCAGACTCCTCACTGTTATCCATGTGTGCATTAATCAAACAGGTTCCGTTTGAGCGTCCATGCCAAAGAGACTGCTGAAACTGCCCCAGGTGTGTATTACTCAGCGATATACAAAACTAGAGTTCATAGGAAAATGACTCCCGACCGTCACCCACGTGTGTATCATTCAGGAAGGCACTTAATTAGAGGCTATTTCAAACAGCGTCCTGATTATTCCATAGAAGGTAATTATTCACTGAAACTTTGAATGATAGACCATGTAAAATAGCCACCTGACTATTGCTCCATTGTGAATTGTTCAACAAGGTTTTCAATGAGTGGTAGTATAAAATAGAATCCTGAGGATTCCTCAGGTGTATATCACTCTGAGGCACAAAATGAGTGGCCGTATAAAAGCTGCTCGACTATTACCCTGGTGTGCATTATTCACTGAGGCTCTAAATGAGTGGCTACGTGAGGTAGACTCTTCAATCCTCCCCAGGTGTGTGTCATATAATGAGACTCTGACTAATTGGGCATAAAAAAAGACAGAGGGAGAGAGGGAGAGAGAGAGAGAGGTAGGTGTATTTCACAGGTGTTCATTACAGACTGAGACTCCGAACGTGTAGCCATTTGAAGTAGACCCTTGACTATTTTGAGGGGACTGTTCTTCACAGAGGCCATGAAAGGGTGGCCATGTGAAAGAGATTCCTGACTTATCAGATATACATACTATTTACTAAAACACGGAAAGAGAGGCCTAACGAAATAGAACCAATTTTAGTCCACAGGTGTGCATTACCTTTGGACACTCCAAACGAATCACCATATGAAAGAGACTTGTGATTATTCCCCACATGTGCAATACTCCAAAAGGTTCCATAGGAGTGTCTATATCAAATAGTCTCCTGACTCCAACACGTGTGTGTACCATTCATGGAGCCGCTTAACTTGGGGCTACCTTAAATCGGGTCCTGACTACTCCACAGCTGTTTATTACGCACTGAAGCTCTGAATGAGAGGCCACATGAAATAGCCTCCTTACTATTGCCCCATTGTGCATTATTCAGTAATGCTGTGATTGGGTGGCCATATGACTTGAACTCTGACTATTCCCCAGGTGTGTATTCTTCAATGAGATTCTGAATGAGGGACCACATAACATAAAATCCTGACTCTATCCTCTTGACTATTTTCCAGTTCTGCATTGGCCATTGAGTCCCTGGGTGCAGGGTCGTATCAGAGAGTCTCCAGACTATTCCTTAGGTGTGCATTATTCCGTGAGTCTCCGGATAAGTGGCTATATATCATAGAATCCTGAGTATTTTCCAGATATATATGATTCCTCACTGAGGTTCTGAGTACGTGGCCATGTGAAGTACACCCCGACGTTTCCATAGGTCTGTATTCTTCTGTGAAGCTCTGAATGAATGGCCATAAAATAGAGACTCCTGAATACTCCTCAGGCGTGAGTTTTTACATTCGCTCCTAAATGAGTGGCTATAAGAAATAGAATCCTGACTCTTCCCAAGGCGTATGTTACTCAGTTAGGCTCTGAATATGTGGCTGTATGAAACAGGATTCTGACTACAATACAGGAGTTTCCTATTCAATGAAGCTCTGAAATTGATGTCACATGAACTGGCGTCCTGAGTATTTCCCAGGTATGTATTATTCACTGAGGCTCTGAAACTCTTTGGCCATATGAAATTGTTTTCTGACTCGTCCACAGGCGTGTATTATTGACTCTGACTCTAAATACCTGGGCGTATAGAGTAGACTAGTGGCTATTCCAAAGTTGCGTGTTACTCACTCAGGCTTTGCTTTTCGTGGACATATAAACTTAGAGTAGTGTCTACTACACACGTGTGCATTATTCCCTGAGGCCGTAAATGAGAGGCTGCATAAAGTAGACTCCTAACACTTCCCCAGGTGTGCATTACTCAGTGAGGCTCTTTCTGTGTGACCATATGAAACAGGATGCTGTCTCTCTTAAATATTTGCGTTATTCAGTGAATCTCTGAATGAGCATCGATATGAAATAGGCTGCTGAGCACTTTACATGTGTGCATTTTTCACTGAGCTTACGAGTCAGTGGCCATACACAATGGAATCCTGACTAATGCACACGTGCATATTATCCACTGAGGCTATGAATGTGTGTCCTAATATAACAGACTCCTGGCTACTCCATGGGTGTACATATTTACCGAGGCTCTGAATGAAGGTCCATGGATAATAGACTCCCAATTACTCTCCAGGTGTGTATTATTCAGTGAGGCTCAGATTCCTCACTATATCAAGGGCCCGTCTTATTCACCAAGGCTCTTTATATGTGTCTCCATGAGATAGACTCCTGACTACACCACATTATTCAGTGACACTCCGAGTTAGAGGCCACATGAAAGAGTCTCCTGACTATTCCACAGGTGCGCATTATTTAGCGAGACTCTGAATGAGGAAATAAAGGTACATCCTGACTGTTTCCCCAGGTGTTTACACTGAGGGAGGCTCTAAATGAGTGGTCATAGGAAAGAGACTTCTGACTATTCCGCAGGTGTGCATTATTTAGTGAGTCTCTGAATGAGTGGCCATAAAAAATAAATTCCAGACTCTTTTGCAAGTGCATAATATTCAGTGAGGCTGTGAAAGAGGGGCCATGGGAAACAGACTTCTAATTACTCCACATGTGAATTATTCACTGTTTGTCTGAAGGAGTAGCCATATGACACAGACTCCTCACCCTTATCCATGTGTGCATTAATCAAACAGGTTCCGTTTGAGCCTCCATGCCAAAGAGACTGCTGACACTGCCCCAGGTGTGTATTACTCAGCGATATACAGAACTAGAGTTCATAGGAAACAGACTCCCGACCGTCAACCAAGTGTGTATCATTCAGGAAGGCACTTAATTAGTGGCTATCTCAAACAGCATCCTGATTACTCCATAGAAGGTCATTATTCACTGAAACTTTGAATGATAGACCATGTAAAATAGACACCTGACTATTGCTCCATTGTGAATTCTTCAACAAGGTTTTCAATGAGTGGTAGTATAAAATAGAATCCTGAGGATTCCTCAGGTGTATATCACTCAGGGGGGCACAAAATGAGTGGCCATATAAAAGCTGCTCGACTATTACCCTGGTGTGCATTATTCACTGAGGCTCTAAATGAGTGGATACATGAGGTAGACTCTTCAATTCTCCCCACGTGTGTGTCTTTTTATGAGACTCTGACTAAGTGGGCATAAAAAACAGAGGGAGAGAGAGAGAGAGAGAGAGAGAGAGAGAGAGAGAGAGAGAGGCAGGTGTATTTCACAGGTGTTCATTACAGACAGAGACTCCGAACGTGTAGCCATTTGAAGTAGACCCCTGACTATTATTGAGGGGACTCCTCTTCACAGACTCCCTGAACGGGTGGCCATGTGAAAGAGATTCCTGACTTATCAGATATACATACTCTTCACTAAAACACGAAAAGAGAGGCCTTACGAAATAGAACACATTTTATTCCACAGATGTGCGTTACTTTTGGACTCTCCAAGCGAATCACCATATGAAAGAGACTTGTGATTATTCCCCACATGTGCAGTACTCGAAAACGTTCCTTAGGAGTGTCTATATCAAATAGTCTCCTGACTCCGACACGTGTGTGTATCATTAACGAAGCTGCTTAATTTGGGGCTATCTTAAATCGGGTCCTCACTACTCCACAGCTGTTTATTATGAACTGAAGCTCTGAATGAAAGGCCACATGAAATAGACTCCTTACTATTGCCCCATTGTGCATTATTCGGTAATGCTGTGATTGGGTGGCCATATGACTTGGACTCTGACTATTCCCCAAGTGTGTATTCTTCAGTGAGATTCTGAATGAGCGACCACATAACATAAACTCCTGACTATCCTCTTGACTATTTTCCAGTTCTGCATTGGCCACTGAGTCCCTGGGTGTAGGGTCGTATCAGAGAGTCTCCAGACTATTCCTTAGGTGTGCATTATTCCGTGAGTCTCCGGATAAGTGGCTATATATCATAGAATCCTGAGTATTTTCCAGATATATATGATTCGTCACTGAGTTCCTGAATAATTGGCCATGTGAAGTACACCCCTGACGTTTCCATAGGTCTGTATCCTTCTGTGAAGCTCTGAATGAGTGGCCATAAAATAGAGACTCCTGAATACTCCTCAGGCGTACGTTTTTACATTTGCCCCTAAATGAGTGGCTATACGAAATAGAATCCTGACTCTTCCCAAGGCGTATATTACTCAGTTTGGCTCTGAATATGTGGCTGTATGAAACAGGATTCTGACTACAATACAGGAGTTTTCTATTCAAGGAAGCTCTGACATTGATGCCACATATACTGGCGTCCTGAGTATTTCCCAGGTTTGTATTTTTCACTAAGGCTCTGAAACTCTTTGGCTATATGAAATTGTTTTCTGACTCGTCCACAGGCGTGTATTATTGACTCTGACTCTAAATACCTGGGCATATGGAGTAGACTAGTGACTATTCCAAAGTTGCGTGTTACTCACTCAGGCTTTGCTTTTCGTGGACATGTAAACTTAGAGTAGTGTCTACTACACACGTGTGCATTATTCCCTGAGGCCGTAAATGAGAGGCTGTATAAAGTAGACTCCTAACACTTCCCCAGGTGTGCATTACTCAGTGAGGTTCTTTCTGTGTGACCATATGAAACAGGATGCTGTCTCTCTTAAATATTTGCGTTATTCAGTGAATCTCTGAATGAGCGTCGATATGAAATAGACTGCTGAGCACTTTACATGTGTGCATTTTTCAATGAGCTTACGAGTCAGTGGCCATACACAATGGAATCCTGACTAATCCACAAGTGCGTATTATCCACTGAGGCTATAAATGTGTGTCCTAATATAACAGACTCCTGGCTACTCCACGGGTGTACATTGTTTACCGAGGCTCTGAATGAAGGTCCATGGATAATAGAATCCCAATTACTCTCCAGGTGTGTATTATTCAGTGAGGCTCAGAACATGTTGCCATAATAATTAGATTCCTCACTATATCAAGGGCCCGTCTAATTCACTGAGGCTCTTTATATGTGTCTCCATGAGATAGACTCCTGACTACACCACATTATTCAGTGACACTCTGAGTTAGAGGCCACATGAAAGAGTCTCCTGCCTATTCCACAGGTGCGCATTATTTAGCGAGACTCTGAATGAGGAAATAAAGGTAAATCCTGACTGTTTCCCCAGGTGTTTACACTGAGGGAGGCTCTAAACGAGTGGCCATAGGAAAGAGACTTCTGACTATTCCGCAGGTGTGCATTATTTAGTGAGTTTCTGAATGAGTGGCCATAAAAAATAGACTCCAGACTCTTTTGCAAGTGCGTAATATTCAGTGAGGCTGTGAAAGAGGGGCCATGGGAAACAGACTTCTAATTACTCCACATGTGAATTATTCACTGTTTGTCTGAAGGAGTAGCCATATGACACAGACTCCTCACCCTTATCCATGTGTGCATTAATCAAACCGGTTCCGTTTGAGTGTCCATGCCAAAGAGACTGCTGACACTGCCCCAGGTGTGTATTACTCAGCGATATACAGAACTAGCGTTCATAGTCAAGAGACTCCCGACCATCACCCAGGTGTGTATCATTCAGGAAGGCACTTAATTAGTGGCTATCTCAAACAGCGTCCTGATTACTCCATAGAAGGTAATTATTCACTGAAACTTTGAATGATAGACCATGTAAAATAGACAGCTCATTATTGCTCCATTGTGAATTGTTCAACAAGGTTTTCAATGAGTGGTAGTATAAAATAGAATCCTGAGGATTCCACAGGTGTATATCACTCAGTGAGGCACATAATGAGTGGCCGTATAAAAGCTGCTCGACTATTACCCTGGTGTGCATTATTCACTGAGGCTCTAAATGAGTGGCTACATGAGGTAGACTCTTCAATCTTCCCCACGTGTGTGTCAGTGAATGAGACTCTGACTTAGTGGGCATAAAAAAAAGAGAGAGGGGGAGAGAAAGAGAGAGAGAGAGAGAGAAAGAGAGAGATAGAGAGAGACACGCAGGAGTATTTCCCAGGTGTTCATTACAGACAGAGACTCCGAAAATATAGCCATATGAAGTAGACCATTGACTATTCTTTTTCTTTTTTTTTTTAATTTGTATTGCATTAAAGATTGTGGGGTACATGTGCAGAACCTGCAAGATAGTTGCATATGTACACACGTTGCAGTGTGTTTTGCTGCCTTCACCCCCTTCACCCACACTTGGCATTCATCCCCAGGCTATCCCTCCCGAGCCCTCCCTTCTGTCCCTCCGCCATTCCCCCCAATAGACCCCAGTGTATAGTAGACCGCCTCTCTGTGTCCATGTGTTCTCATCCTTCTCACCCACCTATGAGTGAGTATATGCAGTATTTCTTTTTCTGTTCTTGTGTCAGTTTGCTGAGAATGATGTTCTCCAGATTCATCCATGTCCTTTCAAAGGACACAAACTCATCATTTTTGATTGCTGCATAATATTTCATGGTGTATATGTGCCATATTTTCCCAGTCCAGTCTATCGTCCTTGGGCATTTGGGTTGGTTCCAGGTCTTTGCTATTGTAAACAGTGCTGCAATGAACATTCGTGTGCATGTGTCCTTATAGTAGAAAGATTTATAGTGTTTTGGATATATACCCAGTAATGGGATTGCTGGGTCAAAAGGAATTTCTATTTCTAGGTCTCTGAGGAATCGCCACACTGTCTTCCACAATGGTTGAACTAAATTACACTCCCACCAACAGTGTAAGAGTGTTCCTATTTCTCCAAATTCTCTCCAGCATCGGCTGTCTCCAGATTTTCTAATGATCGCCATTCTAACTGGCGTGAGATGGTATCTCAATGTGGTTTTGATTTGCATCTCTCTAATGACCAGTGATGATGAGCATTTTTTCATATGTTTGTTGGCCTCATGTATGTCTTCTTTTGTGAAGTGTCTGTTCATATCCTTTGCCCATTTTTGAATGGGCTTGTTTGTTTTTTCCTGTAAATCTGTTTGAGTTCTTTGTAACTTCTGGATATCAGCCCTTTGTCTGATGTGTAAACTGCAAAGATATTTTCCCATTCTGATGGTTGGCGATTCACTCTAGTGACTGTTTCTTTTGCCGTGAAGAAGCTGTGGAGATTGATTAGTTCCCATTTGTACCAGAATGTGATGAAGAGAATGAATCCAAGCTGGAAAACACTCTTCAGGATGCTATCCAGTAAAATTTCCCCAACCTAGAAAGACAGGTCAATACTCAACTCCAGGAAATACAGAGAATACCACAAAGATACTCTGCAAGAAGAGCAACCCCAAGGCACATAATCGTCAGATTCACCAGGGTTGAAATGAAGGAGAAAATACTAAGGGAAGCCAGAGAGAAAGGTCGGGTCACCCACAAAGGGAAGCTCATCAGACTCACAGCAGATATCTCGGCACAGACTCTACAAGCCACAAAAGAGTTGGGGGCCAATATTCAACATCTTTAAAGAAAAGAACTTTCAACCCAGAATTTCATATCCAGCCAAACTGAGCGTTATAAGTGAAAGAAAAATAAAATCCTTCATGAACAAGCAAGTACTCAGAGATTTTGTCACCACTAGGCCTGCTTTAGAAGAGCTCCTGAAAGAGTCACTACACATAGAAAGAAACAACCAGTTCCAGCCATCTTAAAGGCATACGAAATGCTAAAGACCATCAACAAAATGAAGAATCTACATGAATTAACGGGCAAAACAGCCAGCGAGCATCAAAATGACAGTATCAAACTCACACATAACAATATTAACCCTAAATGTAAGTGGGCTAAATGCACCAATCAAAAGACACAGGTTGGCAAATTGGATAAAAAACCAAAACTCATTGGTGTGCTGTATCCAGGAAACCCACCTCATACGCAAAGATACACCAAGGCTTAAAATAAAAGGATGGAGGAAGATTTACCAAGCAAATGGAGAGCAAAAAAAGCAGGAGTTGCAGTTCTCGTCTCTGATAAGGTAGACATTAAGGCAACAAAGATTAAAAGGGACAAGGAGGGTCATTACATAATGGTAAAAGGATCGATAAAACAAGAAGAGCTAACAATTCTAAATATATATGGACCCAATGCAGGAGCACCCAGATATATAAGGCAAGTTCTTAATGACTTACAAAGAGACTTGGACTCCCACACAATGATAGTGGAAGATTTTAACACTCCACTGTCAATAGCAGACAGATCAACCAGACAGAAAATTAACAAGGATATCCAGGACTTCAACTCAGACCTAGAACAAGCAAACCTGATAGACATTTACAGAACTCTCCACCCCAAATCCACAGAATATACATTCTGCTCAGCACCACATCACACCTACTCCAAAATTGACCACATAATTGGAAGTAAAGCACTCCTCAGCAAATGCAAAACAACTGAAATCATAAACAGTCTCTCAGACCATAGTGCAATCAAGTTGGAACTCAGAATTCAAAAAATAACTCAGAACCACACAGCTTCATGGAAACTCAACAACTGGCTCTTGAATGTTGATTGGATAAAAAATGAAATGGGAGAGGCCGGGCAAGATGGCGTCGTAGAAGCGACTCAGGATTGCAGCTCTCAGTGACGGTGCAGAGGGTGAGTCCTAGCCGCATTCTCGGATGGACTTTTCTAGCCCACAGAGCGTTGAAAGTCCCACAGGACGCTAGTAAAGTAAAACCGGCTAACGCAGCCCTCTGGCGTGGCCGCTTCGGCCGGCGCTGCTTCGGCCGGCGCCGCAGCAGGACCCGGCATGGAACTCATTGGTCTGGGTGCCCTGTTAAACCGGCAATCTGAGAGTTTGAAGGGCAGATTGGCGCGTCCATCTGATTGAACGGGACTTGGACAGTGAGCCAGACCAGGAGTTTCCTGGGAGTTTCCTGGGAAGCGTGATTTGAGCCAGTGAAGTGGGCAGTGGCACGGGAGATCGCACGGATCCCAGTGCCCTATCAGCAGGCTCCTGGGGCGCCAGTGAGAGAGTCGAACTTTAAGCTTGCGGAGAGTCAGGGAGAGAGAGAGAGGACGGACTCTAAGGCAGGGAGCTGGGTAATCGGGCTCAGCGGGTCCCACCCTTACAGGGACAAGCAGGGCAATGACTGGAGACGCTTGGCGCTGAGAGTTTTGCTGCCGGCATCTAGGACGGTGCAGCCCGGTGAGGGAGGGGCGTCCACCACCGCTGACACAATCCGCCCCTATTGAAGTACCGCCCAGGGCCGAAGCAGCCTGCCGTTGCTGAGGCAACCTGCCATAACAGAGAGACTCCCAGGAGACGGGAGCTCTCCACAGCAGAAGGGAGCCCAGCAGCAACAGGGCAGAACCGCGCTAGTGGGTCAGAGCCCCGGCAGGCAAATAGTGAATAGACTGCCACCTAGTGGGGCAGGACAGTGCAACAGATACTCATAAAGAAAGCCCCAACTCCCTGAAACAGTGCATATAAAAGGGGGAAATAAAAGGGTGGTGTTTTATGAGTTCTATTACAGCAGACATAAACAACCTCCCAACAACCCTGAATGAACAACGGAGCTCACAGCTCAGCACTGGAGCTACTATAAATCACAAACCATCTCCTTAAGCAGCTCCCTGACCCCTGTATATCCAAAGAGTCACCGCAAAATAAGGACTAATCAGACTGACATTTGGCGGGCATCATTCTGGAACAAAGACAGCAGAAGAAGAAACTGGTATCATCCCTCACTCTTCCACAGCTGCTACAGGTAGACTCCAGACAAATGGGACCTGGAGTGGACCTCAGCACTCATACAGCAGAGGGGCTAGACCAATAGAAGGAAAACTAAGTAACAGAAATAATTCATCATCAACAATCTCAGCATCCACACAGAGACCCAATTGAAAAATCAGCAACTACAAAGACGACAGGCGGATAAATCCATAAAGATGGGAAGAAACCAGCGCAAAAAGGAGGAAAACACCCAAAACCAAAACACCTCACCTCCTACAAAGGACCAAAACTCCTCACCAGCAAGGGAACAAAGCTGGACGGAGAATGAGTGCGACGAAATGACGGAATCAGACTTCAGAAAGTGGATAATGAGAAACTTCATTGAGCTAAAAGAACATGTTCTAAATCAGTGCAAAGAAACTAAGAACCTTGAAAAAAGATTTGAAAAAAAATTCGAGGAATTGATAACAAAAATGGAAAACTTAGAGAGGAATATGAATGAATTGAAGGAGCTGAAAAACACAACACGAGAACTTCGTGAAGCATGCACAAGTTTCAACAGCCGAAGTGACCAAGCAGAAGAAAGAATATCAGAAATTGAAGATCCACTCAATGAAATAAAACGTGAAACCAAGATTAAAGAAAAAAGCACAAAAAGGAAAGAACAAAATCTCCAAGAAATGTGGGACTATGTGAAGAGACCCAACCTACGTTTGATAGGTGTACCAGAATGTGATCAAGAGGATGAATCTCAGCTGGAAAACACTCTTCAGGATATTATCCAGGAAAATTTCCCCAACCTAGCAAGACAGGTCAATACTGAACTCCAGGAAATACAGAGAACACTACAAAGATACTCCGCAAGAAGAGCAACCCCAAGGCACATAATCGTCAGATTCACCAGGGTTGAAACGAAGGAGAAAATACTAAGGGCAGCCAGAGAGAAAGGTCGGGTCACCCACAAAGGGAAGCCCATCAGACTCACAGCAGATCTCTTGGCAGAGACTCTACAAGCGAGAAGAGAGTGGGGGCCAATATTCAACATCCTTAAAGAAAAGAGCTTTCAACCCAGAATTTCATATCCGGCAAAACTGAGCTTCATAAGTGAAGAGAAAATAAAATCCTTCACGAACAAGCAAGTACTCAGAGATTTTGTCACCACTAGGCCTGCTTTACAAGAGCTCCTGAAAGAGGCACTACACATAGAAAGAAACAACCAGTACCAGCCATCCTAAAAGCATACCAAATGCTAAAGACCATCAACAAAATGAAGAATGTACATGAACCAATGGGCAAAACAGCCAGATAGCATCAAAATGGCAGTATCAAATTCACACATAACAATATTAACCCTGAATGTAAATGGGCTAAATGCACCAATCAAAAGACACAGACTGGCAAATTGGATAAAAAACCAAAACCCATCAGTGTGCTGTATCCAGGAAACCCACCTCACACACAAAGATACACAAAGGCTCAAAATAAAAGGATGGAGGAAGATTTACCAAGCAAATGGAGAGCAAAAAAAAGCAGGAGTTGCAATTCTCATCTCTGATAAAATAGACTTTAAAGTAACAAAGATCAAAAGGGACAAAGAAGGTCACTACATAATGGTAAAAGGATCGATACAACAAGAAGAGCTAACGATTCTAAATATATATGGACCCAATGTAGGAGCGCCCAGATATATAAGGCAAGTTCTTAATGACTTACAAAGAGACTTAGACTCCCACACAATAATAGTGGGAGACTTTAACACTCCACTGTCAATAGCAGACAGATCAACCAGACAGAAAATTAACAAGGATATCCAGGACTTGAACTCAGACCTGGAACAAGCAAACCTGATAGACATTTACAGAACTCTCCACCCCAAATCCACAGAATATACATTCTTCTCAGCACCACATCACACCTACTCCAAAATTGACCACATAATTGGAAGTAAAGCACTACTCAGCAAATGCAAAACAACGGAAATCATAACAAACAGTCTCTCAGACCATAGTGCAATCAAGTTGGAACTCAGAATTCAGAAAATAACTCAGAACCGCACAGCTTCATGGAAACTGAACAACTGGCTCTTGAATGTTGATTGGATAAACAATGAAATGAAGGCAGAAATAAAGAAGTTCTTTGAAACCAACGAGAATGAAGACACAATGTACCAGAATCTCTGGGACACATTTAAAGCAGTGTGTAGAGGAAAATATATAGCAATAAGTGCCCACGTGAGAAAAGTGGAGAGATCCAAAATTGACACCCTATCGTCAAAATTGAAAGAGCTAGAGGAGCAAAATCAAAAAAGCTCAAAACCTAGTCGAAGACAAGAAATAACTAAGATCAAAGCAGAACTGAAGGAGATAGAGACAAGAAAAACCCTTCAAAAAATCAACAAATCTAAGAGCTGGTTTTCTGAAAAGATCAACAAAATAGACAGACCACTAGCCAGACTGATAAAAAAGAAAAGAGAGAACAACCAAATAGATGCAATAAAAACGATAAAGGGGAAATCACCACAGATTCCACAGAAATTCAAACCATCATCAGAGAATACTACAAACAACTCTATGCACACAAACTAGTAAATCAGGAAGAAATGGATAAATTCCTGGATGCCTGTGTCCTCCCAAGCCTAAACCAGGAGGAAGCCGAAACTATGAATAGACCAATAACAAGGTCAGAAGTTGAGGCAGCAATTAAGAGCCTACCACACAAAAAAAGCCCAGGTCCAGATGGGTTCACAGCTGAATTCTACCAGACACACAAACAGGATCTGGTACCATTCCTTCTGAAACTATTCCAAAGAATCCAAAAAGAGGGAACCCTTCCCAAATCATTTTATGAGACCAACATCATCCTGATACCAAAACCTGGCAGAGACTCAACAAGAAAAGAAAACTTCAGGCCAATATCCATGATGAACATAGATGCAAAAATCTTCAATAAAATACTGGCAAATCGATTGCAACAGCACATTAAAAAACTTATCCATCATGATCAAGTAGGATTCATCCCGGGCATGCAAGGCTGGTTCAACATACGCAAGTCTATATATGTAATTCACCACATAAACAGAAGCAAAAACAAAAACCACATGATTATCTCAATTGACGCAGAGAAGGCATTTGACAAAATTCAACAGCCCTTTATGCTAAAAACCCTCAATAAACTTGGTATTGATGGAACATATCTCAAAGTAATAAAAGCTATTTACGACAAACCAACAGCCAATATCATACTTAATGGGCAAAAACTGGAAGCATTCCTTTTGAAATCCGGCACTAGACAAGGATGCCCTCTCTCACCACTTCTATTCAACATAGTACTGGAAGTTCTAGCCAGAGCAATCAGGCAAGAAAAAGAAATAAAGGGTATTCAAATAAAAAAGGTGGAAGCCAAATTGTCTCTATTTGCAGACGACATGATAGTATACCTAGAAGACCCCATCAACTCAGCCCAAAAGCTCCTGAAACTGATAAGCAACTTCAGCAAAGTCTCAGGATATAAAATCAATGTGCAGAAATCACAAGCATTCCTATACACCAATAACAGACTTAAAGAGAACCAAATTAAGAACGAACTGCCATTCACAATCGCTACAAAGAAAATAAAATACCTAGGAATACAACTAACTAGGAATGTAAGGGACCTCTTTAAGGAAAACTACAAACACCTGCTCAACGAAATAAGAGAGGACACAAACAGATGGAGAAACATTCCATGTTCGTGGTTAGGAAGAATCAATATCGTGAAAATGGCTATACTGCCCAAAGTAATTTACACAATCAATGCTATCCCCATCAAACTACCATTGAATTTCTTCACAGAACTGGAAAATACCACCATGAATTTCATATGGAACCAAAAAAGAGCCCGCATAGCCAAGTCAATTCTAAGCAAAAAGAACACAGCGGGAGGCATCACGCTACCAGACTTCAAACTATACTACAAGGCTACAGTAATCAAAACAGCATGGTACTGGTACCAAAACAGAGATATAGACCAATGGAACAGAACAGAAGCATCGGAGGCAACACAAAATATCTACAACCATATTATCTTTGATAAACCAGACAAAAACAGGAAATGGGGAAAGGATTTCCTATTTAATAAATGGTGTTCGGAAAACTGGCTAGCCATGTACAGAAAGCAGAAACTGGACCCCTTCCTGACACCTTACACTAAAATTAACTCCAGATGGATTAAAGACTTAAACGTAAGACCTGACACCATAAAAACCCTAGAAGAAAATCTAGGCAAAACCATTCAGGACATAAGAGTCGGCAAGGACTTCATGACCAAAACACCAAAAGCATTGGCAACAAAAGCCAAAATAGACAAATGGGACCTAATCAAACTCCACAGCTTCTGCACGGCAAAAGAGACAGTCACTAGAGTGAATCGGCAACCATCAGAATGGGAAAAAATCTTTGCAGTTTACACATCTGACAAAGGGCTGATATCCAGAATTTACAAAGAACTCAAACAGATTTACAGGAAAAAAACAAACAAGCCCATTCAAAAATGGGCAAAGGATATGAACAGACACTTTACAAAAGAAGACATACATGGGGCCAACAAACATATGAAAAACTGCTCATCATCACTGGTCATTAGAGAGATGCAAATCAAAACCACATTGAGATACCATCTCACGCCAGTTAGAATGGCAATTATTAAAACATCTGGAGACAGCAGATGCTGGAGAGGATGTGGAGAAATAGGAACACTCTTACACTGTTGGTTGGAGTGTAAATTAGTTCAACCATTGTGGAAGACAGTGTTGTGATTCCTCAGGGACCCAGAAATAGAAATTCCATTTTACCCAGCAATCCCATTACTGGGCATATATGCAAAGGACTATAAATCGTTCTACTATAAGGACACATGCACACGAATGTTCATTGCAGCACTGTTTACAATAGCAAAGAGCTGGACCCAACCCAAATCCCCAACGATGATAGACTGGACTGGGAAAATGTGGCACATATACACCATGGAATATTATGCAGCAATCAAAAATGATGAGTTTGTGTCCTTTGTAAGGACATGGATGAATCTGGAGAAGATCATTCTCAGCAAACTGACACAAGAACAGAAAAAAAAGTACCGCATATACTCACTCATAGGTGGGTGAGAAAAATGAGAACACATGGACACAGAGAGGCGGTCTACTATACACTGGGGTCTATTGGGGGGAATGGGGGAGGGACAGCGGGGGGGCTCGGGAGGGATAGCCTGGGGATGAATGCCAAGTGTGGGTTAAGGGGAGGAAGGCAGCAAAACACACTGCCACGTGTCTACCTATGCAACTATCTTGCACGTTCTGCACATGTACCCCAAAACCTGTAATGCAATAATTAAATAATTAAAAAAAAAGAATACACACCTGTGGACTAGTCAGAAAACTGATTCATGTGGCCAAAAAGTTTCAGAGTCTCAGTGAAAAATACCTAACTTGGATACACTCGGGACGCTATTTCATGCGGCATCAATTTCAGAGCTTCACTGAATAGGATACACCTGTATTGTAGTCAGAATTCTATTTCATACAGGCACATATTCACAGCCTGAGTGAATAACATACACCTTGGGAAAAGTCAGGATTCTATTTCGTATAGCCACTCATTTAGAAGTGATTGTAAAAGAGCACACCTGACGAGTATTCGGGAGTCTATTTTATGGCCACACATTCAGGGATTCAAAGAATAATACAGACTTATGGAAACGTCAGGAGTGTACTTCACATGGCCACTTATTCGGAACCTCAGTGAAGAATCATATATATCTGTAGAATACTCAGGTGTATATTATATATAGCCACTTATTCAGAGACTCCCGGAATAATGCCCACCTGAGGAAGAGTCTGGAGACTATTTGATATGACCCTACAGCCAGCGACTCAGTGGACAATGCAGAACTGAAAAATAGTCAAGAGGATAGAGGCAGGAGTTTATGTTGTGTGGTCACTCGTTCAGAATCTCACTGAAGAATACACACCTAGGGAATAGTCAGAGTGTTGGTCATATGGCCACTCAATCACAGCATTACCGAATAGTGCAAACTAAGACAATAGCAAGGAATTTATTTCATGTGGCCTCTCATTCAGAGCTTCAGTACATAAGAAACAGCTGTGGAGTAGTCAGGACCCGATTTAAGGTGCTCCCAAATTAAGCAGCTCCAGGAATGATACACACACTTGTCAGAGTTAGGAGACTGTTTGATATAGTCACTAATACAGAAACTTTTCTAATACTGCACATGTGGGGAATAATCACTAGTCTGTTTCATTTGGTGATTTGTTTGGAGAATCAAAAAGTAACGCACACCTGTGGAGTAAAATGTGTTCTATTTCGTAAGGTGACCCTTTAAGGGTTTTAGTAAATAATATGTATATCTGATAAGTCAGGAATCTCTTTCACAAAGCCACTGGTTCAGGGCTTCTGTGAAGAACACTCCCCTCAGAAATAGTCAAGTGTCAACTTCAAATGGCTACATATTCGGAGTTTCTGTACGTAATGAACACCAGGGAAATACACCTTAGTCTCCTTTTTTATGCTCACTTAGTCCGAGTCTCATTCAGTAATACACACCTGGAGGAGACTGAAGAGTCTACTTCATGTATCCACTCATTGAGAGCCCTATTGAATAATGCACACCAGGGTAATAGTCGAGCATTTTTTATATGAGCACTCAATTTGTGCCTGCCTGAGTGATATACAACTGAGGAATTTTCAGGATTCTATTTGATACTACCACTCATTGAGAACCTTTTTGAATAATTCACAATGGAGAAATAGTCAGGTGTCTATTTTATATGGTCTATCATTCAAAGTTTCAGTGATTACTCCACCTTCCATGGAGTAATCAAGACGCTGTTTAAGATAACCACGAATTAAGTGCCTTCCTGAATGATACACACCTGGGTGACAGACAGGAGTCTATTTCATATGAACTCTAATTTTGTGCATCGCTGAGTAATAAACACCTGGGGCAGTTTCAGGAGTCTATTTTGTATGGACACTAAAAGAGAACCAGTTTGATTAATGCACACATGGATAAAAATGAGGAGCCTCTGTCCTATGGCTACTCATTCAGAATAACAGTGAATAATGCACATGTGGAGTAATTAGAAGTGTGTTTGTATGGCCCCTCTTTCACAGACTCACTGAGTATTACACAGTTCTGATATGGTCTAGAGTCTATGTTTTATGGCCACTCATTCAAAGAATCACTAAATAATGCACACCTGCGGAATAGTCAGAAGTCTCTTTCTTATGGCCACTCGTTTAGAGCCTCACTAAGTGTAAACACCTGGGGAAAGAGTCAGGATTTACCTTTATCCCCTAATTCCGAGTCTCCCTAAATAATGGGCACCTGTGGAAGAGTCAGGAGACTTTTTCATGAGGCCTCTAACTCGGACTGTCACTGAATAATGTGGTTTAGTCAGGAGTCTATTTCATGTAGACACATATTCAGAGCCTCAGTGAATAATAGAGGCCCTTGCTATAGTAAGGAATCTAATTAATATGGCATAATCTTCTGAGCCTCACTGAATATTACACACCTCGAAAATAATTTGGAGTGAATTTTCCATGGATATTCATTCAGAGCCTCGGTAAATAATGTACACGCGTGGAGTAGAGAGGAGTCTGTTATATTAGGACACAGAGTCATAGCCTCAGGGGATAATATGCACCTGTGGATTAGTCAGGATTTCATTTTCTATGGCCACTGACTCATAACCTCAGTGAAAATTACAGAAATGTAAAGTACTCAGTAGTCTATTTCATATAGACACTCATTCAGAGATTCACTGAATAATAGAAATATTTAAGATAGACAGCATCCTTTTTCATATGGTCACACAAAAAGAGACTCACTGAGTAATGCACACCTGGGGAAGTGTTAGGAGTCTACTTTATACAGCTTCTCATTTTCAGCCTTAGGGATTAATGCACATGTGTGGAATAGACACAAGTCTATTTTAAATGTACACAAAAAGCAAAGCGTGAATAAGTAATACACAGCTTTGGAATAGTCATTAGTCTATTTCATATGCCCAAATATTTAGAGTAAGGGTCAATAATACACACCTGTGGACTAGTCAGAAAACAGATTCATGTGGCCAAAAGTCTTCAGAGCCTCAGTGAAAAATACATCACTTGGATACACTCAGGACGCTATTACATGTGGCATCAATTTCAGAGCTTCACTGAATAGAATACACCTGTATTGTAGTCAGAATTCTCTTTCATACAGGCACATATTCAGAGCCTGACTGAATAACATACACCTTGGAAAAAAATCAAAATTCCACTTTGTATAGCCACTCATTTAGAGTTGAATGTAAAAGCGCACGCCTGAGGAGTATTCAGGAGTCTCTATTTTATGGCCACACATTCAGAGATTCAAAGGATAATACAAACTTATGGAAACATCAGGAGTGTACTTCACATGGCCCCTTATTCAGAACCTCAGTGAAGAATCATATATGTCTAGAAAATACACAGGAGTATATTATATATAGAAACTTACTCAGAGACTAAAGGAATGATGCACTCCTAAGAAATAGTCTGGAGACTACTTGATATGGCCCTACAGCCAGCGACTCAGTGGACAATGCAGAACTAAAAAATAGTCAAGAGGATAGAGTCAGGAGTTTATGTTATGTGGTCACTCGTTCAGAATCTCACTGAAGCATACACAGCTTGGGAATAGTCAGAGTCTAGGTAATATGGCCACTCAATCACAGCATTACCGAATAATGCAAAATGGGGCAATAGTAAGGAGTCTATTTCATGTGGCCTCTTATTCAGAGCTTCAGTGCATAAGAAACAGCTGTGGAGTAGTCAGGACCGGATTTAAGTTACCACCAAATTAAGCTGCTCCAGGAATGATACACACACTTGTTGGAGTCAGGAGACTATTTGATAAAGACACTAATACAGAAACTTTTCTAATACTGCACATGTGGGGAATAATCACTAGTCTTTTTCATATAGTGATTTGTTTGGAGGATCAAAAAGTAACACGCACCTGTGGAGCAAAATCTGTTCTATTTCATAAGGTCACTCTTTTTTTTTTTTTTTTTTTTTTTTTTTTTTTTTTTATTGCATTATAGGTTTGGGGGTACATGTGCAGAACGAGCAAGATAGTTGCATAGGTACACACATGGCAGTATGGCAGTGTGCTTTGCTGCCTTCCTCCCCTTCACCCACACTTGGTATTCATCCCCAGGCTATCCCCCCCAGCCCCCCCCGCTGTCCCTCCCCCATTCCCCCCAACAGTCCCCAGTGTATAGTAGACCGCCTCTCTGTGTCCACATGTTCTCATTTTTCTCACCCACCTATGAGCGAGTATATGCGGTATTTCTTTTTCTGTTCTTGTGTCAGTTTGCTGAGAATGATGTTCTCCAGATTCATCCATGTCCCTACAAAGGACACAAACTCATCATTTTTGATTGCTGCATAATATTCCATGGTGTATATGTGCCACATTTTCCCAGTCCAGTCTATCATCGTTGGGCATTTGGGTTGGTTCCAGGTCTTTGCTATTGTAAACAGTGCTGCAATGAACATTCGTGTGCATGTGTCCTTATAGTAGAACGATTTATAATCCTTTGGATAGATACCCAGTAATGGGATTGCTGGGTCAAATGGAATTTCTATTTCTAGGTCCCTGAGGAATCGCCACACTGTCTTCCACAATGGTTGAACTAATTTACACTCCCACCAACAGTGTAAGAGTGTTCCTATTTCTCCACATCCTCTCCAGCATCTGCTGTCTCCAGATTTTTTAATGATCGCCATTCTAACTGGTGTGAGATGGTATCTCAATGTGGTTTTGATTTGCATCTCTCTAATGACCAATGACGATGAGCACTTTTTCATATGTTTGCTGGCCTCATGTATGTCTGCTTTCGTAAAGTTTCTGTTCATATCCTTTGCCCATTTTTGAATGGGCTTGTTTGTTTTTTCCTGTAAATCTGTTTGAGTTCTTTGTAAATTCTGGATATCAGCCCTTTGTCGGATGCGTAAACTGCAAAGATTTTTTCCCATTCTGATGGTTGCCGATTCACTCTAGTGACTGTTTGTTTTGCTGTGCAGAAGCTGTGGAGTTTGATTAGGTCCCATTTGTCTATTTTGGCTTTTGTTGCCAATGCTTTGGGAGTTTTGTTCATGAAGTCCTTGCCTACTCCTATGTCCTGAATGGTTTTGCCTAGATTTTCTTCTAGGGTTTTTATGGTGTCGGGTCTTACGTTTAAGTCTTTAATCCATCTGGAGTTAATTTTAGTGTAAGGTGTCAGGAAGGGGTCCAATTTCTGCTTTCTGCACATGGCTAGCCAGTTTTCCCAACACCATTTATTAAATAGGGAATCCTTTCCCCATTGCCTGTTTTTGTCTGGTTTATCAAAGATAATATGGTTGTAGATGTGTTGTGTTGCCTCCGATGCCTCTGTTCTGTTCCATTGGTCTATATCTCTGTTTTGGTACCAGTACCATGCTGTTTTGATTACTGTAGCCTTGTAGTATAGTTTGAAGTCTGGTAGCGTGATGCCTCCCGCTGTGTTCTTTTTGCTTAGAATTGACTTGGCTATGCGGGCTCTTTTTTGGTTCCATATGAAATTCATGGTGGTTTTTTCCAGTTCTGTGAAGAAATTCAATGGTAGTTTGATGGGGATAGCATTGATTGTGTAAATTAC
>JASSZA010000168.1:0-23023 GCA_031835075.1 Saguinus oedipus | reverse complement strand
ACTCTCTCCCGTGTGTATCTTCCTTAATTCTGTGTATATCCTTGTCTCCCCTGTGTGTATGTCACTCTCTTATATGTGTATCCCTCTCTCCTGTTTGCATCCTCCTCTCCGTGCTGTGTGTCCTCCTTTCTCTTGTGTGTACTTTCCTCACTCTTATGTGTATTCTTTTCTTTTCTGTGTGTATCTCCCTCTCCTGTGTGTATTGTTCTTTCTTTTGTGTATATCCTCATCTCTCTTGTGTGTATCATCCTCTCTTTCGTGTGAATCTTCCACGCTCCTGTGTGAATCTTCCTTTCTCCTGTCTGTATTTTTCTCTCTTCTGTGTGTATCCCCCTTTCCTGTGTGTATCCCCCCTCTTACCTCTTTGTATCCTCCTCCCTTCTGCGTGTATCCTCCTCTCTCCTGTGTGTATCCTCCTCTTTCCTGTGTGTATCCTTTCCTCTCCTGCGTGTATCATCCTCTATACTGTCTGTATCCTCCAGTCTTTTGTGTGTATTCTCCTCTCCCTTGTATTTATTCTTCTCTTCCTGTGTGTATCCCCCTTTCTCCTGTGTGTATCACCACTCTCCTTTGTCTAAACCCCTCTCTCCTGTGTGTATCTTTTCCTCATTTGTATGGATCTTTCTCTCTCCGGTGTGTACCCTTCTTTCTCCTGTGTGTATCACCCCTCTCCTGTGTGTATTCTTCTCTCTCCTGTGTGTATCCTTCTGTCTCCTGTGTGTATCCTTCTTTATTTTGTGTGTATCCTTCTCTATTCTGTGTGTATTCTCCTCTCTCCTGTGTGTATTTTTTTTCCTGTGTGAATCTTCCTCTCTCCTGTGTGTATCCTTCTCTCTTCTGTGTGTATCCTCCTCTCTCCTGTGTGTATCCTAATCTCCTGTGTGTATCTTTCTGTATCCTGTGTGTATTCTCCTCTTTCCTGTGTGTATCCTATTATCTTCTGTGTGTATACCTCTTCTCTCCTGTGTGTATCTCCGCTCTCTCCTGTGTATATCCCCCCTCTCTTTTGTGTGTATCCTCCTCTCTCCTGTGTGTATTCCCTATATACTGTGTGTATCCTCCACTCTGCTGTGTGTATCCTTCTCTCTTTTGAGTGTACCTCCTTCTCTCCTGTTTGTATCCGCATCTCCTGTGTGTATTCTTTTCTCTCCTGTGTGTATCCCCTTTTTCCTCTTTGTTTCACCCTCTCCAGTGTGTATGCCCCTCTCTCCTGTGTGTTTCCCCATCTCCTGTTTGTATCCTACTCTCTCCTGTGTGTATCCTTTTCTCTTTTTGGTGTATTTTCCACTCTCCTGTGTGTATGCCCCTCTCCTTTTTGTATCATTTTCTCTCGTGTGTATACCCCTCTGTCCTGTGTGTACCTTTTTTTCTTTGTGTATTTCTTTCTCCTGTGTTTCTCAACCCTCTCTTCTGTCTGTATCCTCCTCCCTTTGTGTGTATCCTCCTCTCTTCTGCGTGCATCCTCCTCTCTTCTGTCTGTATTCTTATTTCTTTTATGTGTATTTTCCTCCCTCCTGTATTTATCCTTCTCCCCCTGTGTGTACCAACCCTCTCCTGTTTGTATCACCCTCCATCCTGTGTCTATGCCCCACTTTCCTGTGGGTATCCTCCTCTCTTTTGTGTGTATTCCCCCTCTCTGCTGTGTGTATCCTCCTCTCTTTTTGGTGTGTGCTTTTTTCTACTGTGTGTATCCACCTCTCCTGTGTGTATCCCCTTCTCTTCTGTGTGCATTTCCCCCACTTCTGTGTGTACACTCCTTGCCTGTGTGTATCTCCTTCTCTACTGTGTGTTTCCTTCTCTCCTTTGTGTATCCTCCTCTATCCTGTGTGTATCCTCCTCTCTCCTGAGTGTATCCTAATCTCTGCTGTGTATCCTCCACTGTCTTGTGTGTATCCCTCTCTCTCCTGTGTGTAACTTTTTCCCTTCGGTGTGTATGCGGCACTCTCCTGTTTGTATCAACCTCTCTCTTGTGTGTATCCCCCTCTCTCCTGTGTGTATCCTCCTTTGGCTTGTGCGTATTTTCCTCTCTCCTGTGGGTATCCCCCTCCTTTTGTATGTATCACCATTCCTCCTGTGTGTATCTCCCCCTCTCCTGTGTGTATCCTCCTCTCTCCTGCGTGTATCATCCTCTCTTTTCTTTGTATTTTCTTCCCTTTTGTGTGTATCTTCCTCTCTCCTGTATTTATTCTTCTCCCACTGTGTGTATACCCCTTTCTACTGATTGTATTCTTCTCTCTCCTGTGTGTATCCTACATCTCCTGTGTGTATGCCCCCTCTTCTGTGTGTATCCTTTTCTCTCCTGTGTGTATGCACCTGTCTCCTGTTTGTGTCCCCTTCTCCTGTGCGTATCCCCCTCTCTCCTGTGTGTACTTCCCCGTCTCCTGTGTGTATCCCTTTCGCCTGTTTGTATCCTCCTCTCTCCTGTGTATTTCCCCTCTTTTTTGTGAATCCTCCTCTCTTCTGTATCTATCCTCCTCTCTCCTGTGTGTATCCTTTTTTCCTGTGTGTACTTTCCTCTCTCCTGTGTGTATTCCCCTCCTTCTCTGTGTATCCTTCTCTCCCTGTGTGTATCCCCCTCCCTTCTGTGTGTATTCCTCACTTTCCTGTTTGTATCTCCCTCTCTCCTGTGTGTATTTCCCTCTCTCCTGTGTGTATCCTCCTCTCTACTCTGTCTATGCCCCTCTGTCTTGCGTGTATTCTCCTTTATGTATCCACCCTCTCTTTTCTCTGTATCCCCATCTCCTGTGTGTATCGCCATCTCTCCTGTTTGTATTACCCTGTCTTCTGTGTGTATTCAAATCTTTTCGTTGTATCCCCTCTCTCCTGTGTGTATGCACCTCTCCTGTGTGTATCCTCCTCTCTCTTTTGTGTATCCTTTTCTCTCCTGTGTGTATCCTTCTCTTTCCTGTGTGTATCCTTTTCTCTCCTGTGTGTATGCGAATCTCTTTTGTGTGTATCCTTCTTTCCTGTGTGTATCCCCCTCTCCTGTGTGTATCCCCCTATCTCCTGTGTGTATCTCACCATTTCCTGGGCATATTTCTCTCGACTGTGTGTATCTTCCTCTCTTTTGTGTGTTTCACCCTCTTATTTGTGTATCCTCCTCTCTCCTCTGTGTATCCTCCTCTCTCCTGTGTGAATCTTCTTTCCCTTGTGTGTATCTTCCTCACTCCTGTGTGTATCCCCCTCCCTCCTGTGTGTATATTGCACTCTCTTGTTTGTATCTTCGTTGTTTATGTGTGTATTTCCCTCTCTCCTGTGTGTATTCTCCTCTCTCCTGTGTGTATGCCCCTCTCTCTTCTGTGTATTCCCCTCTCTCCTGTCTGTATCCCAATCTCTCCTGTGTGTATCCACCACTCCCGTTTGTATCTTTCACTATCCTGTGTATATTACCTTGTTTCCTGTGTGAATCCAACTCTCCTGTGTGAATCTTCCTCTGTCCTGTGTGTATGCACCTCTCCTGTGTGTATTCTCCTCTCTCCAGTGTGTATTCTCCTCTGTCTTGTGTGTATTCTCCTCTCTCCTGTGTGTATTCTTCTCTCTTCTGTGTGTATCTTCCTATATCCTTGTGTATTTCTCCTCTTTCCCTTGTGTTTCCCCCACTCTCATGTGTGTAACCCCTTTCTCTTCTCTTTGTATCCCACCTTTCTTCTGTGGTTATCCCCCTCTCTCCTGTGTGTATACCCTCTCTTCTTTTTGTATTCTTCACTCTCCTGTGTGTATCTTTCTCTCTCCTGTGTGTACGCCTCTCTAACCTGTGTGTATCTCCTTTTTTTGTGTGTATTTTCCTCTCTATTTTGTGTATCCCGCTTTCTCCTGTATGTATCCCCCTTTTCTGTGTGTATGCCCCTCTCTACCTTGTGTATCCTTCCGTATCCTCTGTGTATTTTTTTCTCTTTTGTGTGTATCCACTCTCCTGTGTGTATCCTCCTCTCTCCTGTGTATCTTCCTCTCTCCTGTGTGTATCTTTCTCTCTCCTCTGTGTATTCTCCTCTGCTGTGTGTATGATTTTCTCTCCTTTGTGTATCTTTCCTCATCCCTCTGTGTATCCCCCCTCTCTCCTGTGTGTATCACCCTTTCTTCTGTGTGTATCTCCCTCTCTTTTGTGTGTATCCCCTCTCCTTTTTGTATCCTCCTCTCTGCTGTGTGTATCCTCCTCTCTCCTGTGTGTACGCCCCTCTCTCTTGTGTGTATCCCCCTCTTCTCTCACCTGTGTTTATCCCCCTTTCTCCTGTGTGTATGACACTCTCCTCTGTGTACGACCATCTCTCTTGTGTGTATCCCTCTCTCTACTGTGTGTATCCCCATCCCTTCTGTGTGTATTCCGCACTCTACTGTTTGTATTTTTCTTTTTTCTGTGTGTATCCCCATCCTTCCTTTGTCTTTTCTCTCTCCTGTGGGCATGTCTCTCTCTCTTGTGTTTATTCCCCTCATTTCTATGTCTATCCCCCTCTCTCTTGTGTGTATCCAACTTTCTTCTTTGTGTATTCCTGTCTCCTCTGAGTATCTTTTTCTATCCTTATTTATCCCCCTCTCTTGTGTTTATCCCCCTCTCTCCTGTGTGTATTCTCCTGTCTCCTGTGAAAATCATTTTCTATTTTGTGTGTATCCTCCTCTATCCGGTGTGTATCTTTCTCTCTACTGTGTTTATTTTTCTCTGCTGTGTGTAACTATCCCTCTCCTGTGTGTATGCTCCTCTCTCCTGTGTGTATGCTCCTCTCTCCTCTGTGTATCTCTCCTCATTCCTCTGTGTATCCCCTCTTTCTCCTGTGTTTATCCCCTCTCTCCTGTGTGAATCCTAATGTGTGCTGTGTGTATTCTCCTTTCTCATGTGTGTATGCCTTTCTCTCCTGTGTGTATCCTTCTCTCCTATGTGTATTCTCCTCTTTCCAGTGTGTATCCCCCTTTCTCCTGTGTGTATCACCCTCTCCTGTGTGTATATCCCTCTCTTCTGTGTATTCCCATCTCCTGTGTGTATCCTTTTTTCTTTTAAATGTATCCGCCCCAATCCTGTCTGTATCTTCCTCTCCCTTGTGTATCCTTCTTTCTCCTGTGTGTATTCCCCTCTCTGCTGTGTGGATCCTCCATTTTTCTGTGTGTTTCTCCTCTCTACTGTGTGTATCCCCCCTCTTCTGTGTGTATCCCCTTCTTTCTTGTTTGCATCCACCCCTCTTTTTTGTGTATCCCCCTCTCTCCTGTGAGTATTCTCCTCTCTCCTGTGTTTATCCTCCTCTCTTCTGTGTGTATTGCCCTATCCTGTGTGTATTTCCCCATTCTTTTGTGTGTATCCTTCTCTCCCCTCTGTGTGTCCTCCTCGCTCCTGTGTGTTATTCTTTTTCCTGTGTTTATCGTCCTCTCTTCTGTTTGTATCCTCCTCTCTTTTTGTAAACCCTCCTTCCTTCTGTGTTTATCCTCTTTCTCTCTGTGTATTCTTTTCTCTCCAGTTTGTGTCCCCCTCCAACCTGTGTGTATGCCCCACTCTCCTGTGTGTATCCCCTTTTCTCCTGTGTGTATCCCCCTTGTCTCCTGTGTGTAACCTCTTCTCTCCTGTGTGTAACCTCTTCTCTCCTGTGTGTATACCCATTTCCTGTGTGTATCCCCCCTCTCCTGTGTGTATCCTTCTCTCTCCTCTGTGTATGCACCTCTCTCCTGTGTGTGTGTTCCCCTCTCCTGTGTTTATCCCACTCTCTCCTGTGTGTACTTTCTTGTCTCTTATGTGTATCCCTCTCGCCTGTTTGTATCCTCCTCTCTCCTGTGTATTTCCCCTCTTTTTTGTTAATTCTCCTCTCTCCTGTGTGTATCCTCCTCTCTCCTCTTTGTATCCTCCTCTCTCCTGTGTGTATTTTCCTCCTGTGTGTACTCTCCTCCTTCTTTGTGTATTTTTCTCTCTCCTCTGTGTATCCTTCTCCCTCCTGTGTGTATTCCGTACTTTTCTGTTTGTATCCTTCTCTCTCCTGTGTGTATCCCCGTCTCTCCTATGTGTATCCTCCTCTCTATTGTGTCTATGCTTCTCTGTCTTGTGTGTATTCTTCTTTTTTCTTTATGTGTCTTCCTTTCTTCTCTCTGTATCCCCATCTCCTGTGTGTATCCCCCTCTCTCCTTGTGTATTACCGTGTCCTGTGTGTATCCAAATCTCTTGTTTGCATCCCCTCTCTCCTGTGTATATGCCCCTCTCCTGCGTGTATCCTCCATTCTCCTGTGTGTATTCTCCTCTCTCATTTGTGTATCCTCTTCTCTGCTGTGTGTATCCTCCTCTCTCCTGTGTGTATTTTCTACTCTCCTGTGTGTGTCTTCCTTTCTCCTATGTGTATCCCTCCTCTCTTTTGTGTGTTTCTTCCCTCTCTCCTGTGTGTAATTCCTTTCTCTCTTGTGTGTATACCCCCTTTCTCCTGTGTGTATCACCCTCTCTCCTGTGTGTATCCCCTCTCTTTTATTTGCATCTTCCTCTCTCCTGTGAGTATCTTCCTCGCTTCTGTGTGTATGCCCCTCTCTGCTGTGTGTATCCCCCTCTTCTGTCTGTATCCTTTTCTCTCTTGTGTGTATTCTTTATTCTCCTGTGTGTATTTTTTTCCTGTGTGCATGCTCCTCTCTACTTTGTGTATCCCCCTACCCTGTGTGTATCCTTTTTTCCCCGTGTGTATTTTCCTCTCTCTTGTGTGTATTTTCTACTCTCCTGTGTGTGTCTTCCTTTCTCCTATGTGTATCCCTCCTCTCTTTTGTGTGTTTCTTCCCTCTCTCCTGTGTGTAATTCCTTTCTCTCTTGTGTGTATCCCCCCTTTCTCCTGTGTGTATCACCCTCTCTCCTGTGTGTATCCCCTCTCTTTTATTTGCATCTTCCTCTCTACTGTGAGTATCTTCCTCGCTTCTGTGTGTATGCCCCTCTCTGCTGTGTGTATCCCCCTCTTCTGCGTGTATCCTTTTCTCTCTTGTGTATATTCTTTTTTCTCCTGTGTGTATTTTTTTCCTGTGTGCATGCTCCTCTCTACTTTGTGTATCCCCCTACCCTGTGTGTATCCTTTTTTCCCCGTGTGTATTTTCCTCTCTTCTGCGTGTATATTCCTTTATCTTGTGTGTATCACTCCTCTCTCCTGTGTGTTTCCCCCTCTTTTGTGTGTAACCCCTTTTTTTCTGTGTGTATTTCCTTTTGCTCCTGTGTGTATTACACTTTATTTTGTTTGTATCCCCTCTCGCCTGTTTGTATTTTCTTCTCTCATGTGTGTATCATCCTCTTTCCTGTGTGTATCCCCATCTCCTGTGTGTATCCTCCCCTCTCCTGTGTGTATCTCCCTTTCTTCTGTGTGTATCCCCTTTCCTGTGTGCATGCTCCTTTCTCATTTGTGTATTTCCCTCTCCTGTGTGTATCCTCCTCTCTTCTGTGTGGTTCATTTTCTCTCCTGTGTGTATCCCCCTTTCTCCTGTGTGTATCACCACTCTCCTGTGTGTATCCCTTTCTCTGCTATGTGTTTCCTTCTCCCATTTGTGTGTATCTTCCTGTCTGCAGTGTGTATTCTTCTTTCTTCTGTTTGTACCACCCCTCTCCTGTGTGTATCCTTCTCTATCCTGTTTGTATCCTTCTGTCTTTTGTGTGTATCCTTCCCTATTTTGTGTGTATCCTTCTCTCTCCTGTGTGTATTCTTTTCTCTCCTCTGTGTATTCTTTTTCCTGTGTGTATCTTCCTCTCTCTTGTGTGTATCCTCCTCTCTCCTGTTTGTATTCTTCCTCTCTCTTGGATGTATCCTTCTTCTCTCTTGTGTGTATTTTCCCTTTCTTTGTGTGTATCCCCCCTCTCTCCTATGTGTATCCTCCACTCTTCTGTTGGTATCGCCTCTCTCCTCTGTGTATTCTCCTCTCTGCTGTGTGTATCTTTTTCTCTCCTGTGTGTATGCCTCTCTCTCCTGTTTGTATTCCCCTCTACTGTGTGTATTCTCTTCTCTCTTGTGTGTATCCCCCTTTCTCTTGTGTGTATTCCCCTTTCTTTTGTGTGTATTCCCCTCTCCTGTGTGTTTTCTTTTCTCTTGTATTTTTTTTTCTTTTCGGTATATCACCCTTTTTTCTGTGTGTATCCCCTTCTTTTTTGTGTATCCTCTTTTCTCCTGTGTGTATCTTCCTCTCTACTCTGTGTACCCTCCCCTTTCCTGTGTGTATCACCTTTCTTCTGTGTGTATCACCCTCTCTCCAGCGTTTATCCCCTCTTTTTTGTGTGTATTTTCCTCTCACTTGTGTGTATTCTCCTCTCTCATGTGCGTATATTCCTCTTACCTGTTTGTATTTTTTTCTATTCTGTTTGTATTCCCCTCTCCCGTGTGTATTCCTCCTCTCCACTGTGTGTAACCTTGTCTTTCCTGCGTGTATCCTCCTCTCTTCTTTGTGTATTTTCCTCTCTCTTGTGTGAATTTTTCTTTCTCCTGCGTGTATTTTCCTCTCTTCTGTTTGTATCCTATTCTATTTTGTATGTATTCTTCTCCCTCCTGTCATTATTTTTCTCCCCCTGTGGGTATTCCCCTGTTTCCTGTGTGTATCCCCCTTTCTTCTATGTGTATTCCCCACTCTCCTGTGTGCATTTCCTGTCTCCTGTGTGTATCCTTTCTCTCTCCTGTGTTTACCCTCCTCTCTCCTTGGTGTATGCCCCTCTCTTCTGTGTGTATCTTTTTCTCCTGTGTGTATCCCACTCTTTCCTGTGTGTATCCTCCACTCTGCTGTGTTTATCCTCCTCTCTTTTGCGTTTATCCCCCTCATTCCTGTGTGTATCCTTTTTTTCTCCTGTGTGTATTTTCCTCTGTCTTGTATCCTCCTCTCTCCTGTGTGTATCCTCCTCCCCCTTTGTGTATGCCACACTCTCCTGTTTGTATCCACCACTCTCCTGAGTGTATTCCCCTCTCTTTTGTGTGTATTCTCCTTTCACGTGTGTATTCTCCTCTCTCCTGTTTGTATCATTTTCTCTTCTGTGTGTATTCTCTTCTGTTCTTTCAGTATCCTCCTCTTTTTTGTTTGTATCCCACTCTCTTCTGTGTGTATCCTTCCTAATCCTTTGTGTTTTCCCCTCTCCTGTGTGTATCCCCCTTTCTCCTGTGTGCTTACCCTCTCATTTGTGTATCCTTATTTCTCTTGTGTGTATCCTCCTCTCTCCTGTGTGTATCTTCCACTCTGCTTTGTTTATCCTCCTCTCATTTGCGTTTATTTCCTCATTCCTGTGTGTATCCTCTTTTTTTCTCCTGTGTGTATTTTTCTCTCTCTTGTGTGTATCCTCCTCTCTCCTGTGTGTATCCCACTTTCTTTTTGTGTATGCCACACTCTCCTGTTTGTATCCCCCGCTCTCCTGCTTGTATTCTTCTTTCTTCTGTGTGTGTCCTTTCACGTGTGTATCCTCCTCTCTCGTGTTTGCATCATTTGCTCTTTTGTGTGTATCCTCCTCTCTCCTTTCTGTATCCTCCTCTTTTTTGTGTGTATCATCCTCTTTTTTGTGTGTATCCTCCTCTCTCCTGTGTGTATCTCCCTCCCCCTGTGTGTATCTTGTTCTCTACTGTCTGTATACTCCTTTCTCCTGTGTGTATTCTTCTCTCTCCTGTGTGTGTCTTCCATTCTTTTCTGTGTATCCTTCTGTCTCCTTTATGTATTCTTCTCTCTTCTGTGTTTATCCCCCCTCTCTCCTGTGTGTATCCTGCTCTCTCCTGTGTGTACCCTCCTCTCTCCTCCGTGTATCATCCCCTCTCCTCTGTCTATGCCCCTCTCTTCTGTATGTATCCTCCTCTCCTGTGTTTTCTTCCTCTCTCCTGTGTGTATCCCCTATCTCATCTTTGTATCCTTCTTTCCTGTGCCTATCCCCCTCTCTTCTGTGTGTATTTTTTCCTCTTCTTTTCGTATCTTCTTCTCTCCAGTGTGTATCCTCCTCTCTCCAGTGTGTACCCTCCTCACTCTTGTGTGTTTTCTTCTACCACTCTGTGTATACCCCTTTCTTTCGTGTGTATCCCCCACCCTCATATTTGTGTGCCCCACTCTCCTGTGTGTATCTTTCTTTCTCCTTTGTGTATCACCTTTTCTCCTGTGTGTATGCTCCACTCTCTTGTGTGCATTCTCCTCTTTCCTGTGTGTATCCTTCTTTCTCCTGCGTGCATCTCCCTCGCTCTTGTGTGTATTTGTTTCTCTTGTGTGTATCTCTTTCTCCTTTGTGTATCCACCTCTCTCTTTTGTGTAACCCCTCTCTTCTCTGTGTACGTCCCACTCTCCTGTGTTTATTCTCCTCTCACCTGTGTGTATTTTTCTCTCCTATGTGTATCCTCCTCTCTCCTGTGTGTATCCCACTTTCTCCTGTGTTTACTTCTCTCTTCTGCGTGTATCCTCCTCTCTCCTTTGTGTATCTTTCTCTCTCCTGTGTGTATACCCCTCTCTCCTGTGTGTTTGCCTTTCTCTCGTGTGTATTCTTCTCTCTCCTGTGTGTATCCCACTCTTTCCTGTGTATACTCCTCTCACCTCTTTGTATCCTTTTCTATTCTGTTTGTATCCCCTCTCCTTTGTGTATTCCTCCTCTCCACTCTGTGTATCCTCGTCTCTCCTGCGTGTATCCTCCTCTCTTCTTTGTGTATCCTCCTCTCTCCTGTGTGAACTTTTCTTTCTCCTGCGTGTATTTTCCTCTCTTCTGTTTGTATCCTATTCTATTTTGTGTGTATCCTTATTTCTCCTGTCTTTATCTTTCTCCACCTGTGGGTATCCCCCTGTTTCCTGTGTGTATCCCCCTTTCTTCTATATGTATTCCCCACTCTTTTGTGTGTATCCCCTGTCTTCTGTGTGTATTCTTTCTCTCTCCTGTGTTTACCCTCCTCTCTCCTTTGTGTATGCCCCTCTCTTCTGTGTGTATCTTTTTCTCCTGTGTGTATCCCACTCTTTCCTGTGTGTGTATCCTCCACTCTGCTGTGTTTATCCTCCTCTCTTTTGCGTTTATCCCCCTCATTCCTGTGTGTATCTTCCTTTCTCCTGTGTGCATTTTTCTCTCTCTTGTGTGTATTCTCCTCTCTCCTGTTTGTATCCCCCTCCCCCTTTGTGTATGCCACACTCTTCTGTTTGTATCCGCCACTCTCCTGAGTGTATTCCCCTCTCTTTTGTGTGTATCATCCTCTCTTTTGTGTGTATCCTTCTTTCACGTGTGTATTCTCCTCTCTCCTATTTGTATCATTTTCTCTTCTGTGTGTATTCTCCTTTTTCCTTTCAGCATCCTCCTCTCTTTTGTTTGTATCCCACTCTCTTCTGTGTGTGTCCTTACTAATCCTTTGTGTTTCCCCCTCTCCTTTGTGTATTCCCCTTTCTCCTGTGTGCTTACCCTCTCATTTGTGTATCCTCCTCTCTCTTGTGTGTATCCTCCACTCTGCTGTGTTTGTCCTCCTCTCATTTGCGTTTATTCCCTCATTCCTGTGTGTATCTTTTTTTCTCCTGTGTGTATTTTTCTCTCTCTTGTGTGTATCCTCGTCTCTCTTGTGTGTATCCCACTTTCTTTTTGTGTATGCCGCACTCTCCTCTTTGTATCTTCCACTCTCCTGCGTGTATTATTCTCTCTTCTGTGTGTATCCTTTCACGTGTGTATCCTCCTCTCTCGTGATTGCATCATTTTCTCTTTTGTGTGTATCATTCTCTCTCCTTTCTGTATCCTCCTCTTTTTTTTGTGTGTGTATCCTCCTCCCTCTTGTGTGTATTCTCTTCTCTCTTTTGTGTATACTTTTCTCTCCTGTGTGTATCCCCCACCCCCGTGTGTATCTTGTTCTCTACTGTCTGTATCCCCCTTTCTCCTGTGTGTATTCTCTCTCCTGTGTGTATCTTCCGTTCTCTTCTGTGTATCCTCCTGTCTCCTTTATGTATTCTTCTCTCTCCTGTGTTTATCCCCCCTCTCTTCTGTGTGTATCCTGCTCTCTCCTGTGTGTACCCTCCTCTCTACTGCGTGTATCATTTCCTCTCCTCTGTCTATGCCCCTCTCTTCTGTATGTATCCCCCTCTCCTTTGGTTTCCCCCTC
This sequence comes from Saguinus oedipus, assembly GCA_031835075.1. Lineage (NCBI taxonomy): Eukaryota > Metazoa > Chordata > Mammalia > Primates > Cebidae > Saguinus > Saguinus oedipus. The sequence continues at coordinate 11,030 of JASSZA010000168.1, read as the reverse complement.
TCTCCTGTGTGTATTTCCTATCTCATCTGTGTATTTTTCTCTCCTGTGCCTATCCCCCTCTCTTCTGTTTGTATTTTTTCCTCTTCTGTTTGTATCTTCTTCTCTCCTTTGTGTATCCTCCTCTCTCCAGTGTGTATCCTCCTCATTCTTGTGTGTTTTCTTCTACCACTCTGTGTATACCCCTTTCTTTCGTGTGTTTCCCCACCCTCATATTTGTGTGCTACACTCTCCTGTGTGGATCTTCCTTTCTCCTGTGTGTATCACCTTTTCTCCTGTGTGTATGCTCTGCTCTCTTGTGTGCATTCTCCTCTTTCCTGTGTGTATCCTCCTTTCTCCTGTGTGCATCTCCCTCGCTCTTGTGTGTACTTTTTTCTCCTGTGTGTATCTCTTTCTCCTTTGTGTATCCACTTCTCTCTTTTTGTAACCCCCCTCTTCTCTGTGTACGCCCCACTCTCCTGTGTTTATCCTCCTCTCACCTGTGTGTATTTTTCTCTCCTATGTGTATCCTCCTCTCTCCTGTGTGTATCCCACTTTCTCCTGTGTTTACTTCTCTCTCCTGCGAGTATCCTCCTCTCTCCTTTGTGTATCTTTCTCTCTCCTGTGTGTATACCCCTCTCTCCTGTGTGTTTGGCTCTCTCTGTCTCCTGTGTGTATCCGCCTCTTCTGTATGTATCCCCCTCTCTCGTGTGTATTTCCGTGTCTCCTGCATGTATTCAATGCTTTTGTGTGTATCACCCTTTCCTTTGTGTATACCTTTCTCTCCATTTTTTATCCCTCTTTCTCCTTTTTTTATTACCCTTTTTTGTGTGTATGTCGCTCTCTCCTGTGTGTACCCTCCATTGTCTTGTATGTATCACTGCTCTCCGTGTGTATCCCTCCTCTCTCCTGTGTGTATCCTCCTCTCTCTTGTGTGTACCCCCCTCTCTCCTGCGTGTATTTTCCTCTCTCCTGCGTAAATCCTCCTCTCTGCTGTGTGTATGTTCCACTTCTCTTTGTATTTACCTCACTCCTTTTTGCATTCCCTTCTCTTTTGTGTGTCTCTTCCTCACTCCAGTGTGTATACCATCTCTCCTGTGTGTATCCTCCTCTCCGCTGTGTGTATACTCCTCTCTCCTGTCTTTATCCGTCTCTCTCCTGTATGTATCCTATTTTCTCTTATGTGAACCCCCATCTCTCCTGTGTGTATCACCCCTCTCCTGTGTGTATTCTTCTCTCTCCTGTGTGTATGCTTCTGTCTAACGTGTGTATCCTTCCCTCATTTGTGTGTATCTTTCTCTCTCCTGTTTGTATTTCCTTCTTTCCTGTGTGTATTATTTTCACTCCTGTGTGTATTCCCCTCTCCTATGTGTATATTTCTCTAACCAGTGTGCATCCTCCTTTCTTCTGTGTGTATCTTCTTTTCTGTGTGTATCTTTTTTCTCTCCTGTGTGTATCACCACTCTCTCCTGTGTGTATCCACCCTCTCTTCTGTGTGTATCTTCCCTCTTTACAGTTTGTATTTCCTCTCTCTTGTGTGTATTCCGTCTCTCCTGTGTGTATCCTCCTCTCTCATGTGTGTACGCCCCACTCTCCTGTGTGTATCTTTCTGTCCTGTGTGTATCCTCCTCTCTTTTGTGTGTATTTTTTTCTCTTGTGTGTATCTTTCTCTCCTGTGTTTGTGGTTCTCTTTTCTGTGTGTATTCCCCCTCCTGTGTGTATCCTTTTCTCGCCTTTGTGTATCCTCCTCGCTCCTCGGTGTATCCCCTTCTCTTTGATGTGTAGCCGCCACATTTTTGTGTATCCTTCTTTCTCTTGTGTGTATTCTACTTTCTACTGTGTGTACCCTCCTCTCTCCTGTGTGTATCATGCCACTCCTGTGTGTATCGTTTTCTCTCCCGTGTATCTTTTCCCTCTCTTTTCTCTTTCCTTTTCTCTCCTGCGTGCATCCTCCCCTATCCTGTGTTTATCCTCCTCTTTCCTGTGTATTCTCCAATCTCCTGCGTGTATCCTCCTCTCTTCTATTTGTATTCTTCTCTTTTTGGTGTGTATCCTCCTCTCTTTTGTATTTATCCTTTTTTCTCTTTGTGTATCCCCAACTCTCATGTGTGCATTCCCCTCCCTCCTGTGTGTATTCTTCACTCTCCTGTGTGTATCCCCCTCTCTTTTTTGTGTATTCACCCTCTCTCCTGTGTGTATCCTCCTCTCTCCTGTGCATAAGCCCCTCTTTCTTGTTTTTATCCACCTCGCTTGTGTGTATCACCCTCTCACCTGTGTGTATACCCCCTCTTATGTGTTTATCTTTCCCACCCTTGTGTATCCCCCTCTCTTCTGTGTGTTTCCCTTCTTCTTTGTGTATCCTTCTCTCTCCTGTGTGTATCCTCCTTTCTCCTGTGTTTATTTCCCTCCCTTTGTTAGTATCTCCCTCTTCTTTGTGTTTATCCCCCTCTCTCCTGTGTGTATCCTCCTCTCTTCTCTGTGTATTTTCCACTCGCCTGTGTGTATCTTTCTCTCTCGTGTGTGTAACCTCCTCTCTCCTGCCTGTATCCTCCTTTCTCCTGTGTGAAGCCCCCTCTATCCAGTGTTTACCCTCCACTCTACTGTGTGTATCCCCCTCTCCTGTGTGTATCCTTCTTTTTTCTGTGGGTATCCCTTCTCTCTCCTGTGGATATCCATTTTTTCTCCTGTGTGTAACACCCTCCCTCCTGTGTGTATCCCTTCTCTCTCCTGTGCATATCCCCCTCTCTTCTTTGTGTATCACCTCTCTCTTGTGTATATCTTCCACTCTGCTTTGTGTATCCTGTTTTCTCCTGTGTCTATGCACCTCTCTTGTGTGTATCCCCCTCTCCTGTGTGTTTAATTTTTTTCCCTGTGTTTGTCCCTTTTTCTCCTGTGTGTATTCCCCTCTTCTGTTTGTAAGCCCCTCTCTCCTGTGTGTATCTCCCTCTCCTGTGTTTATCCTCCTCTCTCCTTTGTGTATCCTCCTCTCTCCTCTGTTTATTTTCTACTCTCCTGTGTGTATCCCTTTTCCCTTTGTTTATCCTCTACTATTATGTGTGTACCCCCTCTCTGCTGTGTGTACCCTCAACAATCCTGTGTGGCTCACGACTCTACATGTTTATGCCCCCTCTCTCCTGTGTGTATCCCCTCATTTTTGTGTGTATGCCCCACTTCTGTGTGTATCCACCTCTCCTCTGTGTGCATTCCCTTCTCTCCTGTGTGGATCTTTCTCACTCTTGTGTGTATTCCCTTTCTCCTGTGTGTATCCTCCTCTCTGCTGTGTGTATCCTTTTCTCACCTGTGTGTATCCATTTCTCTCATGTGTGTATCCTCTACTCTTTTGTGTGAACACTCATCTCTCCTGTTTGTGTCACCACTCTTCTGTTTGTATCCTTCTCTCTCCTGTGTGTATCCTTGTGTCTACCGTGTGTATCCTTCACTCTTTTGTGTGTATCCTTCTGTCTTTTTTGTGTATCCTATTCTTTCCGGTGTGAATTCTTTTCACTCCTGTGTGTATACACCTCTCCTGTGTGTATCCTTCTCTCTCCAGTGTGTATCCTCCTTTCTCTTGTGTGTAACCTCCTCTAACGTGTGTGTATCATTTTTCTCTCTTGTGTATATCAACCCTCTCTTTTGTGTGTATTACTTCTCTCTCCTGTGTGTATCCCCCTCTCTCCAGTTTGTGTTTTCCTCTCCCCTGTGTGTATTCCCTCTTTCCTAAGTGTAACCCCCTCCCCATTGTGTGTATACTTTCTCTCTCCTGTGTGTATTTTTCTCTCTTCTCTGTGTATCCCCTTTCTCCTGTGTGGATCCTCCTCTCTGCTGTGTGTATTTTTTTATTCTGTGTGTACGCTTTTCTCTCCTATTTGTTTCCCCCTGTTCTGTGTGTATCTTCCTCTCTCTTGTGTTTATCCTTCCTTCTTCTGTTTGTATCACCCTCTCCTGTGGGTATGTTTCTCTCTGCTGTGTGTATTTTTTTCTCCTGTGTTTATTCTCCTCTCTTTTGTGTGTATTTTCCTCTCTCCTCTTTGTATTCTCCACTCTCTTGGGTGTTTCCCCCTCTGCTTTATGTATCCTCTCCTTTGTGTACCCACTGTCTCATGTGTGTATCCTCCAATCTCCTGTGTGTATCACCCCTCTCCCATGTTATTTTTTGACTCTCCAAACGAACGACCATATGAAATAAACTAGTGGTTATTCTTCACATGTGCAATATTGGAAGTGGTTCTGTGTATTACTCAGCATTACACAAAATTAAAGTTCATATAAAATAGACTCCTGATTACCACCCAGGTGCATATCATTCAGGAAGGCACTTAATTCATGGCTATCTTTAACAGTGTCCTGATTACTCCATAGAAGTTTATTATTCATTGAAACTCTGAATCAGAGGCCATAAAAAATAGACACCTGACTATTAGTTCATTGTGAATTATTCAATGAGGTCCTAAATGAGTGGTAGTATGAAATAGAATCCTGGGAATTCCCCAGGTGTGTATTATTCACAGAGGCACAGAATGAGTGGCCATATAAAAAATGCTCGATTATTACCCTCGTGTGGATTATTCACTGAGGATGTAAATGAGTGGCTACATGAAGTAGACCCTTAACTCTTCCCCAGGTGTGTATTATTGAATGAGAGTCTGACTAAGTGGGCATAAAAAAGAGACTCAGGTGTATTGCCCAGGTGTCCATTCCTTACAGAGACTCTGAATGTATAGGCATTTGAAGTAGACTCTTGACTGTTTCTGAGGGGATTATTATGCACAGAGGCACAAAACGAGTAGCCATGTAAAAGAGATTCCTGACTTATCAGATATACATGTTATTCACTAAAACACCGAAGAAGTGGCTTTATGAAGTAGGCCACATTTTACTCCACAGGTGTGCGTTATTTTTTGACTCTCCAAACGAACCACCACATGAAATAAACTTGTGATTATTCCCCAAATTTGCAATATTCGAAGAGGTTTTGTATGAGTATCCATATCACACATGTGTGTATCATTCACGGAGCTGCTTTATTTGGGGTAACGTCAATTGGGTCCTCACTACTCTGCAGCTGTTTATTATGCAATGAAGCTCCGAATGAGAGGCCATATGAAATAGACTCCTTACTATTGCCCCATTGTGCATTATTCGGTAATGCTGTGATTGAGTGGCCATATGACCTGGACTCTGACTATTCCCAAGGGGTGTTTACTTCAGTCAGTTTCTGAAGGAGTGACCACATAGAACAGATTCCTGACTCTGTCCTCTTGACTATATTTCAGCTCTGCATTTTCCACTGAGTCGCTGGGTGGATTATTATCAAATAATCTCCAGACAATTCTCCAGGTGTGCACTATTCAGGGTGTCTCTTAATAAGTGGCTATATATAATAGAATCCTGAGTATATTTCAGATATATATGATTCTTCACTGAGAAACTGAATAAGTGGCCATGTCAAGTACACTCCTGACATTTCCATACGTCTGTATTATTATTTGAGGCTCTGAATGAGTGGCCATAAAATAGACACTCCTATATACTACTCAGGCGTGAGTTTTTACATTCAGCTGTAAATGAGTGACTATACGAAATAGAATCCTGACTGTCCCAAGGTGTCTGTTATTCAGTTAGGTTCTGAGTATGTGGCTATATGAAATAGAATTCTGACTACATTATAGGTGTTCTTTACTCAATGAACCTCTGAAGAAATGCCACATGTAATAGCGTCCAGGGTATTCCTCAGGTATTTAGTATTCACTGAGGCTCTGAAACCTTGGCCATATGAAATGGTATTCTGACTAGTCTACAGGCGTGTATTATTGACACTGACTCTAAATATTTGGGCATATGGAATAGACTAGTGACTATTACAAAGTTGCATATTACTGACTCAGGCTTTGATTTTGTGACCATATAAAATAGAATACTGTCTATTCCACACTGTGCATTATTCCCTTAGGCTGTAAATGAGACGCTATGTAAAGTACACTCCTAGCACTTCCCCAGGTGTCTGTCACTCAGTGAGGCTGTTTTTGTATGACCATATGAAACAGGAGGGTGTCTGTCTCAAATAGTTTTATAATTCAGTGAATCTCTGAATGAATGGCTATATAAAATAGACTGCTGGGCACTTTACATTTGTGCATTATTCATTGAGGTTACTAGTCAGTTGCTATATTAAAATGGAATTCTGATTAATCCACATGTGCATATTATCCACTGAGGCTATGAATGTGTGTCCAAATGAAATAGACTCCTGGCTACTCCACAGGTCTGCATTATTTACCGAGTCTCTGAATGAATGTCCATCGAAAATAGACTCCAAATTATTCTCCAGGTGTGTATAATTCATTGAGTCTCAGAAGATATGGCCGTACTAATTCGATTTCTTACTATATCAAGGGTCTATCTTATGCACTGAGGCTCCGAATATGTGTCTACATGAAAGAGTCTCCTGACTACACCACATTTTTCAATGACACATTGAATGAGAGGCCACATGAAAAAGTCTCTGGACTATTCCACAGCTGTGCATTATTTAGTGAGACTCTGAATGAGGAGAAACAAGTATATCCTGATTATTTATTCAGGTGTGTACATTTAGTGAGGCTCTAAACCGGTAGCCATAAGAAAGAGACTACTGACTATTCCGCAGGTGTGAATACTTCAGTGATTCTGTGAATAAGTGGCCATAAAATATAGACTCCAGACGAGATCACAAGTGTGTAATATTCAGTGAGGCTGTGAAAGAGGGGCCATATGAAACAGAAACCTAATGACTCCACATGTGCGTTATTCACTGTTTGTCTGAATGAGTAGCTCTATGACATAGACACCTCATTATTCTCCATGTGTGCATTATTCCAACAGGTTCTGTATGAGTTTCCATACCAAATAGACTCCTGAAACTCCCTCAGGTGTATATTACTCAGTGTTACACAGAATTAGAGTTCATATAAAATAAACTCCTGACTACTACCCAGGTGTGTGTCATTCAGAAAGGCACTTAATTCATGCCTACTTTAACAGTGTCCTTATTACTCCATAGAAGTTCATTATGCACTGAAACACTGAATGAGAGGCCATAGAAAGTAGACACCTGACTATGGCTCCATTGTGAATTATTCAATTAGTTTCTAAATGAGTGGTAATATGAAATAGAATCCCGAGAATTCTCCAGGTGTGTATCATTCAGGGAGGCCCAGAATTTGTGGCCATATAAAAAATGCTCGACTATTACCCTGGTGTGGATTATTCACTGAGGATCTAAATGAGTGGCTACATAAAATAGACCCTTAACTTTTCCCCAGGTGTGTATTATTGAATGAGACTCTGACTCACTGGGCATAAAAAAGAGACTCAGGTGTATTGCCCAGGTGTTCATTACTTACAGAGACCCTGAATGTGTAGACATTTGAAGTAGACCCTTGACTGTTTCTGAGGGGAGTATTATTCACAGAGGCCCAGAACGAGTGGCCATGTGTAAGAGATTCCTGACTTATCAGATATAAATGTTATTCACTAAAACACTGAAACAGTGGCCTTATGAAATAGACCGCATTTTATTCCACAGGTGCGCATTATTTTTTGAATCTCCAAATGAACCACCATATGAAATAGGCTAGTGATTATTCCCCACATATAAAATATTCAAATAGGTTCGGTATGAGTGTCCATATCAAATAGTCTCCTGACCCTCTCACATTTGGGTATCATTCACGGAGCTGCTTTATTTGGGGCTACCATCAATAGGGTCCTCCCTACTCCACAGCTGTTTGTTACACACTAAATTTCTGAATGAGAGGCCATATGAAATAGACTCCTTACTATTGCCCCATCGTGCATTATTTGATAATGCTGTGTTTGAGTGGCCATGTGACCTGGACTTTGACTATTCCGAAGGTGTGTATTCTGTCAGTTTCTGAACAAGTGGCCACATAAAATAGACTACTGACTCTGTCCTCTTGAATATTTCTCAGATCTGCATTTTCTACTGAGTCGCTGGGTGAATGGTCATATCAAATAGTCTCCAGAAAATTCTCCAAATGTGCATTATTCAGTGGGTCTCTTAATAAGTGGCTATATATAATAGAATCCTGTGTATTTTCCTGGTATATATAATTCTTCACTGAAGCACTGAATAAGTGGCCATGTCAAGTACACTCCTCACATTTCCAAACGTCTGTATTATTCTGTGAGGCTCTGAATGTGTGGCCATATAATAGAGACTCCTATATACTACTCAGGTGTGAGTTTTTACATTCGGCTGTAAATGAGTGGCTATACGAAACAGAATCTTGACTATCCCAAGGTGTCTGTTATTCAGTTAGGCTCTGAGTATGTGGCTATATGAAATAGAATTCTGACTACAATACAGCAGTTCTTTACTCAAGGAACCTCTGAAGAAATGCCACATGTAACAGCGTCCAGAGTATTCCTCAGGTATTTATTATTCACTGAGGCTCTGAAACTTTGGCCATATGAAATGGTTTCCTGACTTGTCTACAGGTGTGTATTATTGACTCTGACTCTAAATATTTGGGCATATGAAATAGACAAGTGACTATTCCAAATTTGTGTATTACTGACTTTGGCTTTGTTTTTGTGGCCATATAAAACAGACTAGTGTCTATTCCACACATGTGCATTATTCCCTTAGGCTGTAAATGAGAGGCTAAGTAAAGTACACTGCTAACACTTCCCCAGGTGTGTGTCACTTAGTGAGGCTCTTTTTTTATGACAATATAAAACAGGAGGCTGTCTATCTCAAATAATTTTATTATTCAGTGAATATCGTCATGAGTGGCTATATGAAATAAACTGCTGAGTACTTTACATTTGTGCATTATTCATTGATGTTACGAGTCAGTGGTCATATAAAATGGGATCCTGACTAATCCACACGTGCATATTATTCACTGAAGCTACGAATGTGTTTCCTAATAAAATAGTCTCCTGGCTACTTCACAGCTGTACATTATTTTCCGAGGCTCAGAATATATGTCCATCGAAAATAGACTCCAAATTATTACACAGGTGTGTATTATTCAGTGAGGCTCAGAATATGTTTCCATATCAATTAAATTCCTTACTATGTCAAGTGTCTATCTTATGCACTGAAGCTCTGAATATGTGTCTACATGAAAGTGTCTTCTGACTACACCACATTTTTCAATGACACATTGAATGAAAGGCCACATGAAAAAGTCTCCTGACTATACCACAGGTGTGCATAATTTAGTGAGACTCTGAATGAGGAGATACAAGTAAATCCTGACTATTAATCCAGGTGTGTACATTTAGTGAGGCTCTCAAAGGGTAGCCATTGGAAAGAGACTTCTGACTATTCCGCAGGTATGAATTATTCAGTGACTCTCTGAATGAGTGGCCATAAAATATAGACTCCAGACTATATCAGAAGTGTAATATTCAGTGAGGCTGTGAAAGAGGGGCCATATTAAACAGACTTCTAATTACTCCACATGTGCGTTATTCACTGTTTGTGTGAATTAGTAGCCTTATGAAATTGACTCCTCATTATTCTTTACGTGTGCATTATTCCAACAGGTTTGATATGGGTGTCCATACCAAATAGACTCCTGAAACTCCCCCAGGTGTGTATTACTCAGCGTTACACATTATTAGAGTTAATATGAAATAGACTCCTGACTATCACACAGGTGCTCATCATTCAGAAAGGCACATAATTCCTGGCTATGTTAAAAGAGTCCCGATTACTCCGTAGAAGTTTACTATTCACTGAAACTTTGAATGATAGACCATATCAAATAGAAACCTGACAATTTCTCCATTGTGAATTATTCAACAAGGTCCTAAATGAATGGTAGTATTAAATAGAATCCTGAGGAATATTCAAATGCATATCACTCAGTGAGGCAAAAAATGAGTGGCCATATAAAAAATGCTCGACTATTACCCTGGTGTGCATTATTCACTGAGGCTCTAAATGAGTGGCTACATGAAGTAGACTCTTAACTCTTCCTTTTTTGTTTTTATTGAATGAGTCTCTGACTAAGTCGGCAGATAAAAGAGACTCAGGTGTATTGCCCAGGTGTTCATTACCTACAGAGTCTCTGAATGTATAGCCATTTAAAGTAGACACATGATTATTTTTGAGGGGAGTATTGTTCACAGATGCCCTGAACGAGTGGACATGTGAAAGAGCTTCCTTACATTTCAGATATACATATTATTCACTAAAACACTGAAAGAGTGGCCTTACGAAGTAGAATGCATTTTACTCAACAGGTGTGTGTTATTTTTAGATTCTCCAAACTAATCACCATATAAAACAGACTAGTGATTATTCCGCACAGGTGCAGTATTCAAAAAGGTTCTGTATGAGTGTCTATGTCAAATAGTCTCCTGACTCTGACACATGAGTGTATGATTCACGGAGCTGCTAAATTTAGGGCTACCTTAAATAGGGTTCTGACTACTCCACAGCTGTTTATTAGGCTCTGAAGCTCAGAAAGAGAGGCCATATGAAATAGACTCCTTACTATTGCCCCATTATGCATTATTCGGTAATGCTGTGATTGACTGTCCATATGACTTGGACACTGTATTCTTCAGTGAGATTCTGAATGAGTGACCACATAACATTAACCCTTGACTCTATCCTCTCGACTATTTTTCAGTTCTGCATTGTCCACTGAGTCTCTGGGTGAAGAGTCATATCAAATATTCTCCAGACTATTCCTCAGCTGTGCATTATTCAGGGAGTCTCTGAATAAGAGGCTATATATAATAAAATCCTGAGTATTTTCCAGATATATATGATTCCTCACGGAGGTTCTGAATAAGTGGCCGTGAGAAATACACTACAGACGTTTTCATAGTTCTGTATTATTCTGTGAAGTTCTGAATGAGTGGCCATAAAATAGAGTCCCCTGAATGCTCCTCAGGCGTGCGATTTTACATTCGGCTATAAATGAGTGGCTATACGAAATAGAATTTTAACTTTTCCCAAGGTGTATGTAATTGAGTTAGGCTCTAAATATGTGGCTATAGGAAATATAATTCTGACTACAATAGACTGG
>JASSZA010000166.1:0-23663 GCA_031835075.1 Saguinus oedipus | reverse complement strand
AGAAACACGTTTCTGGTAAGAGCTGCGTTTGGACATTTCTCAGTGAATGGGAGTCTATGCTGTGAAGAAAACTGTCTGCTTCTAAAACCAAAACGGAGCTACCTAACAGAACGGTCTTCAATGTGTGCATTCAACTTACAGAGTTAAACTCGTGTGTTGAAGGGGAAGTCTGGAAACGCTTTCTGTGGAGAGATCTCAAAACAGGCATTTCCAGCACTATTCCCGCATATAAGGAAATAGCAGTAAAACTCTGCCTGAAACACAGAAGAAACGTATCCTTCAATCTGCTCTGCTGTGCGTTTGTTCAGCTAAGTGAGTTAAATCTCCCTTTAGATTCAGGAGTTAGAAACACGTTTCTGGTAAGAGCTGCCTTTGGACATTTCTCAGTGAATGGGAGTCTATGCTGTAAGGAGAACTGTCTGCTTCTAAAACCAAAACGGAGCTACCTAACAGAACGGTCTTCAATGTGTGCATTCAACTTACAGAGTTAAACTCGTGTGTTGAAGGGGAAGTCTGGAAACGCTTTCTGTGGAGAGATCTCAAAACAGGCATTTCCAGCACTATTCCCGCATATAACGAAATAGCAGTAAAACTCTGCCTGAAACACAGAAGAAACGTATACTTCAATCTGCTCTGCTGTGCGTTTGTTCAGCTAAGTGAGTTAAATCTCCCTTTAGATTCAGGAGTTAGAAACACGTTTCTGGTAAGAGCTGCGTTTGGACATTTCTCAGTGAATGGGAGTCTATGCTGTAAGGAGAACTGTCTGATTCTAAAACCAAAACGGAGCTACCTAACAGAACGGTCTTCAATGTGTGCATTCAACTTACAGATTTAAACTCGTGTGTTGAAGGGGAAGTCTGGAAACGCTTTCTGTGGAGAGATCTCAAAACAGGCATTTCCAACACTATTCCCGCATATAAGGAAATAGCAGTAAAACTCTGCCTGAAACACAGAAGAAACGTATCCTTCAATCTGCTCTGTTGTGCTTTTGTTCAGCTAAGTGAGTTAAATCTCCCTTTAGATTCAGGAGTTAGAGACACGTTTCTCGTAAGAGCTGCGTTTGGACATTTCTCAGTTAATGGGAGTCTATGCTGTAAGGAGAACTGTCTGCTTCTAAAACCAAAACGGAGCTACCTAACAGAACGGTCTTCAATGTGTGCATTCAACTTACAGAGTTAAACTCGTGTGTTGAAGGGGAAGTCTGGAAACGCTTTCTGTGGAGGGATCTCAAAACAGGCATTTCCAGCACTATTCCCGCATATAACGAAATAGCAGTAAAACTCTGCCTGAAACACAGAAGAAACGTATCCTTCAATCTGCTCTGCTGTGCGTTTGTTCAGCTAAGTGAGTTAAATCTCCCTTTAGATTCAGGAGTTAGAAACACGTTTCTGGTAAGAGCTGCGTTTGGACATTTCTCAGTGAATGGGAGTCTATGCTGTAAAGAGAACTGTCTGCTTCTAAAACCAAAACGGAGCTACCTAACAGAACGGTCTTCAATGCGTGCATTCAACTTACAGAGTTAAACTCGTGTGTTGAAGGGGAAGTCTGGAAACGCTTTCTGTGGAGAGATCTCAAAACAGGCATTTCCAGCACTATTCCCGCATATAACGAAATAGCAGTAAAACTCTGCCTGAAACACAGAAGAAACGTATCCTTCAATCTGCTCTGCTGTGCGTTTGTTCAGCTAAGTGAGTTAAATCTCCCTTTAGATTCAGGACTTAGAAACACGTTTCTGGTAAGAGCTGCGTTTGGACATTTCTCAGTGAATGGGAGTCTATGCTGTAAGGAGAACTGTCTGCTTCTAAAACCAAAACGGAGCTACCTAACAGAACGGTCTTCAATGTGTGCATTCAACTTACAGAGTTAAACTCGTGTGTTGAAGGGGAAGTCTGGAAACGCTTTCTGTGGAGAGACCTCAAAACAGGCATTTCCAGCACTATTCCCGCATATAACGAAATAGCAGTAAAACTCTGCCTGAAACACAGAAGAAACGTATCCTTCAATCTGCTCTGCTGTGCGTTTGTTCAGCTAAGTGAGTTAAATCTCCCTTTAGATTCAGGAGTTAGAAACACGTTTCTGGTAAGAGCTGCGTTTGGACATTTCTCAGTGAATGGGAGTCTTTGCTGTAAAGAAAACTGTCTGCTTCTAAAACCAAAACGGAGCTACCTAACAGAACGGTCTTCAAAGCGTGCATTCAACTTACAGAGTTAAACTCGTGTGTTGAAGGGGAAGTCTGGAAACGCTTTCTGTGGAGAGATCTCAAAACAGGCATTTCCAGGACTATTCCCGCATATAAGGAAATAGCAGTAAAACTCTGCCTGAAACACAGAAGAAACGTATCCTTCAATCTGCTCTGCTGTGCGTTTGTTCAGCTAAGTGAGTTAAATCTCCCTTTAGATTCAGGAGTTAGAAACACGTTTCTGGTAAGAGCTGCGTTTGGACATTTCTCAGTGAATGGGAGTCTATGCTGTAAGGAGAACTGTCTGCTTCTAAAACCAAAACGGAGCTACCTAACAGAACGGTCTTCAATGTGTGCATTCAACTTACAGAGTTAAACTCGTGTGTTGAAGGGGAAGTCTGGAAACGCTTTCTGTGGAGAGACCTCAAAACAGGCATTTCCAACACTATTCCCGCATATAACGAAATAGCAGTAAAACTCTGCCTGAAACACAGAAGAAACGTATCCTTCAATCTGCTCTGCTGTGCGTTTGTTCAGCTAAGTGAGTTAAATCTCCCTTTAGATTCAGGAGTTAGAAACACGTTTCTGGTAAGAGCTGCGTTTGGACATTTCTCAGTGAATGGGAGTCTATGCTGTAAAGAAAACTGTCTGCTTCTAAAACCAAAACGGAGCTACCTAACAGAACGGTCTTCAATGCGTGCATTCAACTTACAGAGTTAAACTCGTGTGTTGAAGTGGAAGTCTGGAAACGCTTTCTGTGGAGAGATCTCAAAACAGGCATTTCCAGCACTATTCCCGCATATAAGGAAATAGCAGTAAAACTCTGCCTGAAACACAGAAGAAACGTATCCTTCAATCTGCTCTGCTGTGCGTTTGTTCAGCTAAGTGAGTTAAATCTCCCTTTAGATTCAGGAGTTAGAAACACGTTTCTGGTAAGAGCTGCGTTTGGACATTTCTCAGTGAATGGGAGTCTATGCTGTAAGGAGAACTGTCTGCTTCTAAAACCAAAACGGAGCTACCTAACAGAACGTTCTTCAATGTGTGCATTCAACTTACAGAGTTAAACTAGTGTGTTGAAGGGGACGTCTGGAAACGCTTTCTGTGGAGAGATCTCAAAACAGGCATTTCCAGCACTATTCCCGCATATAACGAAATAGCAGTAAAACTCTGCCTGAAACACAGAAGAATCGTATCCTTCAATCTGCTCTGCTGTGCGTTTGTTCAGCTAAGTGAGTTAAATCTCCCTTTAGATTCAGGAGTTAGAAACACGTTTCTGGTAAGAGCTGCGTTTGGACATTTCTCAGTGAATGGGAGTCTATGCTGTAAGGAGAACTGTCTGCTTCTAAAACCAAAACGGAGCTACCTAACAGAACGGTCTTCAAAGTGTGCATTCAACCTACAGAGTTAAACTCGTGTGTTGAAGGGGAAGTCTGGAAACGCTTTCTGTGGAGAGATCTCAAAACAGGCATTTCCAGCACTATTCCCGCATATAAGGAAATAGCAGTAAAACTCTGCCTGAAACACAGAAGAAACGTATCCTTCAATCTGCTCTGCTGTGCGTTTGTTCAGCTAAGTGAGTTAAATCTCCCTTTAGATTCAGGAGTTAGAGACACGTTTCTGGTAAGAGCTGCGTTTGGACATTTCTCAGTGAATGGGAGTCTATGCTGTAAGGAGAACTGTCTGCTTCTAAAACCAAAACGGAGCTACCTAACAGAACGGTCTTCAATGTGTGCATTCAACTTACAGAGTTAAACTCGTGTGTTGAAGGGGAAGTCTGGAAACGCTTTCTGTGGAGAGATCTCAAAACAGGCATTTCCAGCCCTATTCCCGCATATAACGAAATAGCAGTAAAACTCTGCCTGAAACACAGAAGAAACGTATCCTTCAATCTGCTCTGCTGTGCGTTTGTTCAGCTAAGTGAGTTAAATCTCCCTTTAGATTCAGGAGTTAGAAACACGTTTCTGGTAAGAGCTGCGTTTGGACATTTCTCAGTGAATGGGAGCCTATGCTGTAAAGAAAACTGTCTGCTTCTAAAACCAAAACGGAGCTACCTAACAGAACGGTCTTCAATGCGTGCATTCAACTTACAGAGATAAACTCGTGTGTTGAAGGGGAAGTCTGGAAACGCTTTCTGTGGAGAGATCTCAAAACAGGCATTTCCAGCACTATTCCCGCATATAAGGAAATAGCAGTAAAACTCTGCCTGAAACACAGAAGAAACGTATCCTTCAATCTGCTCTGCTGTGCGTTTGTTCAGCTAAGTGAGTTAAATCTCCCTTTAGATTCAGGAGTTAGAAACACGTTTCTGGTAAGAGCTGCGTTTGGACATTTCTCAGTGAATGGGAGTCTATGCTGTAAGGAGAACTGTCTGCTTCTAAAACCAAAACGGAGCTACCTAACAGAACGGTCTTCAATGTGTGCATTCAACTTACAGAGTTAAACTCGTGTGTTGAAGTGGAAGTCTGGAAACGCTTTCTGTGGAGAGATCTCAAAACAGGCATTTCCAGCACTATTCCCGCATATAAGGAAATAGCAGTAAAACTCTGCCTAAAACACAGAAGAAACGTATACTTCAATCTGCTCTGCTGTGCGTTTGTTCAGCTAAGTGAGTTAAATCTCCCTTTAGATTCAGGAGTTAGAAACACGTTTCTGGTAAGAGCTGCGTTTGGACATTTCTCAGTGAATGGGAGTCTATGCTGTAAAGAAAACTGTCTGCTTCTAAAACCAAAACGGAACTACCTAACAGAACGGTCTTCAATGCGTGCATTCAACTTACAGAGTTAAACTCGTGTGTTGAAGGGGAAGTCTGGAAACGCTTTCTGTGGAGAGATCTCAAAACAGGCATTTCCAGCACTATTCCCGCATATAAGGAAATAGCAGTAAAACTCTGCCTGAAACACAGAAGAAACGTATCCTTCAATCTGCTCTGCTGTGCGTTTGTTCAGCTAAGTGAGTTAAATCTCCCTTTAGATTCAGGAGTTAGAAACACGTTTCTGGTAAGAGCTGCGTTTGGACATTTCTCAGTGAATGGGAGTCTATGCTGTAAGGAGAACTGTCTGCTTCTAAAACCAAAACGGAGCTACCTAACAGAACGGTCTTCAATGAGTGCATTCAACTTACAGAGTTAAACTCGTGTGTTGAAGGGGAAGTCTGGAAACGCTTTCTGTGGAGAGATCTCAAAACAGGCATTTCCAGCACTATTCCCGCATATAAGGAAATAGCAGTAAAACTCTGCCTGAAACACAGAAGAAACATATACTTCAATCTGCTCTGCTGTGCGTTTGTTCAGCTAAGTGAGTTAAATCTCCCTTTAGATTCAGGAGTTAGAAACACGTTTCTGGTAAGAGCAGTGTTTGGACATTTCTCAGTGAATGGGAGTCTATGCTGTAAGGAGAACTGTCTGCTTCTAAAACCAAAACGGAGCTACCTAACAGAACGGTCTTCAATGTGTGCATTCAACTTACAGAGTTAAACTCGTGTGTTGAAGAGGAAGTCTGGAAACGCTTTCTGTGGAGAGATCTCAAAACAGGCATTTCCAGCACTATTCCCGCATATAACGAAATAGCAGTAAAACTCTACCTGAAACACAGAAGAAACGTATCCTTCAATCTGCTCTGCTGTGCGTTTGTTCAGCTAAGTGAGTTAAATCTCCCTTTAGATTCAGGCGTTAGAAACACGTTTCTGGTAAGAGCTGCGTTTGGACATTTCTCAGTGAATGGGAGTCTATGCTGTAAAGAGAACTGTCTGCTTCTAAAACCAAAACGGAGCTACCTAACAGAACGGTCTTCAATGCGTGCATTCAACTTACAGAGTTAAACTCGTGTGTTGAAGGGGAAGTCTGGAAACACTTTCTGTGGAGAGATCTCAAAACAGGCATTTCCAGCACTATTCCCGCATATAAGGAAATAGCAGTAAAACTCTGCCTGAAACACAGAAGAAACGTATCCTTCAATCTGCTCTGCTGTGCGTTTGTTCAGCTAAGTGAGTTAAATCTCCCTTTAGATTCAGGAGTTAGAAACACGTTTCTGGTAAGAGCTGCGTTTGGACATTTCTCAGTGAATGGGAGTCTATGCTGTAAGGAGAACTGTCTGCTTCTAAAACCAAAACGGAGCTACCTAACAGAACGGTCTTCAATGTGTGCATTCAACTTACAGAGTTAAACTCGTGTGTTGAAGGGGAAGTCTGGAAACGCTTTCTGTGGAGAGACCTCAAAACAGGCATTTCCAGCACTATTCCCGCATATAACGAAATAGCAGTAAAACTCGGCCTGAAACACAGAAGGAACGTATCCTTCAATCTGCTCTGCTGTGCGTTTGTTCAGCTAAGTGAGTTAAATCTCCCTTTAGATTCAGGAGTTAGAAACACGTTTCTGGTAAGAGCTGCGTTTGGACATTTCTCAGTGAATGGGAGTCTATGCTGTGAAGAAAACTGTCTGCTTCTAAAACCAAAACGGAGCTACCTAACAGAACGGTCTTCAATGTGTGCATTCAACTTACAGAGTTAAACTCGTGTGTTGAAGGGGAAGTCTGGAAACGCTTTCTGTGGAGAGATCTCAAAACAGGCATTTCCAGCACTATTCCCGCATATAAGGAAATAGCAGTAAAACTCTGCCTGAAACACAGAAGAAACGTATCCTTCAATCTGCTCTGCTGTGCGTTTGTTCAGCTAAGTGAGTTAAATCTCCCTTTAGATTCAGGAGTTAGAAACACGTTTCTGGTAAGAGCTGCGTTTGGACATTTCTCAGTGAATGGGAGTCTATGCTGTAAGGAGAACTGTCTGCTTCTAAAACCAAAACGGAGCTACCTAACAGAACGGTCTTCAATGTGTGCATTCAACTTACAGAGTTAAACTCGTGTGTTGAAGGGGAAGTCTGGAAACGCTTTCTGTGGAGAGATCTCAAAACAGGCATTTCCAGCACTATTCCCGCATATAAGGAAATAGCAGTAAAACTCTGCCTGAAACACAGAAGAAACGTATACTTCAATCTGCTCTGCTGTGCGTTTGTTCAGCTAAGTGAGTTAAATCTCCCTTTAGATTCAGGAGTTAGAAACACGTTTCTGGTAAGAGCTGCGTTTGGACATTTCTCAGTGAATGGGAGTTTATGCTGTAAGGAGAACTGTCTGATTCTAAAACCAAAACGGAGCTACCTAACAGAACGGTCTTCAATGTGTGCATTCAACTTACAGATTTAAACTCGTGTGTTGAAGGGGAAGTCTGGAAACGCTTTCTGTGGAGAGATCTCAAAACAGGCATTTCCAGCACTATTCCCGCATATAAGGAAATAGCAGTAAAACTCTGCCTGAAACACAGAAGAAACGTATCCTTCAATCTGCTCTGTTGTGCTTTTGTTCAGCTAAGTGAGTTAAATCTCCCTTTAGATTCAGGAGTTAGAGACACGTTTCTCGTAAGAGCTGCGTTTGGACATTTCTCAGTTAATGGGAGTCTATGCTGTAAGGAGAACTGTCTGCTTCTAAAACCAAAACGGAGCTACCTAACAGAACGGTCTTCAATGTGTGCATTCAACTTACAGAGTTAAACTCGTGTGTTGAAGGGGAAGTCTGGAAACGCTTTCTGTGGAGGGATCTCAAAACAGGCATTTCCAGCACTATTCCCGCATATAACGAAATAGCAGTAAAACTCTGCCTGAAACACAGAAGAAACGTATCCTTCAATCTGCTCTGCTGTGCGTTTGTTCAGCTAAGTGAGTTAAATCTCCCTTTAGATTCAGGAGTTAGAAACACGTTTCTGGTAAGAGCTGCGTTTGGACATTTCTCAGTGAATGGGAGTCTATGCTGTAAAGAGAACTGTCTGCTTCTAAAACCAAAACGGAGCTACCTAACAGAACGGTCTTCAATGCGTGCATTCAACTTACAGAGTTAAACTCGTGTGTTGAAGGGGAAGTCTGGAAACGCTTTCTGTGGAGAGATCTCAAAACAGGCATTTCCAGCACTATTCCCGCATATAACGAAATAGCAGTAAAACTCTGCCTGAAACACAGAAGAAACGTATCCTTCAATCTGCTCTGCTGTGCGTTTGTTCAGCTAAGTGAGTTAAATCTCCCTTTAGATTCAGGACTTAGAAACACGTTTCTGGTAAGAGCTGCGTTTGGACATTTCTCAGTGAATGGGAGTCTATGCTGTAAGGAGAACTGTCTGCTTCTAAAACCAAAACGGAGCTACCTAACAGAACGGTCTTCAATGTGTGCATTCAACTTACAGAGTTAAACTCGTGTGTTGAAGGGGAAGTCTGGAAACGCTTTCTGTGGAGAGACCTCAAAACAGGCATTTCCAGCACTATTCCCGCATATAACGAAATAGCAGTAAAACTCTGCCTGAAACACAGAAGAAACGTATCCTTCAATCTGCTCTGCTGTGCGTTTGTTCAGCTAAGTGAGTTAAATCTCCCTTTAGATTCAGGAGTTAGAAACACGTTTCTGGTAAGAGCTGCGTTTGGACATTTCTCAGTGAATGGGAGTCTTTGCTGTAAAGAAAACTGTCTGCTTCTAAAACCAAAACGGAGCTACCTAACAGAACGGTCTTCAAAGCGTGCATTCAACTTACAGAGTTAAACTCGTGTGTTGAAGGGGAAGTCTGGAAACGCTTTCTGTGGAGAGATCTCAAAACAGGCATTTCCAGGACTATTCCCGCATATAAGGAAATAGCAGTAAAACTCTGCCTGAAACACAGAAGAAACGTATCCTTCAATCTGCTCTGCTGTGCGTTTGTTCAGCTAAGTGAGTTAAATCTCCCTTTAGATTCAGGAGTTAGAAACACGTTTCTGGTAAGAGCTGCGTTGGGACATTTCTCAGTGAATGGGAGTCTATGCTGTAAGGAGAACTGTCTGCTTCTAAAACCAAAACGGAGCTACCTAACAGAACGGTCTTCAATGTGTGCATTCAACTTACAGAGTTAAACTCGTGTGTTGAAGGGGAAGTCTGGAAACGCTTTCTGTGGAGAGACCTCAAAACAGGCATTTCCAACACTATTCCCGCATATAACGAAATAGCAGTAAAACTCTGCCTGAAACACAGAAGAAACGTATCCTTCAATCTGCTCTGCTGTGCGTTTGTTCAGCTAAGTGAGTTAAATCTCCCTTTAGATTCAGGAGTTAGAAACACGTTTCTGGTAAGAGCTGCGTTTGGACATTTCTCAGTGAATGGGAGTCTATGCTGTAAAGAAAACTGTCTGCTTCTAAAACCAAAACGGAGCTACCTAACAGAACGGTCTTCAATGCGTGCATTCAACTTACAGAGTTAAACTCGTGTGTTGAAGTGGAAGTCTGGAAACGCTTTCTGTGGAGAGATCTCAAAACAGGCATTTCCAGCACTATTCCCGCATATAAGGAAATAGCAGTAAAACTCTGCCTGAAACACAGAAGAAACGTATCCTTCAATCTGCTCTGCTGTGCGTTTGTTCAGCTAAGTGAGTTAAATCTCCCTTTAGATTCAGGAGTTAGAAACACGTTTCTGGTAAGAGCTGCGTTTGGACATTTCTCAGTGAATGGGAGTCTATGCTGTAAGGAGAACTGTCTGCTTCTAAAACCAAAACGGAGCTACCTAACAGAACGGTCTTCAATGTGTGCATTCAACTTACAGAGTTAAACTCGTGTGTTGAAGGGGAAGTCTGGAAACGCTTTCTGTGGAGAGACCTCAAAACAGGCATTTCCAGCACTATTCCCGCATATAACGAAATAGCAGTAAAACTCTGCCTGAAACACAGAAGGAACGTATCCTTCAATCTGCTCTGCTGTGCGTTTGTTCAGCTAAGTGAGTTAAATCTCCCTTTAGATTCAGGAGTTAGAAACACGTTTCTGGTAAGAGCTGCGTTTGGACATTTCTCAGTGAATGGGAGTCTATGCTGTGAAGAAAACTGTCTGCTTCTAAAACCAAAACGGAGCTACCTAACAGAACGGTCTTCAATGTGTGCATTCAACTTACAGAGTTAAACTCGTGTGTTGAAGGGGAAGTCTGGAAACGCTTTCTGTGGAGAGATCTCAAAACAGGCATTTCCAGCACTATTCCCGCATATAAGGAAATAGCAGTAAAACTCTGCCTGAAACACAGAAGAAACGTATCCTTCAATCTGCTCTGCTGTGCGTTTGTTCAGCTAAGTGAGTTAAATCTCCCTTTAGATTCAGGAGTTAGAAACACGTTTCTGGTAAGAGCTGCGTTTGGACATTTCTCAGTGAATGGGAGTCTATGCTGTAAGGAGAACTGTCTGCTTCTAAAACCAAAACGGAGCTACCTAACAGAACGGTCTTCAATGTGTGCATTCAACTTACAGAGTTAAACTCGTGTGTTGAAGGGGAAGTCTGGAAACGCTTTCTGTGGAGAGATCTCAAAACAGGCATTTCCAGCACTATTCCCGCATATAAGGAAATAGCAGTAAAACTCTGCCTGAAACACAGAAGAAACGTATACTTCAATCTGCTCTGCTGTGCGTTTGTTCAGCTAAGTGAGTTAAATCTCCCTTTAGATTCAGGAGTTAGAAACACGTTTCTGGTAAGAGCTGCGTTTGGACATTTCTCAGTGAATGGGAATTTATGCTGTAAGGAGAACTGTCTGATTCTAAAACCAAAACGGAGCTACCTAACAGAACGGTCTTCAATGTGTGCATTCAACTTACAGATTTAAACTCGTGTGTTGAAGGGGAAGTCTGGAAACGCTCTCTGTGGAGAGATCTCAAAACAGGCATTTCCAGCACTATTCCCGCATATAAGGAAATAGCAGTAAAACTCTGCCTGAAACACAGAAGAAACGTATCCTTCAATCTGCTCTGTTGTGCTTTTGTTCAGCTAAGTGAGTTAAATCTCCCTTTAGATTCAGGAGTTAGAGACACGTTTCTCGTAAGAGCTGCGTTTGGACATTTCTCAGTTAATGGGAGTCTATGCTGTAAGGAGAACTGTCTGCTTCTAAAACCAAAACGGAGCTACCTAACAGAACGGTCTTCAATGTGTGCATTCAACTTACAGAGTTAAACTCGTGTGTTGAAGGGGAAGTCTGGAAACGCTTTCTGTGGAGGGATCTCAAAACAGGCATTTCCAGCACTATTCCCGCATATAACGAAATAGCAGTAAAACTCTGCCTGAAACACAGAAGAAACGTATCCTTCAATCTGCTCTGCTGTGCGTTTGTTCAGCTAAGTGAGTTAAATCTCCCTTTAGATTCAGGAGTTAGAAACACGTTTCTGGTAAGAGCTGCGTTTGGACATTTCTCAGTGAATGGGAGTCTATGCTGTAAAGAGAACTGTCTGCTTCTAAAACCAAAACGGAGCTACCTAACAGAACGGTCTTCAATGCGTGCATTCAACTTACAGAGTTAAACTCGTGTGTTGAAGGGGAAGTCTGGAAACGCTTTCTGTGGAGAGATCTCAAAACAGGCATTTCCAGCACTATTCCCGCATATAACGAAATAGCAGTAAAACTCTGCCTGAAACACAGAAGAAACGTATCCTTCAATCTGCTCTGCTGTGCGTTTGTTCAGCTAAGTGAGTTAAATCTCCCTTTAGATTCAGGACTTAGAAACACGTTTCTGGTAAGAGCTGCGTTTGGACATTTCTCAGTGAATGGGAGTCTATGCTGTAAGGAGAACTGTCTGCTTCTAAAACCAAAACGGAGCTACCTAACAGAACGGTCTTCAATGTGTGCATTCAACTTACAGAGTTAAACTCGTGTGTTGAAGGGGAAGTCTGGAAACGCTTTCTGTGGAGAGACCTCAAAACAGGCATTTCCAGCACTATTCCCGCATATAACGAAATAGCAGTAAAACTCTGCCTGAAACACAGAAGAAACGTATCCTTCAATCTGCTCTGCTGTGCGTTTGTTCAGCTAAGTGAGTTAAATCTCCCTTTAGATTCAGGAGTTAGAAACACGTTTCTGGTAAGAGCTGCGTTTGGACATTTCTCAGTGAATGGGAGTCTTTGCTGTAAAGAAAACTGTCTGCTTCTAAAACCAAAACGGAGCTACCTAACAGAACGGTCTTCAATGCGTGCATTCAACTTACAGAGTTAAACTCGTGTGTTGAAGTGGAAGTCTGGAAACGCTTTCTGTGGAGAGATCTCAAAACAGGCATTTCCAGCACTATTCCCGCATATAAGGAAATAGCAGTAAAACTCTGCCTGAAACACAGAAGAAACGTATCCTTCAATCTGCTCTGCTGTGCGTTTGTTCAGCTAAGTGAGTTAAATCTCCCTTTAGATTCAGGAGTTAGAAACACGTTTCTGGTAAGAGCTGCGTTTGGACATTTCTCAGTGAATGGGAGTCTATGCTGTAAGGAGAACTGTCTGCTTCTAAAACCAAAACGGAGCTACCTAACAGAACGTTCTTCAATGTGTGCATTCAACTTACAGAGTTAAACTAGTGTGTTGAAGGGGACGTCTGGAAACGCTTTCTGTGGAGAGATCTCAAAACAGGCATTTCCAGCACTATTCCCGCATATAACGAAATAGCAGTAAAACTCTGCCTGAAACACAGAAGAATCGTATCCTTCAATCTGCTCTGCTGTGCGTTTGTTCAGCTAAGTGAGTTAAATCTCCCTTTAGATTCAGGAGTTAGAAACACGTTTCTGGTAAGAGCTGCGTTTGGACATTTCTCAGTGAATGGGAGTCTATGCTGTAAGGAGAACTGTCTGCTTCTAAAACCAAAACGGAGCTACCTAACAGAACGGTCTTCAAAGTGTGCATTCAACCTACAGAGTTAAACTCGTGTGTTGAAGGGGAAGTCTGGAAACGCTTTCTGTGGAGAGATCTCAAAACAGGCATTTCCAGCACTATTCCCGCATATAAGGAAATAGCAGTAAAACTCTGCCTGAAACACAGAAGAAACGTATCCTTCAATCTGCTCTGCTGTGCGTTTGTTCAGCTAAGTGAGTTAAATCTCCCTTTAGATTCAGGAGTTAGAGACACGTTTCTGGTAAGAGCTGCGTTTGGACATTTCTCAGTGAATGGGAGTCTATGCTGTAAGGAGAACTGTCTGCTTCTAAAACCAAAACGGAGCTACCTAACAGAACGGTCTTCAATGTGTGCATTCAACTTACAGAGTTAAACTCGTGTGTTGAAGGGGAAGTCTGGAAACGCTTTCTGTGGAGAGATCTCAAAACAGGCATTTCCAGCCCTATTCCCGCATATAACGAAATAGCAGTAAAACTCTGCCTGAAACACAGAAGAAACGTATCCTTCAATCTGCTCTGCTGTGCGTTTGTTCAGCTAAGTGAGTTAAATCTCCCTTTAGATTCAGGAGTTAGAAACACGTTTCTGGTAAGAGCTGCGTTTGGACATTTCTCAGTGAATGGGAGCCTATGCTGTAAAGAAAACTGTCTGCTTCTAAAACCAAAACGGAGCTACCTAACAGAACGGTCTTCAATGCGTGCATTCAACTTACAGAGATAAACTCGTGTGTTGAAGGGGAAGTCTGGAAACGCTTTCTGTGGAGAGATCTCAAAACAGGCATTTCCAGCACTATTCCCGCATATAAGGAAATAGCAGTAAAACTCTGCCTGAAACACAGAAGAAACGTATCCTTCAATCTGCTCTGCTGTGCGTTTGTTCAGCTAAGTGAGTTAAATCTCCCTTTAGATTCAGGAGTTAGAAACACGTTTCTGGTAAGAGCTGCGTTTGGACATTTCTCAGTGAATGGGAGTCTATGCTGTAAGGAGAACTGTCTGCTTCTAAAACCAAAACGGAGCTACCTAACAGAACGGTCTTCAATGTGTGCATTCAACTTACAGAGTTAAACTCGTGTGTTGAAGTGGAAGTCTGGAAACGCTTTCTGTGGAGAGATCTCAAAACAGGCATTTCCAGCACTATTCCCGCATATAAGGAAATAGCAGTAAAACTGTGCCTGAAACACAGAAGAAACGTATACTTCAATCTGCTCTGCTGTGCGTTTGTTCAGCTAAGTGAGTTAAATCTCCCTTTAGATTCAGGAGTTAGAAACACGTTTCTGGTAAGAGCTGCGTTTGGACATTTCTCAGTGAATGGGAGTCTATGCTGTAAAGAAAACTGTCTGCTTCTAAAACCAAAACGGAACTACCTAACAGAACGGTCTTCAATGCGTGCATTCAACTTACAGAGTTAAACTCGTGTGTTGAAGGGGAAGTCTGGAAACGCTTTCTGTGGAGAGATCTCAAAACAGGCATTTCCAGCACTATTCCCGCATATAAGGAAATAGCAGTAAAACTCTGCCTGAAACACAGAAGAAACGTATCCTTCAATCTGCTCTGCTGTGCGTTTGTTCAGCTAAGTGAGTTAAATCTCCCTTTAGATTCAGGAGTTAGAAACACGTTTCTGGTAAGAGCTGCGTTTGGACATTTCTCAGTGAATGGGAGTCTATGCTGTAAGGAGAACTGTCTGCTTCTAAAACCAAAACGGAGATACCTAACAGAACGGTCTTCAATGAGTGCATTCAACTTACAGAGTTAAACTCGTGTGTTGAAGGGGAAGTCTGGAAACGCTTTCTGTGGAGAGATCTCAAAACAGGCATTTCCAGCACTATTCCCGCATATAAGGAAATAGCAGTAAAACTCTGCCTGAAACACAGAAGAAACATATACTTCAATCTGCTCTGCTGTGCGTTTGTTCAGCTAAGTGAGTTAAATCTCCCTTTAGATTCAGGAGTTAGAAACACGTTTCTGGTAAGAGCTGTGTTTGGACATTTCTCAGTGAATGGGAGTCTATGCTGTAAGGAGAACTGTCTGCTTCTAAAACCAAAACGGAGCTACCTAACAGAACGGTCTTCAATGTGTGCATTCAACTTACAGAGTTAAACTCGTGTGTTGAAGGGGAAGTCTGGAAACGCTTTCTGTGGAGAGACCTCAAAACAGGCATTTCCAGCACTATTCCCGCATATAACGAAATAGCAGTAAAACTCTGCCTGAAACACAGAAGAAACGTATCCTTCAATCTGCTCTGCTGTGCGTTTGTTCAGCTAAGTGAGTTAAATCTCCCTTTAGATTCAGGAGTTAGAAACACGTTTCTGGTAAGAGCTGCGTTTGGACATTTCTCAGTGAATGGGAGTCTTTGCTGTAAAGAAAACTGTCTGCTTCTAAAACCAAAACGGAGCTACCTAACAGAACGGTCTTCAAAGCGTGCATTCAACTTACAGAGTTAAACTCGTGTGTTGAAGGGGAAGTCTGGAAACGCTTTCTGTGGAGAGATCTCAAAACAGGCATTTCCAGGACTATTCCCGCATATAAGGAAATAGCAGTAAAACTCTGCCTGAAACACAGAAGAAACGTATCCTTCAATCTGCTCTGCTGTGCGTTTGTTCAGCTAAGTGAGTTAAATCTCCCTTTAGATTCAGGAGTTAGAAACACGTTTCTGGTAAGAGCTGCGTTTGGACATTTCTCAGTGAATGGGAGTCTATGCTGTAAGGAGAACTGTCTGCTTCTAAAACCAAAACGGAGCTACCTAACAGAACGGTCTTCAATGTGTGCATTCAACTTACAGAGTTAAACTCGTGTGTTGAAGGGGAAGTCTGGAAACGCTTTCTGTGGAGAGACCTCAAAACAGGCATTTCCAACACTATTCCCGCATATAACGAAATAGCAGTAAAACTCTGCCTGAAACACAGAAGAAACGTATCCTTCAATCTGCTCTGCTGTGCGTTTGTTCAGCTAAGTGAGTTAAATCTCCCTTTAGATTCAGGAGTTAGAAACACGTTTCTGGTAAGAGCTGCGTTTGGACATTTCTCAGTGAATGGGAGTCTATGCTGTAAAGAAAACTGTCTGCTTCTAAAACCAAAACGGAGCTACCTAACAGAACGGTCTTCAATGCGTGCATTCAACTTACAGAGTTAAACTCGTGTGTTGAAGTGGAAGTCTGGAAACGCTTTCTGTGGAGAGATCTCAAAACAGGCATTTCCAGCACTATTCCCGCATATAAGGAAATAGCAGTAAAACTCTGCCTGAAACACAGAAGAAACGTATCCTTCAATCTGCTCTGCTGTGCGTTTGTTCAGCTAAGTGAGTTAAATCTCCCTTTAGATTCAGGAGTTAGAAACACGTTTCTGGTAAGAGCTGCGTTTGGACATTTCTCAGTGAATGGGAGTCTATGCTGTAAGGAGAACTGTCTGCTTCTAAAACCAAAACGGAGCTACCTAACAGAACGTTCTTCAATGTGTGCATTCAACTTACAGAGTTAAACTAGTGTGTTGAAGGGGACGTCTGGAAACGCTTTCTGTGGAGAGATCTCAAAACAGGCATTTCCAGCACTATTCCCGCATATAACGAAATAGCAGTAAAACTCTGCCTGAAACACAGAAGAATCGTATCCTTCAATCTGCTCTGCTGTGCGTTTGTTCAGCTAAGTGAGTTAAATCTCCCTTTAGATTCAGGAGTTAGAAACACGTTTCTGGTAAGAGCTGCGTTTGGACATTTCTCAGTGAATGGGAGTCTATGCTGTAAGGAGAACTGTCTGCTTCTAAAACCAAAACGGAGCTACCTAACAGAACGGTCTTCAAAGTGTGCATTCAACCTACAGAGTTAAACTCGTGTGTTGAAGGGGAAGTCTGGAAACGCTTTCTGTGGAGAGATCTCAAAACAGGCATTTCCAGCACTATTCCCGCATATAAGGAAATAGCAGTAAAACTCTGCCTGAAACACAGAAGAAACGTATCCTTCAATCTGCTCTGCTGTGCGTTTGTTCAGCTAAGTGAGTTAAATCTCCCTTTAGATTCAGGAGTTAGAGACACGTTTCTGGTAAGAGCTGCGTTTGGACATTTCTCAGTGAATGGGAGTCTATGCTGTAAGGAGAACTGTCTGCTTCTAAAACCAAAACGGAGCTACCTAACAGAACGGTCTTCAATGTGTGCATTCAACTTACAGAGTTAAACTCGTGTGTTGAAGGGGAAGTCTGGAAACGCTTTCTGTGGAGAGATCTCAAAACTGGCATTTCCAGCCCTATTCCCGCATATAACGAAATAGCAGTAAAACTCTGCCTGAAACACAGAAGAAACGTATCCTTCAATCTGCTCTGCTGTGCGTTTGTTCAGCTAAGTGAGTTAAATCTCCCTTTAGATTCAGGAGTTAGAAACACGTTTCTGGTAAGAGCTGCGTTTGGACATTTCTCAGTGAATGGGAGCCTATGCTGTAAAGAAAACTGTCTGCTTCTAAAACCAAAACGGAGCTACCTAACAGAACGGTCTTCAATGCGTGCATTCAACTTACAGAGATAAACTCGTGTGTTGAAGGGGAAGTCTGGAAACGCTTTCTGTGGAGAGATCTCAAAACAGGCATTTCCAGCACTATTCCCGCATATAAGGAAATAGCAGTAAAACTCTGCCTGAAACACAGAAGAAACGTATCCTTCAATCTGCTCTGCTGTGCGTTTGTTCAGCTAAGTGAGTTAAATCTCCCTTTAGATTCAGGAGTTAGAAACACGTTTCTGGTAAGAGCTGCGTTTGGACATTTCTCAGTGAATGGGAGTCTATGCTGTAAGGAGAACTGTCTGCTTCTAAAACCAAAACGGAGCTACCTAACAGAACGGTCTTCAATGTGTGCATTCAACTTACAGAGTTAAACTCGTGTGTTGAAGTGGAAGTCTGGAAACGCTTTCTGTGGAGAGATCTCAAAACAGGCATTTCCAGCACTATTCCCGCATATAAGGAAATAGCAGTAAAACTCTGCCTGAAACACAGAAGAAACGTATACTTCAATCTGCTCTGCTGTGCGTTTGTTCAGCTAAGTGAGTTAAATCTCCCTTTAGATTCAGGAGTTAGAAACACGTTTCTGGTAAGAGCTGCGTTTGGACATTTCTCAGTGAATGGGAGTCTATGCTGTAAAGAAAACTGTCTGCTTCTAAAACCAAAACGGAACTACCTAACAGAACGGTCTTCAATGCGTGCATTCAACTTACAGAGTTAAACTCGTGTGTTGAAGGGGAAGTCTGGAAACGCTTTCTGTGGAGAGATCTCAAAACAGGCATTTCCAGCACTATTCCCGCATATAAGGAAATAGCAGTAAAACTCTGCCTGAAACACAGAAGAAACGTATCCTTCAATCTGCTCTGCTGTGCGTTTGTTCAGCTAAGTGAGTTAAATCTCCCTTTAGATTCAGGAGTTAGAAACACGTTTCTGGTAAGAGCTGCGTTTGGACATTTCTCAGTGAATGGGAGTCTATGCTGTAAGGAGAACTGTCTGCTTCTAAAACCAAAACGGAGATACCTAACAGAACGGTCTTCAATGAGTGCATTCAACTTACAGTGTTAAACTCGTGTGTTGAAGGGGAAGTCTGGAAACGCTTTCTGTGGAGAGATCTCAAAACAGGCATTTCCAGCACTATTCCCGCATATAAGGAAATAGCAGTAAAACTCTGCCTGAAACACAGAAGAAACATATACTTCAATCTGCTCTGCTGTGCGTTTGTTCAGCTAAGTGAGTTAAATCTCCCTTTAGATTCAGGAGTTAGAAACACGTTTCTGGTAAGAGCTGTGTTTGGACATTTCTCAGTGAATGGGAGTCTATGCTGTAAGGAGAACTGTCTGCTTCTAAAACCAAAACGGAGCTACCTAACAGAACGGTCTTCAATGTGTCCATTCAACTTACAGAGTTAAACTCGTGTGTTGAAGAGGAAGTCTGGAAACGCTTTCTGTGGAGAGATCTCAAAACAGGCATTTCCAGCACTATTCCCGCATATAACGAAATAGCAGTAAAACTCTACCTGAAACACAGAAGAAACGTATCCTTCAATCTGCTCTGCTGTGCGTTTGTTCAGCTACGTGAGTTAAATCTCCCTTTAGATTCAGGCGTTAGAAACACGTTTCTGGTAAGAGCTGCGTTTGGACATTTCTCAGTGAATGGGAGTCTATGCTGTAAAGAGAACTGTCTGCTTCTAAAACCAAAACGGAGCTACCTAACAGAACGGTCTTCAATGCGTGCATTCAACTTACAGAGTTAAACTCGTGTGTTGAAGGGGAAGTCTGGAAACACTTTCTGTGGAGAGATCTCAAAACAGGCATTTCCAGCACTATTCCCGCATATAAGGAAATAGCAGTAAAACTCTGCCTGAAACACAGAAGAAACGTATCCTTCAATCTGCTCTGCTGTGCGTTTGTTCAGCTAAGTGAGTTAAATCTCCCTTTAGATTCAGGAGTTAGAAACACGTTTCTGGTAAGAGCTGCGTTTGGACATTTCTCAGTGAATGGGAGTCTATGCTGTAAGGAGAACTGTCTGCTTCTAAAACCAAAACGGAGCTACCTAACAGAACGGTCTTCAATGTGTGCATTCAACTTACAGAGTGAAACTCGTGTGTTGAAGGGGAAGTCTGGAAACGCTTTCTGTGGAGAGACCTCAAAACAGGCATTTCCAGCACTATTCCCGCATATAAGGAAATAGCAGTAAAACTCTGCCTGAAACACAGAAGAAACGTATCCTTCAATCTGCTCTGCTGTGCGTTTGTTCAGCTAAGTGAGTTAAATCTCC
The DNA here is from genome assembly GCA_031835075.1 of Saguinus oedipus. Classification (NCBI taxonomy): domain Eukaryota; kingdom Metazoa; phylum Chordata; class Mammalia; order Primates; family Cebidae; genus Saguinus; species Saguinus oedipus. The sequence continues at coordinate 4,072 of JASSZA010000166.1, read as the reverse complement.
CTTTAGATTCAGGAGTTAGAAACACGTTTCTGGTAAGAGCTGCGTTTGGACATTTCTCAGTGAATGGGAGTCTATGCTGTAAGGAGAACTGTCTGCTTCTAAAACCAAAACGGAGCTACCTAACAGAACGGTCTTCAATGTGTGCATTCAACTTACAGAGTTAAACTCGTGTGTTGAAGGGGAAGTCTGGCAACGCTTTCTGTGGAGAGATCTCAAAACAGGCATTTCCAGCACTATTCCCGCATATAAGGAAATAGCAGTAAAACTCTGCCTGAAACACAGAAGAAACGTATCCTTGAATCTGCTCTGCTGTGCGTTTGTTCAGCTAAGTGAGTTAAATCTCCCTTTAGATTCAGGAGTTAGAAACACGTTTCTGGTAAGAGCTGCGTTTGGACATTTCTCAGTGAATGGGAGTCTATGCTGTAAGGAGAACTGTCTGCTTCTAAAACCAAAACGGAGCTACCTAACAGAACGTTCTTCAATGTGTGCATTCAACTTACAGAGTTAAACTAGTGTGTTGAAGGGGACGTCTGGAAACGCTTTCTGTGGAGAGATCTCAAAACAGGCATTTCCAGCACGATTCCCGCATATAACGAAATAGCAGTAAAACTCTGCCTGAAACACAGAAGAATCGTATCCTTCAATCTGCTCTGCTGTGCGTTTGTTCAGCTAAGTGAGTTAAATCTCCCTTTAGATTCAGGAGTTAGAAACACGTTTCTGGTAAGAGCTGCGTTTGGACATTTCTCAGTGAATGGGAGTCTATGCTGTAAGGAGAACTGTCTGCTTCTAAAACCAAAACTGAGCTACCTAACAGAACGGTCTTCAAAGTGTGCATTCAACCTACAGAGTTAAACTCGTGTGTTGAAGGGGAAGTCTGGAAACGCTTTCTGTGGAGAGATCTCAAAACAGGCATTTCCAGCACTATTCCCGCATATAAGGAAATAGCAGTAAAACTCTGCCTGAAACACAGAAGAAACGTATCCTTCAATCTGCTCTGCTGTGCGTTTGTTCAGCTAAGTGAGTTAAATCTCCCTTTAGATTCAGGAGTTAGAGACACGTTTCTGGTAAGAGCTGCGTTTGGACATTTCTCAGTGAATGGGAGTCTATGCTGTAAGGAGAACTGTCTGCTTCTAAAACCAAAACGGAGCTACCTAACAGAACGGTCTTCAATGTGTGCATTCAACTTACAGAGTTAAACTCGTGTGTTGAAGGGGAAGTCTGGAAACGCTTTCTGTGGAGAGATCTCAAAACAGGCATTTCCAGCCCTATTCCCGCATATAACGAAATAGCAGTAAAACTCTGCCTGAAACACAGAAGAAACGTATCCTTCAATCTGCTCTGCTGTGCGTTTGTTCAGCTAAGTGAGTTAAATCTCCCTTTAGATTCAGGAGTTAGAAACACGTTTCTGGTAAGAGCTGCGTTTGGACATTTCTCAGTGAATGGGAGCCTATGCTGTAAAGAAAACTGTCTGCTTCTAAAACCAAAACGGAGCTACCTAACAGAACGGTCTTCAATGCGTGCATTCAACTTACAGAGATAAACTCGTGTGTTGAAGGGGAAGTCTGGAAACGCTTTCTGTGGAGAGATCTCAAAACAGGCATTTCCAGCACTATTCCCGCATATAAGGAAATAGCAGTAAAACTCTGCCTGAAACACAGAAGAAACGTATCCTTCAATCTGCTCTGCTGTGCGTTTGTTCAGCTAAGTGAGTTAAATCTCCCTTTAGATTCAGGAGTTAGAAACACGTTTCTGGTAAGAGCTGCGTTTGGACATTTCTCAGTGAATGGGAGTCTATGCTGTAAGGAGAACTGTCTGCTTCTAAAACCAAAACGGAGCTACCTAACAGAACGGTCTTCAATGTGTGCATTCAACTTACAGAGTTAAACTCGTGTGTTGAAGTGGAAGTCTGGAAACGCTTTCTGTGGAGAGATCTCAAAACAGGCATTTCCAGCACTATTCCCGCATATAAGGAAATAGCAGTAAAACTCTGCCTGAAACACAGAAGAAACGTATACTTCAATCTGCTCTGCTGTGCGTTTGTTCAGCTAAGTGAGTTAAATCTCCCTTTAGATTCAGGAGTTAGAAACACGTTTCTGGTAAGAGCTGCGTTTGGACATTTCTCAGTGAATGGGAGTCTATGCTGTAAAGAAAACTGTCTGCTTCTAAAACCAAAACGGAACTACCTAACAGAACGGTCTTCAATGCGTGCATTCAACTTACAGAGTTAAACTCGTGTGTTGAAGGGGAAGTCTGGAAACGCTTTCTGTGGAGAGATCTCAAAACAGGCATTTCCAGCACTATTCCCGCATATAAGGAAATAGCAGTAAAACTCTGCCTGAAACACAGAAGAAACGTATCCTTCAATCTGCTCTGCTGTGCGTTTGTTCAGCTAAGTGAGTTAAATCTCCCTTTAGATTCAGGAGTTAGAAACACGTTTCTGGTAAGAGCTGCGTTTGGACATTTCTCAGTGAATGGGAGTCTATGCTGTAAGGAGAACTGTCTGCTTCTAAAACCAAAACGGAGCTACCTAACAGAACGGTCTTCAATGAGTGCATTCAACTTACAGAGTTAAACTCGTGTGTTGAAGGGGAAGTCTGGAAACGCTTTCTGTGGAGAGATCTCAAAACAGGCATTTCCAGCACTATTCCCGCATATAAGGAAATAGCAGTAAAACTCTGCCTGAAACACAGAAGAAACATATACTTCAATCTGCTCTGCTGTGCGTTTGTTCAGCTAAGTGAGTTAAATCTCCCTTTAGATTCAGGAGTTAGAAACACGTTTCTGGTAAGAGCTGTGTTTGGACATTTCTCAGTGAATGGGAGTCTATGCTGTAAGGAGAACTGTCTGCTTCTAAAACCAAAACGGAGCTACCTAACAGAACGGTCTTCAATGTGTGCATTCAACTTACAGAGTTAAACTCGTGTGTTGAAGAGGAAGTCTGGAAACGCTTTCTGTGGAGAGATCTCAAAACAGGCATTTCCAGCACTATTCCCGCATATAACGAAATAGCAGTAAAACTCTACCTGAAACACAGAAGAAACGTATCCTTCAATCTGCTCTGCTGTGCGTTTGTTCAGCTACGTGAGTTAAATCTCCCTTTAGATTCAGGCGTTAGAAACACGTTTCTGGTAAGAGCTGCGTTTGGACATTTCTCAGTGAATGGGAGTCTATGCTGTAAAGAGAACTGTCTGCTTCTAAAACCAAAACGGAGCTACCTAACAGAACGGTCTTCAATGCGTGCATTCAACTTACAGAGTTAAACTCGTGTGTTGAAGGGGAAGTCTGGAAACACTTTCTGTGGAGAGATCTCAAAACAGGCATTTCCAGCACTATTCCCGCATATAAGGAAATAGCAGTAAAACTCTGCCTGAAACACAGAAGAAACGTATCCTTCAATCTGCTCTGCTGTGCGTTTGTTCAGCTAAGTGAGTTAAATCTCCCTTTAGATTCAGGAGTTAGAAACACGTTTCTGGTAAGAGCTGCGTTTGGACATTTCTCAGTGAATGGGAGTCTATGCTGTAAGGAGAACTGTCTGCTTCTAAAACCAAAACGGAGCTACCTAACAGAACGGTCTTCAATGTGTGCATTCAACTTACAGAGTGAAACTCGTGTGTTGAAGGGGAAGTCTGGAAACGCTTTCTGTGGAGAGACCTCAAAACAGGCATTTCCAGCACTATTCCCGCATATAAGGAAATAGCAGTAAAACTCTGCCTGAAACACAGAAGAAACGTATCCTTCAATCTGCTCTGCTGTGCGTTTGTTCAGCTAAGTGAGTTAAATCTCCGTTTAGATTCAGGAGTTAGAAACACGTTTCTGGTAAGAGCTGCGTTTGGACATTTCTCAGTGAATGGGAGTCTATGCTGTAAGGAGAACTGTCTGCTTCTAAAACCAAAACGGAGCTACCTAACAGAACGGTCTTCAATGTGTGCATTCAACTTACAGAGTTAAACTCGTGTGTTGAAGGGGAAGTCTGGCAACGCTTTCTGTGGAGAGATCTCAAAACAGGCATTTCCAGCACTATTCCCGCATATAAGGAAATAGCAGTAAAACTCTGCCTGAAACACAGAAGAAA
>JASSZA010000165.1:0-90237 GCA_031835075.1 Saguinus oedipus | reverse complement strand
ATCCATCACCTCACATACTTATCACTTGTGTGTGTGTGTGTGTGTGTGTGTGTGTGTGTGTGTGTAACATTTAAGATCTCTCAGGAGGTAGGTCTAGTTTTTCTTAGTTTATAGATGAGGAAACTGAGGCTAAAAGAGGTTAACTATTTTGGTTAAAGCCTTATAGGAGCTGTGATGGGAACCCAGGTTTGTGTGAGTGCAACTATTACGTTATCTGACAGCGCCTTATAATTCAGTAAAATACTAAGTAAGCAGATTGTCCATGTTTCCATGTGTTTAGAGGGAAATGGTGTTTTGACCTCCCTGGTCAGGGTCCATGTTCTTCTCTGTACCTGCATTCTCTCCATGCATCTTTTTCAGGGAACATCACTCTGTTCTGTTGTTCAATTGACTCACTTCTCTGTATCCCTCTTTAGACTATGAGCTGATGGAAGGCAGGGGCCACAATGTATGGTCTCATATGTCTCAGTGACACTGCTAATTATATGCCAAATGTATGTATGTACATATGAACTACAGAAAATAAACTTTTCTAGCACACAGCAAAGTATTTCTGCTTTTGGGACAATTAAGAAATTTTATAGACAATTATATTTTAATTGATGTAAAGTTACCTATTCAGGTTTCAAAAATCTCAAAGACCATCTGGTCTGAAAAGGCTTCTGATGCATGATTATGAATTCCTTTGTGCTTCCACATCAGTGCCTATACTGCTCCATTATTTATTTTAAAGAATTATAATTCTCTATCCATCTCATTCTGTATGTCTTGGGTCCAGAGCCCTTTAAATTTTGTTCATGTCGTTTTATTTTCTGGCTTAGCACTCTTGGCTAAGTATATTGGATTCTGTTACAGCTTCTCCATCACTTTCTAAAAATGGAATGATAAGAACTCTACTGGGTCATGGTGTCCAGTGGCCAAAACTTGATTCTCAAGCACCTGATAAATTTAAGCCTGTGAAGTTGAGAGAAAAATCATCCAGAGTGTTGTCTGGAAAGTTAGACAAGGTCAGTAAACACAGAAACAAGACATTTTTAGCCAACCTGCCAAGGCCAGGAACTTGAAGCCTAGTCCTTGTGTCCTGAACAAGAGAGCAGGAGTGGATAGAGAATCCAGGGCTTTGAGCAGAGGAGGCTCGTGTTGACACCCCAGCTCCTGACCCTGCCAACAGTAATTTTAGGCACACCTCTTAACCTCTCTGTACTGCACATTTGTTTCAATTTGCTTGCCATTCCTTTTTTTTTAATGGCTTGATTTTGTTTCTTAAAAGTTTTTTGAAACAATTTCAATGTTACAGAAAAGTTTCAGATATAATACAAAACGATTTTTCTCTAAAACATTGGAAAGGAATTTGCCAATATTAGAGCCAAATAATGGTGCTCAACGATCTTGGAATATTTTATTGTGTTTTCTATAAACAAAGGCATTCTTTATAGAAATACAGTCTAGCCATCAAAAGAATTAGCATTGATGTATTGGTACTGTCTAATTATCAGATACCATTCAAGTTTTACCAATTTTTCCCAAGGTATCATTTAATGCAAATGGATTTAGTTTAGAAGAACCTGTTGTGTTGAGCTCTGTCTTCTTCAATCGGGAACGGTTCTTAAGCCTTTCCTCCACCTCCCAACACTTTGATACTTTGAAGTTCACAGGAGAGAGATTTGATTGAAGGTCCGTCAATTTGGGTTTGTCTGATCTTTTCTCATGACTGGATTCATGTTATGCAGTCTTCAGCAGGCACAAATGACCACCTAGTTTGTAGGGCCTGTTGTAAAGTGAAAATGTGGGGATTTTTCCTTGTTCAAAAATGAGGGTAAAAAGTGCTAGTAAAGGCACTAGAATATAAAGCTTTTGCTTTTCTTCCACAGTCTCTCTTGGTCTGTCATGGTGTTTATTATCATTACTATTTTTGAGACAGAGTCTTGCTTTGTCGCTCATGCTGGAGTGCAGTGGTGCGATCTTGGATCACTGCAACCTCCGCCTCCTGGGTTCCTGTGATTCTCCTGCCTCGGCCTCCCAAGTAGCTGGGATTATGTGGGCCACCATGCCCAGCTAATTTTTGTATTTTTAGTAGAGTTGGGGTTTCACCACGTTGGCCAGGCTAGTCTTGAACTCCTGACCTCGTGGTCCACCCGCCTCAGCCTCCCAAAGTGCTGGGATTACAGGTGTGAGCCACTGCACCTTGGTGTTTATTATTTACTATTTAACATCACACTCCCTCTGACTCCTAGATACTTGTGGGGTGAGGGAAGATACTACAGGCTCCTGGAGGCACCACCCCGTAACTTCAGGCACTGGCATGCATATCTCCAGCCACCTGCCACACCTCTTGTCTTCCCGCTAACCTGACATCCCATTCTGCAGTGTACGGATGAGCCCTCAAGGGTGACATCTGCACTGGGTGCCTGAATAAGGGATGGTGATAGGCTTCATGTCCACTGAATTGTCACCAAATGTACCATAGCACTGCCCAGTTTTAGGCACATAGCAGGCATTCAATAAATATTGGCTTTCTTCCTTAGAGTGAGTAGATCTGGAAGGTATCTTCACGAGCCCAAACTTTCCCCTGCAAAAAGCAGGAGTTGAGGCCCAAGAAAGTGAAATGACTTGCAGGTCTGGAGCTCCTGACTCCAAGTCAGTAATGTTGAGTTCTGTTCTCTGCCTTTCTCAGGTGTTGGCTCTCTGAAATAGTTTAGAAAGTGAATTCCATGGTGCTTGGAGTAAAAATAAAAATGATATACCAGAGGCCATTGATGAGACACTTGAGCCTCCTACATAGATATTCCTGCAACACAACTATTCATCACTCACTCACCTAATGCCCCTGCTGTGTTAGAATGTGGAGCATCCAAAAATGTAAGCATGTGTCCTGCTCACAATCTATCAGCGAGAGACCAAGGAACTCATAGTGACTTAAGCTAGGCATTTATGATTTTACTTTTAGTTTTTCTGGCAGTCAGGGAAATGTTTCTATATTTATTATCATTACAACTCCATAGGGCAGGTTTTGGTAACATTTTACAGTGGGAAGCCTATGGCTTTAGGGACTTTAGGCAAGGTACACATAGAAAATGTCAGAACTGGTGGGGTGGAGGGTGGAAGTCTGTTTGGTTCTGCCTCCTGGCTTGTACCGGCTACATCCCAGTTTCCTTCCTGGAAGAGCCAGCAGGACTGGGTTAGAAAAATGTTGTCTCCAGCCTGGTGCGGTAGCTCATGCCTGTAATTTCAGCACTTTGGGAGGCCAAGGCAGGTGGATCACCTGAGGTCAGGAATTCGAGACTAGCCTGACCAACATGGCGAAACCCCGTCTCTCCTAAAAATAGAAAAATCAGCCAGACATGTTGGCGCATGCCTGTAATCCCACCTACTCAGGAGGTGAGGCAGGGAATGACTTGAGCCCAGGAGGCGGCGGTTGCGGTGAGCCAAGACTGTTCCATTGCACTCCAGCCTGGGTGACAAGAGCAAAACTCCATTTCCAAAAAAGGAAAAAAAGGAAAGAAAAATGTTGTCTTCAGTGACTTGTCCTTATGGAGGCAGCCCAGGAGGCCTGCCTAAACTTGCTTCTCTCAGGCTTCCTCAGCACCCTAAGGGGCCGTCCTTCCTACCCCCAGCCCTGTGAATCATATTCATTGAGTTCTAAGAATCCCCATACAACTGTGCTGCTGTACATTGTAAGCTGACAGTGAGCAGTGACTGGATGCTGCCTTCCATGTGGGACGTGAGCCCTTGATGCCTGATAAAGCCTGAAAGCCACAATCTGCTCTAGAAACCCAGCTCCAGCCCACTTCTGCCACATCAGGAGGTGGCAGGTTCAAAACTCCTTCAGGGCTGATGAATGAAATGCGTTATTAAAGATAATTCTTCTGAAAGTCGTGGTAATTATCCCAGCATTAACACTTCTAATTTAATCCAACCCTGATTAAACTTTTTCTTTCAGAAGGAGGAAATTGAATGTGTGAAACACCAGTGGGCGGAAAAGCTTCCTCTAACAAATGTGGTTATCAATGGGAAAGAAGCTTTCCAGAGCTTCTGTATGGGGCCAAGTCAGGCACACTTCATCATACCCATCAGGTGGGACTTGGAGAACAACCTCCGTCTTAGAGAGTCAGCTGAACTCCAGCATTCTTTCCAGAGAGGAATTTAAAGAGGTTAATATTGATTGTAGCTATCATGTGATGTTCCCTTTGACTCTCCATGCTGCAGTTGTCTTTGGTGGACACTGTGCTCTTTCTTCTGTCCTTTGAAATCATAATTGTTTGCTTACTTCCTCTTCTTCCTCACTAGTCAGAGCCCCCCAAAGGCAGTGGTCATGATGTAAGTACCTCAACTTTTATATCCTCTAACTGAGAATAGTGCCTGGCACAGAGAACAAACCCAATACGTGGTTTGGCCAACCAATGACCAATGGGGCTAATCAACTTAAAAAGCTTTTGTGTTTTCATCATTTACCAATATCCCTATATGCTCCAAAATGACTTATTCATTTATTGGTGTTTGAGCAAAATGCTTTAGCAAAGCACTTTGAGGGGAGGTGGAAATGGAGGTTAAGGGAAAAAAAAAAAGACTAACCAACTGGGAATAATAAAATGCAAACTTATGTCTCCTGGATTTCAGAATGAAAGGTGGAGTTTCAGAACCCATTTCCCATATGAAATTCTTGGCTTGCTTTTTCCAAAAGTCAGGCTAAAAGGAACTTTTCACGAAAGAGGTATTTTTCTTCTTGGCCTGGAAAATCGATTCCAATGTTAATCTTGCTCCTTGGAATGTCCTCCCCCACCCTTTCCACCTAGCAAAACACTCGTCTCTTCACAGCCCAGCTCAGATGTCAGCTCTTCAAATAACAATCATCGTTGCTAATATCTGTCGTGCATTAACTCTAGGACAGGGGCTGTGCTAAGTGTTTCACAGAAATTATTTTATTTGCTGTTCACACATCCCCATCAAATCAAGACTATGATTGATCATAAACTTATAGATGAGGAAGCTGAAGCCAGTAAGGTGGGGTAATTGCCCAAGCTCAAGCATGGATTTGAACGTAGGAGACTTGACTTCAGTTGTGCTTTATCTGTGAGGACGCTGCTCCCTCTGAAGCCTTCTGCAACTTTCTCCAGACCTGCCCTTTGTAGAGAACCAGCACTGGCTCTGGCTGACACGACGTAATCCACACACGCTTAGGGGACCACCACAGCCTCTGTTCCCCCTGGCTCCAAGCTCAGCACTAGTGAAAGTACCTTAAGCACCAATGCCAGGTCCATCTTCTTTGCACGCTGAACTCCCTAGTCTTGAGGTTGCTGCCCTTATAGTTTCCTTCGTTTCATTCTCTGCTGGGTCTCTGCCCATCTGACATCGTACACATTCTGGTATTTACTTTTCTCAGCGTGGCTCTGCATCAAGAAAGCAGCCTCCTGTTTTGTGTTCTCTTCCTAGCATAGCATTAAGCACGGAACACACACAGACTCAGCACTGTGTTTAAAACAGAGATGGGGCTGGGTGCAGTGGTTCACGCCTGTAATGCCAGCACTTTGGGAGACCAAGGTGAGTGGATCACGAGATAGAGACCATCCTGGCCAGAATGGTAAAACCTAGTCTCTACTAAAATCCAAAAAAAAAAAATTAGCTGGGTGTGGTGGCATGCAGCTGTACTCTTAGCTACTCGGGAGGCCGAGGCAGGGGAATCACTTAAACTTGGGAGGCAGAGGTTGCAGTGAGCAGAGTTTGTGCCACTGCACTCCAGCTTGATGACAGAGCGAGACTCCAACTCAGAAAACAAAAACAAAAACAAAAACCCAACCCCCCACCCCCCAAAAACCAGAGATGGGTGAGCTTTAATTTTCCTTAATTCTTTGGAAGTCATTATTCCAATATAGTATTTTCATGCATTCTATCAAAACCCTGATGTAGAACTGCAGGGGTTGGCGCTCATGGTGGCATTCAGGGGTAATTCTCCCACCCAACCCTAGCTTTTCTGACAAATAATGCTTATTAGTCCAGATAAGGGTTGAGGGTTCATTTTCCTTTTCTTAAGTCATATTTTCATCATAAGAGATTCTTCAGCTGTGTGGTCTCGCAATAGATACATTTGAGATTATCAAGGATAAATGCATCAGCGCATTAATTGTATCTGACCAAAATACTTCTCGGGACACCATGTGAGATGTGGATAGGCGAAGCAAGAGAAAAGTCACTCTGCATTCTGTTTCACTGTTTCCGTTGAAGACCAATATTAAGCATCCCTGTAATTCATGTCAAATTTTACCACATTGAGAAATAAATGGATAAAATGGTACTCTTTTCAATAAGTATAACCTTAGAACTTGCACAATCACATATACTTGAATTTTCCCATTTCAAATGCATTATGTAAGCCGATCTTTTTTCCTATACATATTCATGACACAGAAGCTAACCCAGAGGAACCATAAGACAGTGACAATGGTTAAGAAAATGGTTACTCAGCTGGGCACGGTGGCTCATGCCTGGGCTGTAATCCCAGCGCTTTGGGAGGCCGAGGTCGGCGGATCACCTGAGGTCAGGAGTTCAAGACCAGCCTTGACTTACATGGTGAAACCCCATCTTTACTAATAATACAAAAAAATTAGCTGGGCGTGGTGACACACGCCTGTAGTCTCAGCTACTTAGGAGGCTGAGGCAGGAGAATCGCTTCAACCTGGGAGACAGAGGTTGCAGTGAGAGTGACGAAGATCATGCCATTGCATTCTAGCCTGGAGACAGAGCGAGACTCCGTCTCCAAACAAACAACAGAAAACTGATATTCACTTATCAGCTGTGTGTCTTTGATTAATAGTTAAACTTCCCATTTAAGTCTCAGCATTTTTATTGGAAAAGTGGAATGAGTAATAATAATATCTATTCTATTGGGTGCTTGCAAAGATTGATTTAATGTGCTCAATGTCTTATTATAACTACTAATACATGTTAGCCATTATTATGACTCAGTAGAGTTAGACTTGAATTGGGAGAAAGAAGACCTAAGTCTTATCTCTGCTACTCACTAGACAGGTGGTCTCAAATAACTCAATCAAGCTGGACCTAAAAGCTCTCCACAATCTTGGGCCTGCTGGCAAGTCCGGTTTCATGCTGAGCTCTTATCTACATCACACTTGGTTGTTCAGCAACTCAAGCTGTTTCTAGTTTATCACTCTTGTACCTGGTCCACGTCTACCCTCCCCCCATGGCCTCAGCCACGCTCACACCAGTGTGGGCTTCTGTGTCTTCATTGACTTCATGCTTTGCATATCTGTGTCGAAATTTCACTTTTGTACAAGGACACCAGTCCCACAGATGGGCTGAGGACCCACCCTAATGACCTTGCTTTTACTTGATTACCTCTGGAAAGACAGTATTTCCAAATATGGCCGCATTCTGACCTGCCGAGCTTCAGGACCTCAACATACGGATTTTGCTAGGGGTTGGGGTGGGTGGGGATGAACACAATTCAACCCATGACATTTGGGGACTACACAGACTTGGGGTTTGTAGCCTTTACCTGGCATAGTGTTGGTGTTTTCATTATTTACACTGTTTCCCATCCCACCAGTGAGATTTCATTCCTCATGAATTTATAGAGAGGCACATGGCTTACATTTCCTGAATTCTAACTCTCGTTTTTGTTGCTGCAAAGCTGTTATTCTCTTTGGTTTCTCCTTTCATCAACCTGGCTGCCAACCAACATCTAAAAAAAACGTCCCCACACTGCAAGCTGAGTTCCTGCCTCGGGTCGATGTGGGTTTATTGATATTCCAGCATGGTTTGCTTCACGATTTATGCTCTGCAGTTTGTGAACCACAGACCCAAGAGGAAAAGAGATAGTGAAAGGGGATTTTTCGATCACTTTATATGCAGTAAGTGAATCTCAATTTCCTGCCATGTTATTTCAGAGTCCTTAAATATCCTTTTCTCTGCCTGGACGTTAGAAACTACAAAAGCTCTACATTCTTTAGGATGAAATATGAGTTCTGTAAGATCTATAATCAGAGCGACCTCTTCACAGTGCCATGGTACCTGGGAGCATATACATCCCTGTGACGTGGAGTGAAGGGAGGATGCCTGTTTTGGGATCTGAAAGGGTACAAACATCTGCAGGTCTATGAGAGATCTCATTATTCCTGGATCTCAAAAGCAGGACCCATGCTATAACCTGCTTCCTCACTTCCTTTAGTGTATGTACAAACTGAAAAACATGGAAGAATTGAACACATTAATCAAGAATGCTGCTCTCTGCTCAGAGCAGGACTGTTAACCGTGCAAACCATGACGAGGTGATAAACTCCACGGGCACGTTTAGAATAGGAAAAAGTGCAGGGTCAGAGCCAGGGGAAACCTAGGAATTATTTTATATGAGAGAAAATGAAGGCCCACAGCACTGTTTTGGAAGGCACATTAGTTTCTTAGTAAGACAGAAGAAAACAGGCTATTATTGGTAACGAATAAAATAATGTTTAACATTCTATTTCTGGTAAAGCATAGACATCATTATAGGTGGTTTGCATAAACAGGGAGAGCAACAGAGAGGAAAAGGGAAAGGAGGGTGGAGGATGACACTAGAATCCCTGGGCACACTAAATACAGGCCATTTGCCACATGAGCCTCTCAAGGGTTGATTTAAATAATGAGAACACACGAGATGGAAACTGTGAAGCTGCCAAAGGGCTCTGCTCCGGGAGCTGCAGGTAGTGCGTTTCTACGCCTTGAGATTTGCACAGAAATACTTATTAACCATGATAACTACTTCCGATTCACAGCTCTCTAGAGATTTTTCTGGCTCTCACATAGTCCTGTGAGGTGGGTGATGGGGGAGACTCAGGGAGGCTGATTTGTCCCTATCATAAAAATCACAGGTTTGGAGACTGAGGTTTGGGTTCAGTTGACTTTGTGGCTTTCCACTGGCAGACCCGAGGCAGGTTATGAAGGAGCACCAGGCGTGACTGGAACCCAGGGCTGTGCTTCCCTTCCCTTCTTTTCCTCCTAACAGGGCCATGGGTTTCCTTAGGTCAGCTCAGTCTGGTGAATTCCTTCAGGTTGGGAGCTCTGTGTTATTTCTCTCTGGTTTTGCCTGGTGACGTGCTGAGTAGATGACAGAGAAATTATACAACCTGAAGAACATCCTCCAAATTACTAATTTTTAATCTACCACCTTTAGGATGCTCTTATATTTGTAACCAAAAACCAAAGACCATGTTTTTTAGCTAATTATTCATCATCACTCAGCTGGCTTCTTCCAAGGGCAATTCCTCTGTTTTCTTCCTTTCACAGTGATTTAAGTGCTGTGCACCCCTGATGGTGGCCCGGGGTTTGAGTTCCAGTGTAGCTGCAGTGTCCCACCTAAATTCTCCTGATCTAATCATGCCACACCCCCGAATAAAACTCCTCTACTGAGGAGCCCTACCCTGGTGCCCAAGAGCCCTGGGTTCTAGTCATGCCTGCTACTCCTTCATAACCTGCTTCTCCACCTGAAAAGTTAAAGCCCAAGTCTCTTGACAGGACAAAATCTACAGGCTGTTGTCCCCAGGGCTTCTGGGGGAGCTGAAGTGGGGAAAAAAGCTGGAGATGGGGAAAGGGCAGGTCACGGAGGCCTGGGTGCACCAGGCTAAGCAAGCACATGGTCTTGGGAGCAAACCAGATTCTCTAAAGAGAGGAGTTGGCCTAATGATCTCGAAATACTCCATATGCTGCACACTATGGGATTTGATCCATGTTAAAAGCTTAACATCGTTAGACTCAGAACAACTGCCAGTGGTCGAATTGTTACTACAGTCCCACTTTCTGCAAACTTCAATTCGGTTATTCCATTGCAGCATTGTGATGGGTGTTGGAAAACACCAAAGGAATACCTGACATGATTCCAGTCTCCTAGTAATGTCCTATCATGGAAATGACAAGGTCTGCCATTGTTGCTTTTAATATTGATTTATTTGAAACGTATTTATTGAATGCTGTATGGCTTCAGGTGATAATCATATTATCATCGATGCTGAAGTCAATGCTGCAGTAGAGATTCACATCCTGAGTATGACACTCACTGTGTGATTTTAGGCAACTCACCGATGCCCTGTTTTCTCATCTGCAAAGTGGGGGTGGTAAATATCCCCTAGTGTCGGGATAAAAGAGGCAAGGCCCGTAAAGTGCACTGGAGAGTGCCTGGCCCATGGCAAGCAAGCACTCAGAAATGGCTTTCTTGCATTATTCTGTTATGAGGTATGGTGTTGAAGGTGATAGATGTCAGGAAGACTTGGTTCACGCCATCAAAGGACAGCAAGCAATGAGTGAATGGTGATACAGAATGATTCCGACTGAAATTGGCACTGCAGAAGAATCAGCAGTGAGATGGGAACAATGGGGCAGATTCTACCTTAGAAAGAATGGGGTGGCATGGGGGAGGCCCTTTCTGGAAAGGTGACATTTAATCTTTTATTTGACGGATGAGAAGAGTTGGCCACTGGAAATGCCAGGGAGAGAGATTCCCAGCTGAGGGACTGGTCAACAACAAGCCTTTGAGGCAGGAGGGAAGCTTGGCATGTTCTAGGAAGCAGCAGAGGCTAAATGTGCCTGGGGCTTTGTGAGCAGAGGGACAGGGTGGAAGGAGAGGAGGCTGGAAAGGACACAGGGACAGATCGTGCTGGGTCTTGTGGGCCCCAGTCAGGAGTTTGAATGTTATTCCAAGTGGGAGGGTCGAAGAAGCAAAGTGACATGATGTGATTTGCATGGCTTTGCCCAATATGTGCAAATGGTGGAGCTGATGTCTTCCAGGCCCTCTGAATGAAGTAGCGCGTGTGCAGTTTTCAAAAGGAGGGAACAAAACTGCAAGCCCTGGCAGTAAATGGGGCTGTACTTATTGGGAATGAAAATTTCTTCATTTATAGAAATATTACAAAGAAATAGGAACCTTCTCTTGGGAGCACCTGGCAAAGCATTCTCACTTCTGAAGGGCAGACACATAGCCGTGGTTGGCTGCTTTTGGCAGGGCATAAATTAATTCTAAGTGCATGCACAGGGAGAATACAGTTTGCTATTTAGTATGCCAGGCCTTGAGCTGGGCTAAGGACACAAAGATAAACCAGACACATAGAGTTCCCTGCACTTAAGGAGCTCACTCCTCTGCTGTAGGAAACTGACTAATGGCAGATCGTTAGTGTGTGGCATGAAAGGTGGCCGTGCGGAATGAGAAGCGGGAAGATAATGTGTTGGCACAGTGAAGGGAGAGGACTGTTCTCTGGGACATACAGGAAGGGCATGACAAAGAGTTAATGAAGGAAGGTCACCTCCTCTGGACATTTCTCACCTCCATGTATCTGGGCAAATGGCTTTGCCCTCTATTCCATTTCCTCAGTCTAGTTTGCTTCCCAGGTGAGAAAGTGCTAATTTGAGACACTGACCCATGTTGTGAAGGAAAATGGACTCTGAGAATATTATGTCTTCTCTCTCTCAAATGGAATATTTCAGTTTGAATTGGGCCTACTTATAATGGAAGGTCTTAGCTGAAAGGTGAAAAAATTTTATTATTGAGAATTTTTGATGTATAGCCAATACATAGTCATGAAAGTTGAGGATGATAAGACGTTATCAGACATAAATGCTTCTTACAAATGTTGTTTTTACTTTCACATAGCGTAATTTGTCAGGAATACATTTATGAACCTCGTGCATCATTTGCATACCATTAATTAGACAATATTTATTGAGTACTTGTTATAGACTAGGCATCGTGCTGATTCTGGGGTTACGACATGAATCAGACATCATCTCCACCCTTGAGCTCACAGTTCTAGGAATAATCAGATAAATAAACGTGTCATGTTGAAGAGGAGGTCAGCACGTTCTGCATGACCCTTAAAATGAACACCAACAAATCCAGGTTTCCAGCAGATAGATTTCGGCTCTGTATTAAGAACAATTGTCCAACAGTCAAGCTGGTCAAGAGTCAAGAGAATGTTCCTACACCCAGACAGGCTTCCTTCTCTCGATGGGAAGCACAAGGCAGATGTCGGCTCCTGGTAGAGCTGGACCTTGTGGAGGAGCCTCTAGGAGGAAGGAATCAGCAGCACCTGAAGGGAAGACCAGTGGCCACTAGCCTTGCAGTCCTGTGATTCTCAGATTTGATGACTTTTATTCTGACCAGGTGCTGTACTGGAGAAGTTTCACCTTCAAACCCAGCCAAGCCAGAACCAAGCCTTAGTATAGGCAAGAAGCAGACTCCTTGACATTCAGAAGATGAGGCTGGGTGACCCTTAAATGAAAGATGGGCGGGAACTTGCAGCCCTGGGACACCTTGGAGCTTGCTAGACATCTTTGCCCCAGGAAGATCTTTATGCATGGGTCAGATACACCCATAAATATGGGGAATCCTTTAAGGATCTGATGAGACATGAACCCAGCTGGAAGCTACATGGCTCATACATATCGTGTGTGAGACTATAGTGAATGCTGAATAGAGGTATGCCCAGTGAGGTCGCAGCAGAAAGCCCTAGCATAGCTTCTGAATATGCCTGGGGGACCAAGCCCAGGGCTTTGCTATCAACCAGAAGCTTTCTCATGATTAGCTCCTACTTCTCTACCCCTTTCTGCAGTTTCCCTTCTGCTCCCACCCACCCTTTATGCTCCGCCCATAAGGAATGCTGCCTGTGCCCTACGTCCACCCAATCCACTAGAAAGAAGCTCCTTCAGGGCAGGGAGCAAGTTCATGCCTCTTTGTTGCTCTCACTGTGCCTGGAATAGCAACAGACAGAATGAGCATCAAAAAATGTTTTCATGCTGAAGCTTAGGAAGGTGCTAAGACAGTTCTCATCTTGTCTTTTAGCTGTGGGTAGGGTTGTGGATGGGAAACACATTTCTTTGAAGTGGTTCATTTCGTTATTTTACCATTGAGAATCACGCTGTCTGTTGAAATCAGAGATGACTTACCTTTCTCCTTAATGGACTGGGGGCTGTTTGGTAGCGCTGGGCCTTTTCTCTAATGGGGAGAATAAGCACCTTCATTTACTGCGGTTGTGGTGCCATGAGCCAAGTGCCTAAGCTGTTCCCATCATGGTTGTGTTTCTCACAAGCTCCTTGGGAAAAGGGTTCCCTGGATGGAAATCCCTAGGAGTTGAGAGGTGCGTGGATTTCAGGAAGATCCTTCCCTGGACTGAATGGAACAGTGGTTTTCTGGGGTTCTTTTGCTGGAAGTAAATGCTGAAGTCACATTTTAATGGATGCATTGGCTACACATATGAACATATTAAGATTTTGCTCTCTCAGAAGAACACCAAGAGAAGCCAGTGATTTACAGAGTCTCGTGCTGAATGAATCCAGTGGATGTATCAGGAGGGCTGTAGACACCCCATCACATGATGGCAGACTTCAGAGAGAAGTTGGTTTGGGACTCCTCCGCCACTTAGTCGTTGTGCAGTTCAGGACAATGCCTGTGCTTTGTGAACTGCAAGGTGGCCTCACCACCCGCTTCCGCATCCTGTGGTGATGATGCCTCCAGGAGATGCTATGCAAAGTGCCCAGACCTGGTGGTGGTCACAGCGGGGCACGACTGCTGTGCTGTCTCCCTCCTCCACCCCTTCCCCCTCCTCCACCCCTTCCCCCTCTTACTTCACCACACAGGTCTAAAAGAGAGTTTCATTGAAACTCTGAGTTAGAAAGGGATTCTTACCTATTGAAGGTTTATCGAGGATTCTTCATGATAATGTAAATTCTTTTTCAGCATGTGAGAAGTCATTTCAATATTAATTGCTGTTCACTTTTGTTTGCATGTTTCACAGTTTACAAGGTGCTTTCCTAATTCTCGATTAATTTACTCTTTAGGGTAACTCGCTGAGAAACACAGATGGAAGAAGGTGAGGTTGAGGGAGTCACGTGGGGGCTAAAGGACTCTCTTACACGTTGCAGGGAGTGGCGCTCAGCCTTAGAAAGGTCTCTGCCATCAGACAGTGCTTTGGAAACGGGGTGTCTCTAGTTCAAGACCTTAGCTCACTTTTGCTTATTTATGTGTTGCTGAGAATTCAAATTCTCCCAATCACCTTTCCTCATTTCTAAAATTGCTATATTATGAGGATTTTAAAAAGTATGTCAATTCATTTCTATAGTTCCAGAGAAATGTAAGTTGTTAATTAACCAGATGATGTGTATAAAGCATCTAGTACCTACTGGCACTCAGTAAGAGAGAGCTGGTTTTGCTTTGCTTTACTGAGCCCCTAGAAGTTTCAAACACTGCATTATATATAAGCTCTTCTCAGTGAATGGTTACCTCCCCATTTTACCAAAAAAAAAAAAAAAAAAAAAAAAAAAGACTTACTCAACATCACCAGCTAGTGACATCTGTGATTTCAACCAAGTAAAGTACTTTTCCTCCGTAGTCAAAGTTATTCATAGATAAAAATATAAATTAGATTTGGAAAAGGGGTTTTGAGACTATTAAATGTAACTCAACAGGGAAACTGAGATCCAGGAAAGGGGAGGACTTGTGCAAGGCCAGAGGTGCATCAACATATGGCAGAGGCTAGAATCTTATGACTCCTTCCCCAGTGCTTCCATCAAAATACGTGCTTCTGTTCTGCTGGGGTGCTTTCAGTCATATGCTTTTCTTCTAGGTTCTGGGTCATCAAAGGCCTTAACCAATAAGAAAAGTCACGTTTATTAGATATGTAAACAGTGTATTCCATGGATATGGCTATCCTATATCAATAGCAATGAGATATTTAGCATTTGAAGAGTATATCTTAAAGTTGCTACAGGTCACATCTAATGCAGGAAAAGCAAAAGCTCCAATACATATTGAAGCTTTTTACAAAGTATGTGATCATCCCATTGCAGTTTCAATAAATGTCATAAATCAAGTGTCAGAAAAATTCTATCCTCTAAAACATTTCAGTGATAGATCAGTAAATGATAGGTGGAGGCCAAGGTTCTAGCTGGCTCTTCCTCATTAGGGGAAGGTTCATGTGAGTTTTTTGGGATGGCTACAGGATACAGGTGAGTGAGCCAGGGTTTCTATCCAGACAGAGGAATAGGCAGGAGTCAGTTACATAGATTGCTGCTTGGATTTGCTTTGTGTGAACAAAAGCGAAGAGGAGTGTGAATCTAAATCAAATGCTAGGATTGCTGAGGAGGAATGTACTCAAGTCAAATGGTTTAGGTTTATTATTGTTTTTTCAGATGGAGTCTCACTCTGTTGCCTAGGCTGGAGTGCAGTGGCACCATCTCGGCTCACTGCAACCTCTGCCTCCTGGGTTCAAGAGATTCTCCTGCCTCAGCCTCTCAAGTAGCTGGGTTATAAGCATGCACCACCATGCTGGCTAATTTTTTTTTTTTTTTTTAGTTGAGACAGGGTTTCACCATGTTGGCAAGGCTGGTCTCAAACTCCTTACTTCAAATGATCTGCTGGCCTTGGCCTCTAAAGTGCCAGGATTACATGTGTGAGCCACTGTGGCTTCCCAAATGTTTTAGGTTTCTCCTAATGTTTTTTAAATGTGCTTCTTGAATAGTACAATTGCTTTGACTCTATGGCCTTTAAGAATCTTACAGAGACAACCTCACAGCTGGGGACTAGTTGGTGGCCATTTCCACCATGGACATACGAAAGCGAATCTAAAGCATTACTTCTCATCCCTGGCTGCATCTCATAATTACCTGGAGAGCTTTTAAAAAGAACACTGATGACTGGGATCTAGAGAAAAGTATTTGAATATAATTGGTCTGGGCTGGAACCTAGCTATCATTATTATTACTTTTCTCCTTGAGTTCCTACGAGTTTATTATATGCATCTGTCTTTGGGAACTATGCCCTATAAAAAATAAGAATCAACTAGATCTAGGGTGAAGGGGTGCTCTAGGGGAGATGTTGTTTATAAGAAGACAATAGTATCCTCCCAGCCGGGGGCTGGAATTAGGAAATGAAGTAATGTCTGACCAGGGTTGGTATGGCATTCAAAGCCTTTCACAGACTGGTGGTCACCCACATTTTCAGGCTCACTTCCTGCCAGTCACCCCTACATCTTATGCTGCAGTTACATAGGAGTATTCAATGCAGTACAAACTTCACGTACATTTTTCTCATATCACCTCTATGCTCCCAGCCTAAGACCTCTGTCTACACAGCTTTGCGTAATGAGCACTTACTTTTTGAAGCCGATGTCAACAATCCTAGAAGCCCAAATTGCTGAGAGAGTAAATTTTAAATGTT
The DNA here is from genome assembly GCA_031835075.1 of Saguinus oedipus. Classification (NCBI taxonomy): domain Eukaryota; kingdom Metazoa; phylum Chordata; class Mammalia; order Primates; family Cebidae; genus Saguinus; species Saguinus oedipus. The sequence goes on along the minus strand of JASSZA010000165.1, from coordinate 74,048 downwards.
TTTACCCCAGAAAATGTTAAGTATTTGGGGGTAATGGATATGTGAACTAGCTTGATTTAATTATTCTACATTTATTTCATGGATCCTGACCGTGCTGTGCACCCCATACATGGATAAAATTATAAACTGTCAATCTATGAATTTTTTTTTTTAAAAGAAAAACGAAATCTCAGGCCAGTGTCCGCCTCTCTCTGAGACACTCTCCCGGTAATGGATTACACCTCAGAGCATGTGGTTGACGTTGAGTCAGTGCCCTGGTCTCTTGCCCCTTGATTCAGTATTCCAAGTCTCATCTGCGCTGTGGCCTATCCCAGAGTAGGCACTTAATAAACGCACATTAAAGGAATTATTTGCAAACAACATAGCTGTCATCTCTGGGGTTGAATCATTTTTTTCCTAATATGTTTTCCTATACTCCAATTACATACACTATGAGCCCTTTGGCCCATGAATGTTCTAGCTCAGAGGGCTCTTTGTCTCCTCTCACAAATCGGGAAACTGAGCTTCCGAGAGGAGACATGCTTCTTCTCCAATTCTCGATGGAATTGGAAAGAGGAATCTTAGACATTTTCCTAGTTTTCATCCATTGGATGAAGTATCCTCTTATGATGGCGCTCCTGATCATTGCCTGTCTGCAGGAATGTGGTGTGCCCTGTGCTCTTGCAGTGTGGATACTGCCAGTAATCTAGGATATTAATGAACCCAGCTCACTTCTGTCCACCCCCAGGGCTTCAGTTTCTACCCCACACCCAGGCCTGCTGCATCCAAGGTCCAGCATTGTCTTTGTTCACACAGCTAACTGCCTACAGGGCACCTTCACTGGCATTTTCCATAGAGCCCTTCAATGCCAGAAAGACACTCACTGTCTTCTCCTTAAATTCTTTCTCCTCATTCCCTGTCTCAGGAAATGAGATGGAAATATAGGAGTCATTCTAAGACCTTCCATTTCCCACACTGGCCACATCTAATTGCTCACCAGGTCTTGCTGCCATTTCAGACCACTTTTTTTTTTTTTTTTTTTTTTTCTCCAGTTAGGGACCTGGTACCTCCATCTGGCCTCTTACAACTTTGATCGATCTTTCTATTTGGGGATGCTTGTTATTTTCCCAATAAAGAGACTTTCAAAAAGTCAAAAAAGTGTGCCTCTTGCCTGGTTTCACAGATGATTTCGAAAAGGATAATTACCTCTTCCATCTTCAGCTATGATTCTATTTTGGAATCCTCTTCCTCTAATTAAAAAAAAAAATCCCCAACTCCTAGCGCTGTTTGAGTCTGAGTCATTTGTGCAGTGAAATCACCAAAGCTGCACAAATAAAGGTGAAATGCAGGACCCAGGCTTCCCCGGCTTCCCCTTGCAATTGGACATTCTCACAAGATGCAGATGTAATTCTTGTGTTGCACTTTCCAGATCCAGACTCAAGGCAAACAAAGAATGCTGCATTTGGGGGCATTTTTTTCCCCCAAGTTTTTCTTTCAAATGCTTAGAATAGCTTCTGGCATTCAATAAGTATATATTTTTCCTCCCTGCATGTATTCTCCGGGGATTTAAAAATATGCATAAATACTGCTTATGATATGACTAATGTCCTAAGGCCATGACCAGTGCCCAATTTTCCCTCTAGTGAGCATGCAGAGATGTCACTTAATCTTCTTCAGTTTCATTAGTCATCAAGGAGTCATAACAGCTAGACTTGGGAAACCCGTAGGGATCACCAAGCATGACTCCTTATTTACACATGGGGAAATGGAGGTCACACACCTCATCAACATCAGTTCTAAAGGGCACTGACTTTCAGAAACACACAACACACATTAAACCTAGAGCTTCCCCCTGGAAGAGCTTGCCACAGACTGTTACATGTGGCATCAGTGAAGTCACAGTTACTTTGGAAGCACCTAAATGCGATCTGAATTGCCAGTCATGCTGCATATATGAGAGAGAGAAAGAACTGGTCTTGTTAGTTCAGAAGGAGGAGCTGGATCTCCATCAGATCAACATGAAGGGCAGAGAAGGATGAAAAAGGTGAAGGCCCTGGTTCAGCAAAGGCCCAGAGTTTAGGAAAAATGGTTGGGAGGAGACTTCACTGTAATGTTTCCATGCTCTTTTCATATTCAATTTACTTCAACGATATATTTTTTGATGCCCAAAACTGTCAGGCACTGAGCAGGGCATGAACTGGATGTTGTGTAGTCACAGACTATTGCAGTCATTTGAGGGGCTCATAGATGGTCAAGTAATCCTATCACAAAGTGGCCATCTTATAATGAAACTCGCTGTGAGGTGCTGTAGAGGCAGAGGAAGGGCACTCCTCCAGTTGGGAATAGTCTAGAAGACGTCACAATGGGTGACACTTGATTTGGGCGCTGAAGGATGAGTAGAGTTTACCAGATGCCCAAGAAGAGAGAGGGTAGTTCAGGAAAAGGAAAGGCTTGTCCAAGGGCAAGCCTTGGTGTGGTCTAGCGTATCCCTGGAGTGTAAACACTAGGGTTGAGGCAGGAGTGGGCAGTGCTAAGAGGTGAGTCTGGTGCAGGGATGAGATGGTGCAGGAACTTAGACACTGGGCGTTGTCATGAATGAATGAAGAGGCAACACCAGCTCTGCTTCAGCAGAGGACGGTCCCTTGTATCTTACTGGCATTGCCATGTTGGCTTGTCTCCTCTGCCCACAGCCTTCCTCCATGGGTGTTATTCATTTGCTCCCCAGAAAGCTGGGGATCATTTTGATTCATATTTTCTCATCTCCTTTCATCCAACTCATCCCTAGGTCCTGTCCGTCTCCCTCCCAGGTCTACCCCATTTACCCACCTTTCTCAGGCACTGCTATCCCTTCATAGTTGGAACCACCCTCATCTCCTACTTAGCTGCAATCGTCCCCCAGTGGGTTTTCTTGCTCCATTTACAGCTCTCCTGGTTTTGTCTGCTTGCAGAGCAGACAGGGAGATCTTCAAAAATGCAATTCTGGTCAGGTCACCAAGCCTATTCTATTAAAGTAACTTAGTGGCTTCTGGGTAAATAACTTTCAGCTCCCTTCCTATAGTCTGCAAGGTCTTGCCTTACTGACTGCTCTGGGTCATTCCATCACCCCAGCCTCCTCCCACCACTGAATGCCCCTCATCCTCCTCTCATTCTTCACTCTGACAGTCCTTCCCCGCCTTAGGATAGATAGTCACACATGTCGTTTTCTCTGCCATGCATGGTCTTCTCATGCTCTTGTGTGGGTCTCAGACCTCAGAACATATGTTACTGCTCAGAATGGCCTGCCTGACACCACCTTTCTGCCCTCCCAGTCTATTTTGCAGTGCATTTCTTATAGCACTTATCATATTGTAAGTTAGTGTTTTTTAAACAATTTATTCTCAATTCCTAGTACAATGCTTGATGCCTAGTAGTTACTCAGTAAATATTTTTGGGATGTGTAAGTTGCTCAGATATCCTGCTATATTAGTCAGGGTTCTCTAGAGAGACATAACTAATTGTGTGTGTGTGTGTGTGTGTGTGTGTGTGTGTGTGTATGTATATATGGGAGTTCATTAAGTATTAACTTACATGATCACAAGGTCTCACAATAGGCTGTCTGCAAGCTGAGGAGCAAGGAGAGCCAGTCCAAGTCCCAAAATTGAAGAACTTGGAGTCCAATGTTTGAGGGAAGGAAGCATCCAGCATGGGAGAAAGATGTAGGCCGGGAGCCTGGGACAGTCTCTCTTTTTCATGTTTTTCTGCCTGTCTTATATTTGCTGGCAGCTGATTAGATTGAGCCCACCAGATTAAGGTTAGATCTGCCTTCCCAGCCACTGACTCAAATGTTAATCTCTTTTGGCAACACTGCCCAGACACACCCAGGATCAATACTTTGTATCCTTCGATCCAATCGAGTTGACAGTATTAACCATCACACTTTCTAAAGGCAGATTTTGGTGGTCATGATTTATGACATGAGACCTAGATGACAAGATCTGAGCTAAGAGAAGTAGAAGTGGCTGGAAGGAATAGATCTGAAAGACATTCCTTTGGTAGAATTGACATGGTGCTAATAGATGTGAATGAAGAAGAGAAGGGAGTTGAAGATGATGCTGTTTTCCAGCTTGAGCCACCAAATGATGAGCCCTTCTATGAGTTGAGCTCTTGAATGAGGGATGAGTGTTATTGGAGTGGAGAGAATTGAACTGCATGTTCTGCAACTCTCCCAGGCAGGCTGCCAGTCCAGCTCTTACTCTCCCTCTGACAATTTAGCAATGCCCACCTCTAAAGCTCAGGCGATTCTCCAGTTCAGATTGCCCCCGCACATTGTGACTTACTGTCAGCTGCTTCATCTCTCAAGATTTGTTTGTTCTCTTCTTGCAGGAATTTCCCTTATGCCCAGCCCTCTGACCAGGTATTGCCCCAGGACTCCCATGACATTTTGAAACAGGGACCATGGAGACATGTAGGTGCATTCTATATACCATGCATGGTTTCTAGATTCTCAAGACTTGGCCAGGTGTGGTGGTGCGTACCTGTAATCCCAGCTATCCGGGAGGCTGAGGTGAGAGGATCACTCGAACCTGGGAGGCGGAGGCTGCACTGAGCCAAGATGACACCACTGCACTCCAGCCTGGGTGACTGAGTGAAACTATCTTAAAAAAAAAAAAAATTTCAAGACTTGATCAATCATTTGTATATTTGTGTGTTGCAATAGAGACAAACTCTTTTGAGAAAACTCTTGGATTTTTCTTTTGGATGGACATTTGACCCCATTTTGCACAAAACAGATGATCCTCTATTCTCCCAAAGGTCTTGGATAGAGTTATAACTTTTCACAAATGGATGGAGACCCTACTCTGCTTGTTTGGGCTTCTCCTTCAATCCACAACATAAAGTAATGGTATTTCAGGCAGCGAATGAAACCTTAATCCTTGACTGCTTTATCCAAAGCCTGGATGATGGAGTGATATTTATGAGGACTTGTTTGAAGGGCATGCTGTTTATCCCTTCCTCTAGTTGTGCTAATTTTTATTCCTGCATCAAGCTGTGCACTTGGACCATATGTTCTTAGTCCCCAGGAAAATTTTCATGCATTTTAATGTTATTTCCTTGGCTTACACCCAGGGATATTATACATAATGGCTTTATGAAAATGATTACTGTATGGGATGGATGTCTTTGACATAGCATGCATTAGGTCATTGCTCCAGTTTCCTTCTAGATGCAGCCAGGAAACGCTTTGCTTCCTCTGGGGAGCTGGGACACTTTTTACTTTGTGGTAGCAAGACCGACTGTATCTTGGTTTTTGGATTGATCATCAGGAAGCTCAGAGCCAAATGTACAGGTGAGCTGTAGCAACCATGAAAGCCTCTATGGTTTGTACAAAGGGAATGAGTAGAGGTAAGAGAGTGGAGGCACCTGTGGATGTTGCTAGCCCCACGGAAAGAGGGTGGGGAGGAGAACAGCAGAGACGTCAATCATTTAGGAGGCCTAGAGTTCCTGCTGCTGGCATTTTCCAATATCCACACCTGGACAGCTTTCTATTTTGATTCTCACCTGCTTTATGACTGTGGCAAGTTACCAACCTTTTCTTGATTTTGGCTTATTGTAAAGCGAGGGCTTACACGAGAGGCTAATTGGAGGCTAATTAGAGGCCATCTCAGACCGTGTCTGAATGATGACTTCCTTCCCAGGTCCTTGGCCCTCACTCTCCCTTACTGTCACTCCCACCTCTGCCTATTCGAAAATAACACCAGGTGCTACTCCACACAGGTGAGTCCTGTCTACTGCAGGCATTCTGAAATGTAGCTACACAGTAGAATGATCTGGGGAGCTTTAAAACATTCTGATGTCCCAGCTGCATCCTTTACTGACTAAATCAGTCTCAGAAGTGGGACCCTGGCACTGTTATTTTTTACAGTTCTCCAGATTAATTGGAGAACCTGTACTTTTCCAACTTTACTATTCTTTTGAATTGCCTGTGGATTTTTTTGTTTTGTTTTTTTTTTTTTAGATGGAGTCTCACTCTTGTTGCCCAAACTGGAGTGCAATGGTGTGATCTTGTGGCTCACCACAATCTCTGCCTCCCGGGTTCAAACGATTCTTCTGCTTCAGCCTCCCGAGTAGCTGGGACCACAGGCATGTGCCACCACACCCAGCTAATTTTTTTTGTACTTGTAGTAGAGACGGGGTTTCACCATGTTAGCTAGGATGGTCTCGATCTCCTGACTTTGTCATCCACCCGCCTCGGGCTCCCAAAGTGTTGGGATTACAGGCGTGAGCCATCGTGCCTGGCTGCTTGGGAATCTTTTAGGAGCAAATTCTTTCAATGGGTGTGAAGAGAGGCCTGAGAGTTTATATTTTTAAAAATACTTTTAGATGATGTGATGTTGTTTGTTCCTGAATCATACTCTGAGTGTAAAGGTGAAGACACATATTTGGTGGATAATGCAAAAAAGGAAAGACACCTGATTCAGTCCTGCTGGAGCCCAGGGGAGGGGGAACCCAGCGTGCCAAAATGAGCATGGCCATGATCTGCATTCCGCTTCACTGAGTATGGACAAAGTTAAGTCCAGTGTGAGTCCCAGAGTTCCAGGGGAACCACAAAGCCAAGCATATTCTGTCACCAGTGAGGCTGAGAGCACCTAGAAACACATTCACTTTTCCAGCTTTGGTATCTAAATCATCGTAGGTGTTTGCTAAATGAGTGGATAGATGTGGAAGAGGCACTGCCTTCTTTGAGGGCAGAAAAGGACTAACTTTATTGCTGTGTGACTTGAGACAAAGATTCTGTTTCAGAGGGTGTTTCACGAAATAAAGATAAGGCTTGGTGTTAGATTCAGGGTCAGGTTCCAGCCTGGGCTGAGGTTCAAAGGGAGTGGGTGACTGAATGGCAGATAGCTGAAGTAAGACTTGGGGGGCTGTAGGTAAGTGAAATATGGCTTTATTCAGCAGCTCTCTCATCAGCCGCTCTCTCACAATGTTTGTTCTGTCTCGGCTGCTTGCTCTGGTCACTCCCACATACAGCTGCGCAGCTGGCTCTCCCTTTATGGCCAGCAGCTTAACTCTTTCTCTCTCTGGGCATTAGTGCTCATGACTAATACTCTATCTTACAAGAAAATGACATTTACTATTCTGTGATTCAAAGCATACTTGTTAATTACCATTTTTTTAAATCAGATACATAACATCCATTTTTAGAACATTCAGGAAAAAAGTCATGTCTTTGAAGACTTGTCTGGGTCACAGAACTCAGGGTAGTCATGTAAGAACTTTTCTTGTTCTTTCCCCCGTTACTTTTGGTCAATTATAGGTAGAGTGAAAAGATATAGTTTACTTTAGAATGGTGACTTACTCCAAGCAAGAGAGAGAGTTGCTGTATAACACTGCATTTCCAGTGTGTGCAGGGAGTATGATGGCTGGGGGACTCTTTGCCATGGCTGCGTGATCTCATGTCAAAAACAGAGGCTGTTATGCACTGCTGCCCTCTGAAATTCATATTTTGATATTGAATCTCCAATATGATAGTAATTGGAGATGGAGCCTCTGGGAAGTGATTAGGTCATGAGGGTGGAGCCCAAACAAATGGGATTAGTGCCCTTATAGGAAAAGGCCAGAGAGCTAGTACATCTCTTTTCATCATGTGGGCACACAGCAAGAAGTCGGAAGTCTACAACCTGGGAAAAGAGCCCTACCTGAACTTGACCATGCTGATACCTGATCTGGGGCTTACAGCCTTCGAACCATGAGAAATGACTTTCTGTGGTTTAGAAGCCACCCAGTTCACAGTACTTTGTTACAGCACTACAACTTAGTAGTAGCCTGAATGAAGATGGAGATTGTGTTTGAAAGCAGGTGGATGTAGCCAACTGTATACTTCCAATAAGAGGAGTGGTAGTTTGATAAAAGAGAAAAATGAAGACTGTCTTCATGCACTGAGGTTTGATTTACATTTTTGATATCAGAGTTTATTTCCTGCTTTAAGTGGAATCATTCATAGCGAAGAATAAATTAAATTCTGCTTGACTTTTCACAATCAGAATTGGGTGTTTTCTCTTTTTAAGACTTGAAAAGGAGCCAAGCTCACCAATATTTCCTGTGCTGTCACCTGAAGTGAAGCATGGAGTCTGAAATTCACCCTTAAAGAGACAGAGCAGAGGGACAGAAGATCTTGCTTGCAATGATAGCCTCATTTTCCTCCTTTTATCTTTCTTAGAAAAAAACACACATTTTTCATGTCATTCTTTCTCATTTTCTTCTTTCTCTTAGGTGGAGTAAAATATGAACTTCTAGAACTAGGTATGCGGTGAGCAAAGTGGCTGTATTTCTTTCTATAACTGTGCATTTCCTGTTCATGTCTTGCAGGTCACAGGAAGGCCTGTGTGGCTTCAATCTGCCCATGTCCCTTCATGGTGGAGTAAACCTACCTCAGACATGGGGGCTGACCTTTATTAAAACTTCTATGTGTCATGTTTTTTGGACCTCTTTCCTTCCAACAGCTTTTTCTGTAATCTACAATGGAACCCTCAAGGATGAACATTGGTGTCTTGGCACTTGTGTGACTATGTTTTACTCCCATCAGGGGTCCTGTCCCTCTGGCCTTTGACACAATTTCTTACTCACTTCAAAGGTGTATATGCTGGATAGTGCTTTACAAAGCATCTAACACATGGATAAATCCTTGCTGGGAGGGGAGCTCTGTTTAGGGACTTCATCTGGAATGTGCTAAAAAGCAAAACAAAGTAATTTAAAAAGAGTCAGCCAAGCCCTCCTATTCAGACTAGACCACAAAGTTTCGACTAGATCTGGAATAGCGTTGGAGTTGAGAGTGGAAATTTATCTGCATAATTAAGTAACAGGAATTTGCAGGGGTTTGGATTCTTCCTGATGCATTGCATAGGGAAGGTGGAAATTACATGTGTGTGCAGGGGTGTGTGTGTGTGTGCGTATGCACATGTGCAGAGAATGCAGAGGAGTGCAAAGGAAATAGTGAAATAAAAGAAGAGAAAACAAAGTCTTGGTAATGAAAGGAAGCTAGAAACCGTGCAGTTCTTGGCAAGGATGGCAGAAGAAAGTCAGGGTTAATGAAGAAAATAGGGTAATGAATTGTGTGTGTGCCATGCACATGGTGCCATGGTTCGCTTTCCATATTCAGAAAAGCCTGGTATCAGGGTTGCTCTGAAGAATAAAAGAGAGTTTGAGTTGCACACCAAAGGGGTGTGATGGAAGAAGGCCCGCAGTACCTCGTAGGAAGTGAGTAACCAGCAACTCCTGGGATTCATAGGAAGTGGGAATGTGGAGCCAGGGTGTGGAGGAGAAAGAAGCCCTTGGACATCTGGAAGAGACTGTGTTTTCCGGTGTGTCTGGGATAAGGACGTAGGCCATTTAAAGTGGATCTACTAGTAAAGGTTGAGCTCAGAATGCTGGAACATATGGGGACAGGTGGGCTAAAATCTTTAGGTATGAAGACATTGCGCAGGGCTCATAGATCATAATCACAGCTAACAGAGGGAGAGTGTTTACTAAATGCCAGGCACAGTTTTAAGAATTCATCAACTTATTTTCTTCAACAACTGATGAAGCAGGTGTTTTTAATATCTACATTTAAAAATTTTTAAAGTTACACATGAGAAAATGGAGGCTCCTGGAAATTGAGGAAATTGTTTAAGGTCACAGAGCTGGTTAATGTGGGTTACCATTCAACCCAAGGGCTATGTCTTCTCCTACTCTGTGTCCTGGAACAAGGGACTCCAAACCTTCAGAGCCTGGGTGTTCCCTTTATTAGAATAAAAGGCTTGGACTCTTGATGATTGATTGATTGATTGATCCACTCATTCATTTAAGGCATTAAATGAGAGATTAGCATATTTCAATAAAAGGATTTTCTGCCTGCTTTGGGGTTTGTGGCAGAATGCTGGTGGGAGCCTGGAACTCTGAGCACTCCTAACAAAACTTTGACCCTTCATTTCTGCAGCATCTGCTACCCCTCAGCACTTCCAAGACTCCCTTTGCCTTGCCTGGCTCAGTCATCACAAGTGGCTCAGGTCAGCTCTCAGCCCCAGACTCTGACTCCCACACATATCTATAATACAACTTATTGCTTTTCTTCAAATTTTTTCCAATTCCTGTAACTCTTTCCCTTCCTGTGGTTGGCCGTCAATACAAAAACCTCTAGCATGGCTCTTTCGTGATGATTCCCTTTACCTTTGATTCCCTGAAACTTGGCTCTCCCAGAAGGACACTGCCTCCCTCCCAAAATGGGCTTACATGTGGGGAGGGGGCTGTCCTTGCTTCTCCTGGGAGACTCTCGACCATTTTTTTCTTTCCTTCCAATATTTAACCGTCCCCCCAGTTCCATTCTACCCCCCACCCCTCCTTCTTGAAGTCGTTTGCCAATTCCTAGGTCACTCTCTGCACTGTTTGACGTTTATAGCTCCTGACTCACTATTAATAGGTGGAACATTGCCAGGGTGAGTGGTCTCAGTATCCATTTAGAAGACCCTTTTATCCCTGGGTACCCTTAATTGCTTGGCCTCCTCTTCTTTTTCTCATCTACTAAGTACTCACTCCCACAATCATATGTATAATTCCATCACTGTCAGTAAGAATGGCAACTTCTCCATGATCTCCCATTTTCAGCATCCTTCTCTCTGTCCTTTGTCACTTTTTCAACTACTTTTCTTAGTACACTTGACTCCAACAATCATTTAACCTGATAGCATCCTGTAATCTATTAATCATATTATTTTTTCCCACTGTCCCTCTCCCTTATATCATCACTGCTCTATTTACCCAACTGAAATTTTACAGCCTGCCGTTTTAACCAGCTAGAATCTGGACTCTGCTAGAGAAAAACATTCTGGTGTTGTTGCTAATCCATGATCATTAATTTCAAAGGGACCCTTAGCAATGCAGCCAACATTTGATAATCTCCTAGTGCATCCTCTGTCCCATGCTCCTATGCAACTGTTTATACATGTTCATCTCTTTCCTCAAATCTCTGACACCTCCTCTCCCATCTGCAATCTTCACTGGTGATCTTGCGGAGAAAACTGAAATTTTCAGAGAGAAACCTTTGCAGATTGCCACCAGCTTTTCCACTCAACAGCTGAACCTGTGTTCATAGGCGCTGCTTCCTCTCCTGCTGTGTGGATGAATTGTCTGTGCTCCCAGCAAGTGCTGTCCCTGACATGTCCTCTTCCGACCAAAGGATATTGCTCCTGCCATTGGTTGCTCTCTGACCATGACTTTTCCTTCTGTACCCACTCTTTCCTTCTTTCCCATGGAGATGCAAACATACATCTTTTTGTGACACACACACACACACACACACACACACACACACACCCTCTCTCTTTTCTTCTCCCTTTATTGTCCAATTTATCTCCTTCATTTATACCGAATATCCTCTGAAAAACAATTGTCCTCTCTCACTGCCTCCATTTTCCCCCTGTGTTTATATTTTGAACATACATATCCATGCACTTGCAGGATAGTTTCTGCAAGAACTATTAGAGTGGTATAAACAATAGTCATTTGTTTTCTTCTTCACCCTTATCTGCTATGAGCTGACTAGCTCTTCTTGTTGTTTATCCTCCAGGGGATGACCCAGTCCATCATTTTTCTCTGGTCTGACACCTCCATCCTCTACTCGCAGCACCTTTGCAGTGTCCATCCAGGTGCAGAACATGAGCAGGACACTCAGGGGTCTATGTGGTCAGGCCTGCCTGGAGTTGGCACATGGCATTTCTGCTTACATTCTTAGGTCTGAAATCCAGGTCACAGGGCCCCAACATAACTACAAAGGAGCCTGAAAAATGTTGTATTCCAGTGTGCCCTGCAAAAGGAAATGGGATGGATAAACTTCGATTAGACTAAAGCATTGAGATTTGAAAGTATTTTGTTGCACCTGCTAGCATTATCTGTCTTCACTAATACAGAAATGGCTATCAGTTTTTCCTGTAAAAAAACTAAAATACATGACACTGGGGAGTTTGACAAGTGAGAAAAGAATAGACACAGCACTCTGGAGAGCTAGAGAATCATATTATATACCAGCAATATATTTGGTAAATGTCCCTGTTTACTAAGATTGTAGTTCAAAAGTAAAGTAGAAAACAGAACGTGTGGACTGTGGTGTGTGGCAGCCCTTATTGTCTGCATGTGCAAAGGATTACATATAAAAGATGTGCTCAGTATTGACTGGACAGTTTTCAACAAGTATAAAAGCAAATAGAGTCTAGACATGTGGGGTCTTACAGGCTTGGCAAAGCCTACTGCTTCAGTCTCTAAATAAGACAGAAAATTTAATAGGGCTTTGGGTGAAAACTTCACAGAACACTTCTCAGTTGAACAGAGTGACTCAGAGCACAGATCAGATGAAGAGTGTAGCCTTCTCATTCAAGCCTGATAACCTGACTGTATCTTTCACTAAGGGGAGAGGAAGATGGAGCCAGGGAGAGATGGAAGGAGGGAGGGAAGGAGTGGGTGGAGAGAGAGAGTTGAGGATTGTGCTGAGAAAGAAAAGAGGTCATAGAAAAACTATATTCCTCTTCCAGGAATAAACTCTGGGTGTGTTCCTGACATATGAAACTGACTGGATGAAGTAAATATGAGCCTTCTTTGTGCCCAGAAAGAAGACATAAGACAAGCCTCTCAGCCCGGGCAGGTTGTTCTAATCAGGCTTTCCTCCACGCCCACCCCCCAAAGCTACTCTTGTCCAGCCTCCCGACATGGGTATGCTGCTACATCAGAAGGTCAGTTCTCGGCCTTCATCCCACTTGACTGCCCAGCAGCCTTGAGCAATTTGATCACTTCTCTGTTCTTTGAAATAATTTCTGCACTTGGGCTCATTCTCTACTCACTTCCTTCTCTAAGATTCTCCCAGATTTCTTAGTCTTCCTTACTAGTTTCTCCTCATCTCCCTGAACTTTTGATGCTGGGCCAATCCTTGGGTCCAGGACCCAATCCTTGGACCTCTTCTCTTGCTCTCTACACTCAGTCCCAAGATGTTCTCATTAAGTCTCACGGAATTAGATACCATCTATGCACTGGTAATTCCCAAATCCTTGTGTCTAGTATAGATCTCGCTCCTGGCCTTCGGATTCAGATTCATCTATCCATTGCCTTGTCATTTCACTGGTATGAGTCATCTCAAGCCAAATGTGCATGCAGCTGAACGCCTGATCATCTCCCCTAATCTCTCATGATTTCCCCCACCCCTGGAAGAGGCCATTCCCTCCTTGGAGATACTTAGGTTAATACACCTGTAGTCAACTTTACCTCCAGTTTACAGCTGATATTCTTCATCCAACCTGCTGGCTAATCTCGCTGTCTCTACCTTTAAGATATTCCTAGCACCTGAGCAGTTGTCAATATCCTCGTGGTTACAGCCAGGCCGAGCCATCCTCATCTCTTACTTGATCACTGCAGGAAACGGATGGCCCTGCTTCTGTGGTGCTGCCTTTTCATCCACTCTCCATGCAGTTGCCATGGTGATAAAAAATAAGTCAGATCATGGCTTTTCCCTGCTCAGAACTTGTGATGACCCCCTTGCCAAGGCCACACCCAAAACCCTTTCAATGCCCCATGGCCCTGAGGGCCCTGACAGTCTCCTACCTCTCTGGCCTCTTCTGTCTCCCCCGGCCCTCTTGTCAGCCCTTGACTATCTTATGCATGCTCCCAGTGCAGGACCTCACCTGCTGTCACCCTTTCAGATCTTTACTCCTGGCCCCTTTCCCAGGGAGGCCTTTCCTCGGACTCTTGGATAAGCTGCTTCCCAGGTCCCCACACTCCCTAGCTCCTTCCTGTGTTACTTTCCTCCAGAACGCTTCCCGCTTTCTACCTTAACAATAGCTTGCTCACTTATTATTCTTGTTGCCCGTCTTGCTCCAGGAAAACAGAGGCTCAAGGAGGTAGAGATGTTTGCTTGCTTTATTTCATGCCCTGCCCAAGTGCCCAGAAGAATGCCTGGCACAGGACTAGATATTCAACACATATGTGTGGAACACTGAATGAAGGAATACATTTATACATTTATGTAAACAGTGAAATACATTGAAGGGAAAGGTGATCCAGGCTGGCAGAAGAAGGAACACCAAGCTGCCAGGGAAGGCCTGGGCTCTGGGAAGTCAGAGGGGCTCAGGCTGCCAGGCAGCCACCTTGTGCCTTGTCTTGCTGTGCTGTGAAACTCTCTCCCACGGCAGTACTGCTCCACCCTGTGCTGAGGCTTCCTGCTCTCCGCAGACCCCATAGCTCTGGCATCCTCTGGCTGCTTGGCCTCGGGGGAATGAGGAAGTATGTTGGTTCCCTTGGGGCCATGGGCTCCCGGTGGAGGGAGGCCATCCTCCCTCCCTTTCTCCATCTTCCCTTCTCGCTGTCCATCATCATTCGTTAAAGGGGAGATTGCATTAGGATCCTCAGGGTGGGTTGAGCACTGCATCGTCCATCCTCCCTTGCTTTCTTCTTTGCACATCCTGTGGCTGGAACTTTCAGGCAAAGCTTAGGATATGCAGCCTTTCCTGGAAAGGATGTGACTATTTGCATGCTCAGTCTCAAGGTAAAAACTGCTTGCGTGGCTTAAATATGGGTCACACACAAGCTACAGCTTCTGTTCTGGCAAAGATACACAGTTGTTCATTTGGACAGAAGAGATATTCACTTTGAGAAGGGTGTGTGTGTGTGTGTGTGTGTGTGTGTGTGTGTGTGAGCCCAGCCTGGGTCTCCGGTACATCTCTCTTCCACTGGGCCCCACATGCATGGGGCCTCAGCTTCCTAAAGAAACACAACCTATGAGAAGAGGAAGTTAATGAGTGACAAAGGCTTAGTTAACATAGCCTGAGGGAAGAGATATTCAAGCTATAATATGGTGTTTGTCACTTGGATTGTCCTCAAACAGAAAACTGATTTCGTTACCACGGTGGTGGACAGAAGGAGCTCTGCTTGGGTGCCCCGATTGCAAAGTGTGAGGCTGATGGGAAAAGGAAGGACTCCTCACTTGAGCCTGCTGGTCAGCTTGGTTGCACAGAGAGCTGGACCTGGAGGTGTCTGGCCCTCCCATGGCCCCTATGGGAAGCCAGCACGTGGGTCATCCTTATGGGGGTGCCTGGAAAAGGTGGCACTGGGGCAGGTTAAGGGGCGGGAGGAGAAAAAGGACGGATGTCATGAGATATGTGACAGTATATTCTGTAGTATTTCCAAGACACTCTCTGGGGACCTTGAGTAATAACACCAGGGCGAGGTGGGCATTGCTGGGTGCTGAGGATGTCCCTCTAGAGTTGGGAACAAAGCCTGTGAAATTCAGTTGCTGTTGTCAACACCTGAAGAGAAAGGGTACATGTGAAATAGGTTAGTAAGCTTAGGTGAGGCGCAGATAGACCCTTGTTCAAATCCTGCCCTGCCATCTGAAGCTCTGCCATGAGGAGTTTCTTAACCTCCTGTGCTTTAGTTTCTTCAACATAAAAACAAGAGAAAATAATTATTCCCTGATGTGTTGTTTTGAGATTTTGAGATAATGAATTTTAGGAGCACAGCATAGCATCGCGGCTTCAATGAATGTGACAATTTGTATCGTTATTTGTGCTGCATTGACACCAAACAACAAAGGCAGTATGTGGTTTATTCTGGATACATGAATTCCTAGTACGTGTCACAGCACTTGACCAAACTCTCCTTTATTTGCACCCATGTATGGATGAATGCCTAAGCACAGAGCACTTGATAAGTAGGAAGGTCCTGGTGTCTGTGTCTGTATAGAGATGTACTTTCCTAGCAACTGGCGAGCTGGGAAGTGTGTTCCTTTCCTTTCCCCAGGGGACTCTCCGTTTGGGCTTCTAGCCTGCTTCCCTGGGGCTCTGGCAGTGCGCTGCTGCTCAGAGCTGTGCCACACTGGGCAGACGTTCTTACTTTGGTGTTTTCATCTGTGCCACTGATTTGCAGGAGCCACAAATGTCTTCCAGAGTCTCAGAATCCCTGGATCCATAACCTCATTTGACCTGTCTGGGTCTAATGGGTTTAGTTTGAAAGAATCTTCTGAGGTTTCTTTTTTGTTTAGCCACATTCATTGTACAGATGGAGTCAAATTAGAACAATCATCAAAGCACTCTTGAAGCCTGTGGATAAAGCTGGGTTAGAAGTGTGTGTGTGTGTGTGTGTGTGTGTGTGTGTGTGTGTGTGTGTGTGTGTGTGTGTGAAGAAGGTTGGGAAGAGGGTGCTGGAAGGATAACAGCCATGGCCATTGACATTCTTGCAGTTGTCACAAGCCCACTGGGGCATCAATTCTCCTAGCTCTCAAAATCCTACCAGATGGAGAATGATGATCCAGAATTTGTGATTGCTGCCAGATTTTTACCCTTTAATACAACCTCCATAAAGATGCAGTCACACAATGCTGTGTCCTTACGCACCCCTACATATGCTCATCCCCGATATATCTCTAGAAGTCCTGAAAATACTGTTTATGTCTTTTTGAGAAGTGAACTAAACCATTACTAATAAGCTCAAATTTTTATCTGATCAGTGATATTTAGTATGCAGTTTTTAGGCTTATAATAGAATACATTGGACATGACAAATATGATTAGATAAGTGATGTCATCTTCTTTTCAGAGTATAGAAAAACTGATGAAGCAGGCAAGATACTGCCTCTTAACATACAGTCTGTTTCTAGGGTTCCGTGCAATTGTTTTGAAGTCTTTATATCTCCATCAATGTACAGGGGGTGCCCCTTTTCAAGACATTGGCTTGTAATTTGATGTCCTCAGGTTATTTAAGGCTAAATGCACTAGCCCTTTATCTACTGGAGAGAAAAAATGAATTAAAATATAAAATTATCTATGAAAGGCAAGGGTCATTTTGCAAGGACTTTGCTCGTGACCACCAGTTGAAAACTGATGACATAAGCCTGCATACGCTAATGCCTTCATTCAATGAAGCACAGACAATTTTTAGGTCTGTTTACCTTTTATTTTTTTTAAACAATGTAATGATGGAAAAAAAATAAGGTCTTCTGTAAGGAATCAGTAAATGCAGTCTTACTGGAAGACACACTTCCTGTGTAATTCTCAGGGAGGGTGTGAATATCCCCTGTCCCCAAGAGGCAGCATGTTTTGGGAGTTGAGTTCTATCAGCAAAGTCACTCATTTACTGACCTGTGTTAGAGTCAGGGCTGGGAAGTGGGGACACCCAGTTTCTGCCCCAAAGGGGGACAGTGTAGTGGGGAGAGCCAGATGGATCTGTTCATCATGGTCCCTGCAATAAATAAGAAGGGAGATTCCACAGCAGCACGCAGCAGGATGCTAATCAGGGTGGTTGCCAAACCAAGAAAGACCAAAGCCTATCTCCAGAGGCTCAAGGTTTCCTCTCAGCCTCGAGAGCTTCAATGTCCCAACAAAGAAAAATGAGGATTACAATGCGGTTTAAAAGTGGAATCTAGGAAAATAGATTTTCTAAAGGGAAATCATGCACCTTGTCAGATAAATGTATTCAGAAGTGAGGTGGCTCCAGTGAAGAGATGGTGGTTAAATATCACAGATTGGGAGGGACTGCTGGGCTGGAAGTCAGGGTTCTTAGGCAGTAACCTCACTTAGCCTTTCTCTCAAGCTTGACAAATCATTTCTTGTCATCTGGGCTTCTTTTCGCATGTGCATGTGAGAAGCTCGATAAAGGCTCTGGGTCTTTTTTTTTTTTTTTTTTTTTTGAGACGGAGTTTCGCTCTTGTTACCCAGGCTGGAGTGCAATGGTGTGATCTCAGCTCACCGCAACCTCCGCCTCCTGGGTTCAGGCAATTCTCCTGCCTCAGCCTCCTTAGTAGCTGGGATTACAGGCACACGCCACCATGCCCAGCTAATTTTTTGTATTTTTAGTAGAGATGGGGTTTCATCATGTTGACCAGGATGGTCTCAATCTTTAAAAGGGTTGCAGGAATGTGAACAGCAGGATTCAAGCCATCTCTTCACCCATTGGGAAAATTTTCCTTCTCAGGGTCTAAGTGACCAAAATTTGTTTCCACTGGTATTTATTTTGAAAAACAATGCAATTATCTAAATAATTCAATAGAAATAAAAACTATTTTGTATTAATTATCTGAGTTAGTGGCTATTAAACTTTTGGGTTCAGAAGCCATTTTTTAAATGTAATGAAACTACAGCTTCCCCAGGAATAACAATAAAAATGTGTTCTTACAGACACATATGACACATTTTCCAAATAATTCATGAGGATGTACAAACTCTTAGAAAACCCTTCCAGAACCAGAAACTGTATTTGAAACATCCATGCTCAAATATGGGTCTTATAAATTATTTTAAGGCATGAATTGTCCACAAGTGAAGCAGAGGTCTATACTGCAGAGGGTGTGTAAGATGATCCAGAGTGTGGCAAGAACGCATGAAGACTTCTAGTACAGTTTGTTCTATATTTTGAAAACAGGAGAAAGAAATTAAGCTTTTTAAAATATGTGGGACGTAAGATATCACAAAGGACTTCAAACAAGCCGTGTGTTTTTCAGCCCATGATGCATTCCACAGGGTATGTGAAGTGTCCCGAGGGCAGGGCAGGGACCAGCATCCGGTTCATTCACTCATCAGAGACTTGCCTGGTGTTGCAGTCTACTTGTGATAGGATGTCCTGATCGATGTGGTGGCTGTTACAAAGAAAATGACTTCACACAACGTCTACAACTTTTTTTTGCACTGAGATGTGAGTGGCCATTTTCATTTTTTTATTATACAGAGGATTCATGATTTTTCTTCTGGTCCATAAATGACCTACAAGTCCTTTAGAATTTAAAGATGCATTTTTCTTTAATAACAACAAGAAATGTATATTCCAAATGTCCTGATCCTGACATGACAAGTGATGGCGGTAAGTTTACTACCCAACTTTACACATATTTAATTTGTCCCTTTGAGGTAACATGGTGTTTAAAAAGTAAGTTAAATAGCTGATTCTTGAAATAAATTTTTGGTGAGGAAAGAACATTTTGAACACAAGTGCTTGGACGTGTTTTAATTGTTTTGTGGTTTTGTTACTAAAGTTAATAACTCACTTTTAAACAGTACACGCCTGCTCGCTTAAAAAATAAAGAGAAACTTGGCAACAAGATTAACTACCAAGTTAAGGCTTCCCCAGCTGAGGCATTTGGAAGTGGCACGTGAACTCATTTGTTTTATATACAAGTAAACACACACACAAAGATACGAAGGCATTTATTATATAAGTTCACTGTAGCTGATGATTGACATTTGCAGTTATTTCAGTGAAGTCTTTGCATAATTAGTGGAAAAAAATGGAAAATAATTACCATCATTTGTTAAGAACATACAATGGTATATTTCTTTGCTTTATATTTTCTTTTGAGGCATCTTCTCATCTCTGGCAATCATTAAAACCAAGGATTTAAATAAATCAAAATTAAAACCAAATCTTTAAATTTCTGTGCGAAAAACTTAATCCAAGATTTTAAAAAGCTAACAAGGCATATTTAATTACATACTCCCTGAAATGTTTATATATTAAGTCTTTTAGTTCTATTAATACATGAAATAAAGAATGAAAATTAAATATTTTCTATTTCATCTTTCACTCACTTTAAAAATATTCTAGTTTTGACCACTTACCAAATATTTATAATGACAATGCTTATCATCATTCATTTATAAAATATATTTGTATCAACATAGATTTACAATATTTGGACAACATTTGTAATTAAGTAGATTTTCTTATGTTAAAGAACTGTGTTTAAATTTTTTTTTTTTTTGAGACGGAGTTTCGCTCTTGTTACCCAGGCTGGAGTGCAATGGCGTGATCTCGGCTCACCACAACCTCTGCCTCCTGGGTTCAGGCAATTCTCCTGCCTCAGCCTCCTTAGTAGCTGGGATTACAGGCACGTGCCACCATGCCCAGCTAATTTTTTGTATTTTTAGTAGAGATGGGGTTTTACCATGTTGACCAGGATGGTCTCGATCTCTTGACCTCATGATCCACCCGCCTCGGCCTCCCAAAATGCTGGGATTACAGCGTGAGCCACTGCGCCCGGCTAAATTTTTTGATAGGATGAATTATCAAAAAAATTTGGCATCTATTGATTTAGACCATTATGTAGAGATGGTAGGAAATATTCAAGAGTGTGCAGGTTTGTAGGAGTTGCTTTCGGATTACTGGGCTAACTCTACCCACGTGCAACTGTGGACTCTCAGAAGAACAAAGCACTAATGATTGAAACTTGGTCTCTCTAGCACACACAACATAGAGCTACAAGAATGATAGGGATGAGTGTGTGCATGTATGTAAAATACAGCAGGAATTGCCAATGCCTTTTGAGCCACAGCTAAACTCTGCATGTGGGTTTAAGCCAGGGAGAGGAGTGGTTGTTGAAACCAAAGATCCAACTGTGCTTGGGTTGTGTATGGTGCAATAGTATGTGCCCCGGATGTGAGTCTCAAGCCCAATTCCCCAAAGATATTTCTGTCTCACCAATGACTTTGGCATTCCTTTGATTTCTCTGCTTTTCAGTTGGTCCTCAATTTGATTCTGCCTCCTTCATGGGTTTGCTGAAAGAAGGAAAAAAATCACATCAAGTAGTTTATAAACTCTAAAGTGCTATACTATTATCTCTTTAAGTTGATATTTTCCTCTCTTTTCTGGTTAAAGTTCATTCATTAAAAAATGTATCCCAATGTGTCACATGGGGGAGATGTCTCTGCATTCTTGCCATAATCTTTGGTTAAGTGACAAGATGTAGTATGGTTTGACACCCTGCAATTCTGGTATTATCTGATAAAGTATTATACCAATTCTTGGGGCGTGCTTTGTTCAGCTGACTTGGTGTTGTACTGATTGTCCCAGAGAGCAATAACCAAAACTCGGTGGATCTCCCAGGACACTCCAAGGCCTGCATTAACTCTTTAGGGCACTGCCGCTTCATCTCATCAACATGACCATTCTTGGTTCAGCTTTACATATGAGAACACTGAACTCTAGAGACAAATAACTATAACCAAGTGCTTCCATTTTAGCTGCTATTGCATGACATACAATTAATATTTATAATACATGTTCACATAAGTATGTCTCAGAAATCAAGCATTATTATCTACACACCAGTGGACGTGGTTTCCTCTATTGCTATGAGTGTTATCCTTGTCTGAAGGCCTCTAACCATTATTCGTATCTTTCTTCTAACAGCTTATAGTCCAGCTAATTAGCAATTAGATAGGTAGCGGCAAAGACAGGGGAAACATACTTTATTCCTAATTATACATTTGATCCTTTAAATAACTTCTTTGTGCAGACATGGGGTTCGCATTACTTTTGTCCTTTCTTTTCTAATTTCCAGCCATATCCTAGTACCATTTTCTGCTGGGCTCCTGCCAAGCTACAGTTATTCCTATGGAAATCATGTCTTTGCTTTTTCAATCCTCACCCTCAGCTTAGAATGTCTCCTCTTTAAACTTCATCTTCTGTTATCAGGGCTTCCAGGTGCTGGTCAATGTCTGGGGGTAAGTTCTGAGAATTCCAGGTGTGGCTGTCTGGAAAACATCCTTTGTCAAATTGGCGGCATGGGGCACTTTAACCACAAACTCTGCAGACATCCTGAGTCAGTGAGATTTACAAGTGAATTCAACAAGGGCTATGTCTGGCATTGGCTATGGGGGGTCTGTTGGTGGGAAGTCTTCATCAATAGGACCCAGTGAGCTTCCTTCTCACTGGACCAAGTAAAGGTTAAGGAGGAGTTGAAGGCTAAGAGAAGATGAAGATAGTGTTCCCTTGTCCTGCCCTGGAATTCCAGATCCTGGAATCTCTTTAAAGCACTAAATATGTCATTTAAGGCACATCATTAATGGATAACTTTAGTAAAAAGTCACATATTGTATGCCTAACATATTTCAGACACACTGACAGGCCAGCGCATATTAACGTGAGTTGTACATGATTTGGATCTGGAGGATCACATGGGAAGAAATGATTATAAAGTAATGCACTTCCATTTTACATGTGGTATTCATTGGCTGCAAGGGAAATACAAAGAGAGGGAAAATGCTTTCTTTCTGGGAAGTTTCAGAAACTGTCACTGCAGAGGTGAGCTTTGCATGAGGATATTGTTTGACTGGGATTGAGAAGGTCATGTGTTAAGAGTTTGGGGAATTCAGAAAGCTTTTTAAGCTTGAAAAGGAAAAAGCAGTAGCCAATGAAGAGATTCCAGCATTTATGGGGGCCACAGGGAGGAGAAGTGGGGGTCAGGAGATGTGGCTGGAGAAGCAGGCAGGGTCATAGCACAAAGGACACCAAATGCCAAGTTACAGAGCCTGAGCTTCATTCTGAAGGTGATGGAAAGTCCTCAAGGGAAACAAAGGCAAAGCAAGGCTTTCCATTCCCTACTCTAAGAAGTCACTTGGACTTTCTGCTCCATGGAGGGCCACAAATGAGCTGCTCCTCTGCCGTAATGAGGGCACAGTGAGCAGGTGGCTGTGCAGACCCCCCCAGATTTACTTTCTCAGCCTCAGGACGCATGGTACCCTGGCTGAGGAGTGCCTGCAATGCGAGTAGAGCTGTGATACAGGGAACTTGGCCTTGAGATGGAAATGTCAGGGGCATATGGAAATCACTTCTGCAGGCATTACCCGTTTCAGCAGCTCAGGCGAGTTTTCTGGGCCAGTTTCTTGGTCTTGATTCAATTTACAATTTCAGGACATGGGACACATTTTACAATCCTGGGATTTAAATGCAGGCTTTAAAAGGGTAATAAAAATAATGAGCCTGTTTCTAGCCTTTCCTAGTGAATTTCATTCAGCAGAACTCTTCGATATTGGATTCAGGAGAGCCAAGTGAACTCATTATAAAGTACCTCACTCAAGATTTACTTCCAGTTCTCATCTTATTTTCAGAAGCATATAAGGGTTTTGGTTAAAATATGTCCCACCTCAAGTTTGGAGTGCACACCTGTCTCTACTTGCAGACCCCACATATGCCCCACACCTGTCGGCATCTTCCCTCTTGCTTGCACTCTGCATTGAACACTGGCCTTAGAACTTGCTTGTCAGTTGGATTCAGGCGGTTCAGGACCCCTTGGTAAATGGAGGGAGTAAAAACGTGGGGAACTTTGGAACCTGAGAGAAATGGCCCTGCCATTTCTAGCCAGCTGCATGCTCTCAGGGCAGGCATTTCTTCACTGTGAGCCAGAGTTCTGAGGAAACTGGGGCTATTATACCAAACTCTCATGATGCGAGGGGGAGAGGGAGAGAGAACGGGAGGATGTCTGCAATACCACCTAAAATATTGATTATGAAATGTCATTTCCCTTGCCCCGCACTGCATACTCTGTGATTCTGCAGATTTCCCACCTCTTTTTTCTGGCATGGGAGCTTGTCATTTTGCTCTAAATGAGTCAGTAGAGATGGAAGAAGGAAACATTTGAGGAGAGAGCTGTGCCAACTTTACTTTGATGAGAGGTTCTTATACAGTGAGCTAATTGAACTCTCTCTCTCTCAAACTTCACTGAAATCCTGACATTAAAAAGTGCTCAACCATCGAAGTGGATCAGAATTGTCCTCATGGAAGCCGTATACCTTCTGGATTTGAATAGAGATGTTGTCCAGGGAGGTTAAGGGCTGACATACAGATACCAGCCTGGTAAAACCAAGTGAGGGAAAGGACAAAGGTAAAATTTGGCTTGAAGATGTAATTGGGAGTGAGCCAGCTCCCACTCCTACCCTGACTGAGGTGAAATTGAGTGTCTCCAAGGCTGGCTAGGAGGGCTTTGGTGCAGAGTGACTGAGCAATCAAGAGTGAATATATAAGATGCTTAAACGAGATTCAGTTCTGGTTTTGAGCCCAGTACCACACACAGACTGATGCATGCCCCTTAAACCTTCTTCTTCCTGCCAGTGTCTCTACATTCAAACTGCCAATCAGGAAACAGATACCTTGTGCTTTCCAAGAAAGAACAGGTGTTCACACAGGGAGGCAGTGGCTTATGGAACCACTGGATGGTCTGGAGAACCAGTCAGGAAGGGTACACTGAGGTCTGCAGCAGTGAGGATGGACCTCCTGCAAAGCGTGCTTGGCCCCTGTGTGGACCATCCCTTCCACATACTTTCTGGTGGGTACTGTCTTCTCTCCATTATCCATACCCTCCTGAAGTAGCTCTCCTGACATCTGGAACCCACAATCACCAGGAGAAAGGGGGCCTGGGAAATGCAGCTCCTGGTTCTTCTCCTGCAATGCAGAGGCCTGAGATGATCTGTGAAAACACAGTCTCTCTTCACTCTCACAGGGTACTACTGACACTGGATACATGGGTTTCTCCCCCTTTTTGTTTGAGATGAAGTCTCACTCTTTCACTCAGGCTGGAGTACAGTGGCATGATCTCAGCTCACTGCAAACTCCACCTCCTGGGTTCAAGCGATTCTCCTGCCTCAGCCTCCTGAGTAGCTGGGATTACAGGCACCTGGTACTATGTCCAGCTAAGTTTTTGTATTTTTAGTAGAGATGGGTTTCACCATGTTGGCCAGGCTGGTGTCATGATCTGGAACTCCTGACCTCATGATCTGCCCACCTCAGCCTCCCAAAGTGCTGGGATTACAGGCGTGAGCCACTGCGCCCAGCCCCCATACTGACCGATTCTCTGATGCCAGCTGGGTGTCCTGCTATTTAACTGAATTCTGACTCCATTTACCTGGAGTTAGTGTCAGATCCTGCAAGGAAAGGGCTCAGTCCTGCAAGACCACAGCCCCTTCCCATGCCAGTGGCAAGTCCAGTCCTCCTATGCATTTGACTGACTGGTTGTAAATCGGAGATTCCCACCAAGGACCCCTCCTCATGTTTGATGAATTGCTAGGATGGCTCACAGAATGCAGGGAAACAGTTTACTTGTGTTTATGGATTTATTATACAACATATCATAAAGCATACAGATAAACAGCCTGATGGGAGAGATGCAGAAGGTGAGGTGTGGGGGCGCTTCTGTGTACCTCCACGTGTTCAGCAGCCTGGAAGCTCATCAAGTCTCATTGTTCAGGAGCTTTTATAGAGCTTCATCTCTAGCTCATTCCAGCCCCCAGAGGCAGTGGGCAGGGCCGAAAGTTCCAACTCTCTAATCACTTGGTCTTTCTGGTGACCAATCCCATCCAGAGGGTATCTTGGGGCCCCAGCCTTAGTCATCTCATTAGCATAAACTCAGGTCTGATCAAAAGGGACTCATTATGAGTATCAAAGGACACTCCTGTCACTCAGGAACTTCCAAGTGTTTTAGGAGCTCTGTTCAGGAATCGGGGACAAAGACCAGATATACTTCCTCTCATACCACAGAAGGGGTCATGATCATGCCAATGCCAAGGTCATGAGACACAGCCCAGAGCATGACCAGCACATGTGTGGGACTCCAGAACAGTCAGAAGGGATGGCTCTGACAATTCAGCCTGCTGTTCAGTCTCCCCACTGTTTATCTCAGAAAGTACAGCGATGAAAGCTGCAACTGTCTTTAGTCTCACCTCACACCACGGCCTCCTGAGCTTTCCTTTTCAACGTGCATGAGCTTGCATGCACGTTGCAGCCTCCTGCCCCGACCTCTCTGCAACACTGCTTGGAGGATTTCCCTTTATTCAAACCCTTCCCTTTTCCCATAAGAGTTTTAAAAAATACCGCTTAGTCTTCATGGAGAACTCAAATGACACCTCAAACTTGGAGTAATTGCATTGTAAGGTAATGAGCAATTTTTTTGGTGATTGAAATCAGAAATGATTTCTATTCCTTATGAAGCTCAACAGTACTTATTGTGCAAGTATATATATGAACCACTTTTTCTCCAACCTTGGAGACTCATGATTCTTCTCTTTTTTTTTGAGACTGAGTCTTGCTCTGTCACCCAGGCTGAAATGCAGTGGCATGATACTGGCTCACTGCAACCTCTGCCTCCTGAGTTCGAGCAATTATCCTGCCTCAGCCTCTCAAGCAGCTGGGATTACAGGTGCTCACTACCACATCTGGTTAACTTTTTGTATATTTAGTAGAGATGGGATTTCACCATGTTGGCCAGGCTGGTCTCTAACTCCTGACCTCAGGTGATCTGCCCACCCCGGCCTCCCAAAATGCTGGGTATACAGGCATGAGCCACTGTGCCCAGGTTTCATGATTTACTATAAACTTTTTAATACTACTGTATTTTTAAACTTTGAGGCTATGAGTTAAGTGGTTCAGAATAAAATTATTCAATGTTTGAGTTTGAACTGTTTTTAGAAAGCCTGATACGAAATCCCCCTCCCTCTTCAGGAAAGCACTGAATGTTCTGATGAAATAGTAGACACCAAATGAAAATCATGCAGATTTGTTAAATGGCATATGCAGATATAGTTATAGGCAAGAATGTAATGCAATTATTCTGAATTAAATTTTACTGAACTGAGAAGTCTAAGATGCCATTCACATTATCTTCAATGTCTATGTTTATATTGTTTTATTTTAAGGACCACATAGTAATTCTGAAAGCTTTTATAGATTCACTTCCAGTGACTATTCCCCAACTCAATTTTACTCATGAATTCCTAGGTTTCCTCATGTGAAGACTTCTTTCTTACGGTTCTCAGAAGTAGAATTTCCCCGACTGAGGGGAGTCCACACGTACGTTGCAAGTGCAAAGCGACACAGACCTGAGAGGCATGCTCACATCCATGATCCCGAAGACTCTGGGCCCCTATTTGACAATGTCACATGTGGTGTGGTGCTTACCCATGAGAATAAAGCATTCCTGTGAAACGTTCCTCAACGGGGCATTTCTGCGCACTCGATCTACAGTGATAACTTGGCTATGGAACAAAATGGAAGTTTCTATTCTCCTGATTACCTTTTGGGTAAATCAAGCTAGTGCAAAATTATAGTTTAAAAACACATATAAATGAAAAGAAGGAAAGTGCTGAGAAAAATGTCTCTGAGCATCTATCAGGTCTAAACTGTTTAAAGAGCTGGTAGATTCTAACTCTGCATCTGTTGGACTGACCAGCCTAGAGGTTTGGATGCCATTGCTATGGACATCCTCTGAAACCGCAGATGAGACTTCATCATATACACAAACATATATAAATGTATACGTATTGCATAAGGCACATATTTTATAATGTCCTTCCATACAGAATTGATTAATTTTAGACAAAGCATTCCATCCAAGTCTGCATATTCTCCTAAACTAGGACGAGTGTGGGAAATACTAAATGAGTAAGAGATCGATAATAAGGCCCCAAATTTCCTACCTCTCACCTCATGGTTGTCTATATGAAGTTAAGTTTTTTCTTTTTTCTTTTTTTGGATATGGAGGTGGAAAAGCCTGGCTATTTAGTGAAGTGCAATATATGGTAGAATCTAGTATCTAGATTGTGAATACATAGTCACTTTCAGGCATACCCTCTGGCATAAACTTGAATCTCTCAGGGTCTCAATTTCTCTAACAATGCAGGTCTAGCCTCCTAGTGTCATTGTGAGAATCAAAGGGATAAACTCAGTGATATAAACTGTGTTTTATATAATTTCCACAGTTATATAAACTGTGGAAGAGCTGCACAAACATTAGTTGCTCTATTCCAAGATTTAATCTTGAGCTTCAGTTAAACTACCGTCCTCTGTTTCTTTCTCTTTTTTTTTCTTTATTTTTTTGAGACAGAGTCTTGCTGTGTCACCAGGCACCAGGCTGGAGTGCAGTGCATGATCTCGGCTCACTGCAACCTCTGCCTCCTGGGTTCAAGCATTTCTCCTGCCTCAGCCTCCCAAGTAGCTGGGACTACAGGTATGCACCACCATGCCCAGTTAATTTTTGTATTTTTTTAGTAGAGATGGGATTTCACCATGTTAGCCAGGATGGTCTCGATCTCCTGACCTTGTGATTCATCCGCCTCGGCCTCCCAAAGTGCTGGAATTACAAGTGTGAGCCACTGCACCTGGCCACTGCCTTCCTCTGTTTCTTGGTTGAAACAACTGATTGCTCTCCTTCTCTTCTTATAGGACAGGTGAGAGATGCATGAAGCTAAAATCATGGTCAACGTTAGCATCAAATTGTGTATCTGATGGACCCCATGGACATTCCCCCTTATTGAGAAGTTGGTAGAGATAAAAAAGTAACTACTAAAATAATTGCAAAGAAGAGCAAATCTGAGTTTCCTGGCATGCTCCACAGTTGTTTGCATTACTGATCCAGGAGATGATCTCTAATAGAATGGCTCTGTATTGGGAATTCTCAACTTCTCTCCCTTATCTCGGGGACAATTCAAGCCCTGTAATTGAAGTTCCAAGAAAATTGAAGTCATTCATCTCTTTTTATCTCTAATGTAAAAAATACAGAAATACTGTAACTTTTGCAGAATAACCCCCACAACTGCACAAAATTATAATAATTGTCTCTGTTTGTCTTCATTTAACCAGCTGGGAAGATAGTCTGGTGAACACAGCAATTTTCTAAATTCAGAGATAGTTAATTCATGAGAACAGCTGTTGCCCAATCAAACCCCAGTGCTTCTTTATTTCATACGAAAATCTGAACTAAGTCCAGGCTGCCACACAGCCCAGGAGTGCAATAGGGGTCTGTTCTTCAGAAACAACAGCCCATTTTTTCCCTGTGGTGGATCACTTTTTCGGTGTTTCCTGGAAAGTTCCATTAGCTAAAGAAAATCTGAGAAGGTTTGGGTTCACCAGGAAAGGATATATGATAGAGTTTTGGAAGACAGCCCTGTCACTTTCTTGGACAACATCAAGGGCTTATCCAGGAAGAAATTTCGAAGCAATCATGGTAGCTCACATTGTTGTGTTTCAAAAATGTTTCAATTTAATTTTATTTAAAATGATGTTCTTAAAATTTGTGTGTTTGTGTCGGGTATATGTATGTGTGTGTTGGGAAGGACCTGGAGAATCTTAAAATGTAGAATATTCTGGGCTCTTGCCTCTTAGGTTCTGAATCAGTTGATCTGGGTGGAGCTGGGAAGCTGCACTTTTGTCTGTGCTCACCAGGTGATTGTGATGCAATTTCTGTTGCACCTCCTTCCCCTCATGTGCACCTGTTAGGCTGCAGGTTCCCTGCTGTGCTCTCTGCTTTTGAGCATTCCAACTTCTTTCTGTCTCAGGAGGGTTTTCCTTGGCTCTACCCTTTGCCTAGAATGCTCCCAGATCATCCCATGGCTGGTTCCTTGTCAACATTTGGGTTTTTTTTTTTTTTAAATTGCATTTTAGGTTTTGGGGTACATGTGAGGAACATGCTAAATTGTTGCATAGGCACACACATGGCAGTGTGATTTGCTGCCTTCCTTCCCATCACCTATATCTGGCATTTTTCCCCATGCTATCTCTCCCCAACTCCCCACCCTCCACTGTCCCTTCCCTATTTCCCCCCAATAGAACCCAGTGTGTGATGCTCCCCTCCCTGTGTCCATGTGTTCTCATTGTTCAACACCCGCCTATGAATGAGAACACGCAGTGTTTGATTTTCTGTTCCTGTGTCAGTTTGCTGAGAATGATGGTTTCTAGGTTCATCCATGTCCCTACAAAGGACATTAACTCATCGTTTTTGATGGCTGCATAGTATTCCATGGTGTATATGTGCCACATTTTCCCTGTCCAATCTATCATTGATGGGCATTTGGGTAACATTTGGATTTTATCTCAAATGGCGCCTTGTCCCAGAAGCCTTTCCAAGTCATTTTCATTAAGTCGCCTCCCTTCAACTCACTCTGGCCCCTTCTGGCTTTGTTTCTTCCTCAGGCACCAGCATGGTGTGTCCTCTTGCTTCTAGACTGTAACCTCCATGAGAACAGGGATCTCTTTGTGCTCACCACCAACTGTGCCTAGTATGTAGCAGGAGCCTTGTAAATGTTGGATAATGGAAATGTGAATAAATAAAACATTATCTTAAATGCAGGAGAAAGTGGGTGTCTGTGGGTCAGAGCTCCAAGCATTCTCTGCTTATGAAAATGTGTTTTAGATGATTCCTTTCATCTTTAAACATATTGCAGTGAATTTTGCCTTCAATCCCATAATACAACCCAGTTTTTAAAATGTAAGATTAATTCTTAAAAGTGCTTACCATGAAATAAAATCAACATTCCAGGAAGATGGGCCACATCAATTTCCCAAATTCCAATATCACTGGCATATCTCCAAATATATTAGGGAACATGAATAACTCAATCAAAGAACCACTATATAAGAATAGGGGCACTCCTTTTACTGCAAAATATAGGATCATCCAGAAACATAGAACCACATTATACAGGAACAGTAGCTCCAGGGGGAGCTACTGGGCAGTGACTGGGCAGCCCTGACTCCACCGTTATGGGTCTCAGCCCAGGCCCTCTGGGGCCTCACCCTCTGACTGCAGCACCCACTGCTGTGCAGAGACCCAGGTGAACCCTGCTCTCTCACCCCATTATATTTTGATTCCGATTAGAGGCACTAAGTCACGCCACATCTTCACAACCCATGTTCAGAGCTTGGGGAAAAATGAATAGAGAAAATGGAAAAAGAATACATTTTGTCTTGTTTACTGGTTACTGGTTTCTGACCATTGCATGGAAAGTACACTTGACAGTTGTGACCTCATTACCGCCTATGTGTCTTCTTCCCTGGACAGAATGACACCATTGCACCTAAGGGCCCACACTTCCTTCTGCTACTTTGCCTGACTCTTTATCCTTCAGTGTCTCATTCCAACAGAATGTGAACTGCATGAGGGAAATTGTTCATTGCCTTCCCTCCTGGTGTATTTTAATATCTGGGGTGTGTCCACAGATCCTGTATCTTATCAGCCAGATTAAGTATCCATTGTCCAAATACCTAATCAAGGTTGACAAATGACGAATTTTACTTTCCAAAATGCTGCCTCCCCTTTGTGCTCTTTTTTTTTTTATTTCTTTTTTAACTTTAGGTGCATACTATATCTGGCATTTCTCCCCATGTTATCCCTCTCTACCCTCCTATCCGTCCCCACTCCCCACTGTCTCTCTCCTACCCCCACCAACTGCCCCCAGTGTGTGATGCTCCTCTCCCTGAGTCCACAGAGGCCAGAGTGAGGTGACTGACACAGCCTGTGGTGACCTGCCCTTTGGGTTAGAGCTCTTTTAGGGGAGTGGCCTCATCCTCATGAGGGATGCAACATGCCTCAGACCACAACTTAGAAAGCATCTGTAAACCAATAACAATAATAAAGGACATTCCCATAGCAAAAGGAAAATTGTCTTATCTGATGTTAATTTATAATCTGATGTTTTGGGTGAGAAAAATAGGGGGCTGGGCTCCAAGTGGCTGTTTGTGTGTGTGCATGTGTGTGTGCGTGTGTGTGTGTGTGTGTGTGTGTGTGAGAGAGAGAGTCTGTATATATGAGTGGCCATTCATTAAAGGTGTCTACTTTGAACAATTATTTATTACTTCTTCTCTCATCTGTTAAGAGGCATTAATAGTTATCTAATAGAAGTGTTCTAAGTTTGAAATGAGATGATTCATGAAAAGCAGCTAAATCAGTAACTGGCAAAGTAGTTGTTAAAAAATTGTAAGTGCTATTGTTAACAGTAGCAATAGTGTCCTCTTACTCTCTAAATAGGGATTTGTATGTCTGCTGGGGATATGGCAAGAACATTTTGGTTACTGGCAGCAATAAATTAATATCAATCAACAAATATGCATTGCATATTTGAAACATTACTAAGGTGCTTGCTTAGAAATAACTAGTCTATGGCCGGGTGTGGTGGCTCACGCCTGTAATCCTAGCACTTTGGGAGGCCGAGGCAGGCAGATCACCTGAGGTTGGGAGTTTGAGACAGCCTGACCAACATGGAGAAACCCCTGTCTCTACTAAAAATACAAATTAGCTGGGCATGGTGGCATATGCCTGTAATCCTAGTTACTTGGGAGCCTGAGGCAGGAGAATTGCTTAAACCTAGGAGGTGGAGGTTGTGGTGAGCTGAGATCACTCCATTGCACTCCAGCCTAGGCAACAAGAGCCATCTCAAAAAAAACAAAAAAAAAAAACCAAAGGAAAAGAAATAGCTAGTCTATGTGGTATGACCAAAGTTTAGGAATATCTGTAGTTATTTCAAAATCAAAATTTTATAATTTTAGGGGAAAATCTCAGTTTTTGAGTCAAGGCCATATGGTCTTATAAAAAACAGAAAAAACATTGGGTTCTCATTGAATATGACATTTTGAATATAGACATGTACCTGTCCTCTCCCTGTAGCACCATTAAAATATTAATCACAAAAAGTAACAAAACGAGAAGGGAGAATATAGCAAAAGACTTGAAACTGGAAAGCTGATGGGCAGGTGATAATTGAATTTACAGGCTGAAAGAAGCTTAATCCCATGGAAGAAATGGGGAAAAAATAAAAAGCAAAAGCAATTTGCAGTTCAGAACCCAAGGAAGGCTTAAACGTTGAAGATAGTAGGTATTTCTCAAAGTGGGGTTTATGATGGAGCTGAAATCAGGCAGAGAGGTTGAAAGGCTGTGTAAATATCAATTAGACCCCCTCATCCCTGAACATAGACAGGAGACTATCTCTTCCTCATGTGGCAAAACTCTGCGGGAGTATTTTCTTCCTTTCTTTTTTTTCTTTTTGAGACAGGTTATCACTCTGTTGCCCACCCTGGAGAGCAGTGACATGATCCTGGCTCACTGCAGCCTCAAGCTCCTGGACTCAAGCTATCCTCCCACCTCAGCCTCCTGAGTAGCTAGAACAACAGGCTCACACCACCGTGCTTGGCTAAGTTTTGTATTTTTTGTAGGGATGGGGTTTTGCTATGTTGTCTAGGCTGGTCTTGAACTCCTGGGCTCACAGGATCTGCCCACCTGGCCTCCCAAAGTGCTGGGATTACAGGTGTGAGCTACCAGGCCTGGCCTGCAGGAACATTTTCTGGAAAGAATAAATCAGATGAAAACCTCTTCATTTAAATCTTGTAGAACTGTCCCTCCAGATTTTCCTTCCTGGTCCTTCATTGACTTTTATTCTCCTGTTTACCTTTAAGAAAACATAGACAAACTTTATTTTTAGAGTTGTTTTAGGTTCACAGCAAAATGGAACAGAAAGTAGAGAGTTCCTGCTATGCACAACCTCTTCTACTATCAACATCTCCGACTAGAGGCACATTTGTTACAACTGACAACCTCCCTTGATACATCATCATCACCCAAGTCCATAGTCTGGGTTCACACTAGGTGCTGTACACTTTCTGGGTTTTGACAAATATACAGTAACTTATCCATTGTAGTGTCTTATAGAATAGTTTCACTGCTGAAAATATCCTCTGTATTTCGCCTGTTTATCCCTCCCTCCCTGCTAATCTACAAATCCCTAGTAACACTAATTTTATTTGCTGTTGCCATGGTTTTGACTTTCTCAGATGCCATCTATTGAAATCTCATACAGTAGATAGACTTTTCAAATGTTTTTTTTTTTAAGTAATATGCATTTAGCTTTCCTCCATGTTTTTTTATGGCTTGATAGCTCATTTCTTTTTTAGTTATTTTTGGAGATGGAGTCTCACTCTGTTGCCCAGGCTGGAGTGCAGTGGTGCGATCTCGGCTCACTGCAACCTCTGCCTCCTGGGCTCAAACAGTTCTCCTGCCTCAGCCTCCCGAGTAGCTGGGACTACAGGTGCACACCACCATGCTTGGCTAATTTTTGTATTTTAGCAGAGATGGGTTTTCACCATGTTGGCCAGGCTGGTTGGTAGCTCATTTCTTTCCAGTGGTAAATAATACTGTGTTGTCTGGGTGTATCATAGTTTATTTGTCCATTCACTTATTAAAGGAAATCTTGGTTGTTTCCAAGCTTTGGACATTATGAATCAATCTGCCATAAACATCTGTGTGTAGGTTTTGGTGTGGGCCTATGGGTTCAACTCATTTGGATAAATACCAAGAAGCACACTTGATGGTTCATATGGTATTCGTATGTTGTGTTTCGTAAGATACTTTCGAACTGTCTCCCAAAGTGGCTCACCACTTTGCATTCCCGCCAGCAGCGGCTGAGAGCTCCTATTTTGCTGTCAGTGTGTTATCACCTGGTATCCTAAAAGGTGTGTCGTGGTATCTTACTGCTGCTTTAATCTGCAATTCCCTAATGTCACATGATATGAAGCTTTTTGCATATGCTTGTCATCTGTATATCTTCTTTTGTGAAGTGTCTGTTTAGGTCTTTTGCCTATTTTGAAAATCAGATGGTTCATTTTCTCATTGTTGAGTTTTAGGAGTCCTTTGTATATTTTGGATAACAGCCTTTTATCAGATATGTCTTTTGCAAATATTTTCTCCCAGTCTGGGGCATGTCTTCTCATTCGCTTGATGTCTACTTTTAAAATCTTTGATTATGAACGGTTTTATAGCTCTCCACAGCTTTTCAGACCTTCATGATATCCATGGCTGTAGCTACCTCCAAAGGCTGCTGATTTTTAAAAGCTTTCGCTTCTAAATATGACCTTTCTCCTAAGCCTCAAACATTGAGGAACATTCTGACGCATACCCTACTGTTCACTTGACAACTCTACCCGGTGTCCCACAGGCCCTTGGTATACCACATGTTACAAATAAACACACTCTTTCTCCATCCCCAAAGGCTTCTTTGTATCTCATTCTTCATCTCAGTTTCTTGTCTTACCTCCCAGTGTTTCCCCCAAGCTACAAGACCTTTGAGTAAATACCTCCTTCTCCATCTTCCCCTCCAGAATTCATTATTAATTCTTTCCTATGTTTCCCTTTTTGTCCAAAGGATGACACCAAATAAATATGAAAAAGTGCCAGGCCTAGAAGAATTTGTGGTCTTTCCAGGTCACTGACTTATGAACAGTTCTATGGCATTGGGACAGAAATGCTTTGAAAGATGTATCTGTGAGGTTCCACAGGACAAAGAGAAGGAAGTGACTAACCTCTGGGTGGAGAGCAATTGGGAAAGTTTTCTGAGAGCAGATTATATTGCTGCCGAGGCTTGAAGAAAGAATAAACATTTTCAGAAGGAGAACCCAGCACAGGATGCAGCTGAGTGCTGGGCTGACCCATGGTTGCGAGTGGCTCATTTAGAGACAGGCAAATCATTTGACCCCAGACCAAGGGTTGCAGAAGGAGATCAGAACCTAGTTGAGAGGTTTCAGTACAAATATAGATAATAGGTTGGATGCCAGACTTGGGTGTCCAAACTTTATGCCATAAGCAGACAGAGCCTACAAAGAATAACGAGTAGAAAATTGATTATAGTTTTTGAAAGATGAGGCAACAATGGAGCGAATGCACTGGGTGAGCAAGACTAGACACGAATTTCTGAATTTTTAGAGTAATGAGGAGAGTGTCCTGAGGCAGGTGGGTTCTCCTGAAGACTGTGTATTTGACAGGAGAATGTGCATGGGAACAGAAGTTACATGCCGATTATAATTTAAATTGAGTCGTTTTTATTTTTTGACTCTATTTTCTGTTTTTGTTTTGCGTTTTTGAATTGACTCTAGTTTCTTTGACTTGAGTTGGAGTACAGGGTCTGGTCTTGGGCATCGTGCAGGACAAGAACTTCATTTGAAAATAAGACAATATCCTTTTGATGTCTAAGTGATTGTCAAATTAGCATGGAGTTCTCTCCAAATACACGTCAGTGTGGCATCTCCCTGCGGCCTTCTGCTGTGTGTTTTATAGAGGAGAATTTGGGGCCTGCGGTTAAAATTTACACGTGTCTTAAGAACAGAATCCATTCCCAGAGGAGATCATCCTGGAATGTAGAACTGTCTAGCAAATAGAACAAGTGGATCTGAAGGTCATGCTACTCCACAAAACTGTGGATTCTTGCAGAACCTGCATTCAAGGAGACCTTGTCAGCTGAATTCAAACACAGTTCTGAGGTAGCTGTCCTACTGACATGTTTCCTTGCCTAGAGGTGTCTGGAAATGGAGAA
This sequence comes from Saguinus oedipus, assembly GCA_031835075.1. Lineage (NCBI taxonomy): Eukaryota > Metazoa > Chordata > Mammalia > Primates > Cebidae > Saguinus > Saguinus oedipus. Next base: position 38,193 of record JASSZA010000165.1, on the reverse strand, counting down.
AACAGCTCTGTTACTGAAAAGAACAAATGTGTCTTATCTGAAAATACCAGAGAGCATTTTATTATCTTTTAAATTGGGTCAAATACACTCAATCTAATTGGAAAATTTTATAACAAAAAATGATAACCCTTCGACAAGTGGGCTTTCTGCTTAAAAATACAGCTGAAAGTGTTCTTATAATAGATATATTAGATATTGTGTAGGTCATCTGAGGATGGGCTTTGCTTGTGCCTGGTAGAAGGAAAGAAGCACATTCAAAGAACAGTGTCTGAAATGTGCAAATTGTGGTTGCAAAAATGGGTGAGTGTTTCCTAGTGAATGGAACTGAGTAGTTAGGCATGGCATTCTCTCAGACCTGGAGAGCTTCAGTTCTCAGAGGGTGGGCAGAAACTAGCTGGAGATCTAAAATCTCAGATCACGCAGCATGAGAGACACAAAGGACATTCAGTAAGGTATTTAAGGGATGTTTGTTCTCTTTTCTTCAGAGTTTCTTTCTTTCTTTCTTTCTTTCTTTCTTTCTTTCTTTCTTTCTTTCTTTCTTTCTTTCTCTCTCTCTTTCTTTCTTTCTTTTTCTCTCTCTCTCTTTTTCTTTCTTTCCTTTTTTTTTTTTTGACAGAGTCTTGCTCTATTGCCAGGCTGGAGTGCAGTGGTGCTATCATGGTTCACTGTAACCTCCACCTCCCGGATTCAAGCAATTCTCTTGCCTTAGCCTCCTGAGTAGCAGGGACTATAGGCACACTCCCCAACACCCAATTTATCATTTTTTTCTCTGTTATGTCTCATGCATTTGGCATTGCATCTAACAACTCTTTGTCTAACTAATATCTCAAAGATTTTTCTCCTATATGTTCTTTTAGAAGTCTTATAATTTCTAGGAGTTATATTTAATATATGATCCATTTGTAGTTAATTTTTGTGTTTGGTGTGAGATAAGAGTCTAGGTTTTTTATAATTTTTATTTTTTTTAAATTCATATGAATCACCTGTTTTCCCAGACCCTTTGCAATTCATTGAAAAGATTACCCTGCTGAGTTGCTTTGGAATCTTTGCTGAAAGTCAGTTGACTATAAATACAAGGTTTTCTTGTGGACATCAAGTCTATTTCATAAATTGATGTACCTATCCTTCCATGCTGCCTTGATTACTATTGAGTTATAGTAAGTTTTGGCATTAAATAATGTTTTCTAACTTTATTATTATTGTTTTCAAAACTGTTTTGGCTTTTCTGAATCCTTTGTATTTTCATATAAATGTAGGTTAGCATGTCAATTTCTACTAAAAATTCTGCTAGGATGTTGACAGGGTTTGTGCTGAATCTATAAATCAATTTAGTGAAAAGCGCCATCTTTACAATACCAAGCCTTCAACTCCGTAAGAATGAGATGCCTTTTCCTCTTAGCAATATTTTTTAGATTTCAGAATAAAATTATACACTCCTTTTGTTAAAATTTTTCCTAAATATTTTATTCTTTTTAGTGCTATTATGAATTACATTATTTTCTTGATTTCATTTTTGGATTGTTTATTGCCAGCATATATTCCAACCTGATAAGCTCATTTATTAGTTCTAGTAGTATTGTTGTAAATTCTTTAGAATTTTTTTACATATAAGATTGTGTCATGTGATTCTTTACATATAGGACTGTGTCATGTGAATAAAGACAATTTTATGTCCTCCTTTCTAATCTTTTTTCCCCCAGTTTCTTTCTTCCCAGTTTTTTCTTTTTTTCTTCCTTTCCTTTCCTCCCTACCTCCTTCTTTCCTTTCTTCTTTTTATATTCCTTTCAATACATTACTGAATAGAAGAGGCAAAATGTACATCCTTACAGTCATTGATATTAGGGGGAAAGCATAAAGTCTTCACTACTAAATATAATATTAATGGTACGTTTTTAAATAAATGTCTTCATCAAGTTGAGAAACTCTTCTTCTATATCTACTTGGTTTAGAGTTTTTCGTTTACTTTTGTTTTTGTTTTTTTCTTGTTTATCATAAATAGGTGTTAGATTTTGTCAACGGCTATGCTAAAAATCTTTATATTCCTGGGATAAACCACACTTGGTAACAGTATTTAACACTTACTGTAAGTTGCTGGATTTAGTTTTCTAATATTTTGTTAAGGGCTTTGCATCTATATTTATAAGGGATATTGGTTTGTAATGTTCCTTTTTTGAAATGTCTTCGTCTGACTTTGATATCAGGGTAATAGTAGTCTCACAGAATGAGCTGGACAAATAGTTCCTCTTCCTCTATTTTTTAAAAAAGTTTGTGACAGTTTGATATTAACTTGTTCTTTAAAAATATAATTCATTGGTAAATTCAGCTGGTCTGAGATTTTCTACATACAAAAATTTATAATTTTTATTTCAATTTATTTAGTTATAGATATATTAATATTTTTCTATTACTTCTTGGGTCAGTTTTGAGATAATTTTTCATTTTCAGAAAGTGTCCAGTTCATTTAAATTCCTTAATTTGTTGGTAGAAAATTATTCATAATGTTCTCTTATAATAAAAAAAGGTACCTGTTTTTATTTCTGGTTTTGTAATTGGTATCTTGTCTCTATTTTCTGTTCCAGTGTAGCTAAGGACTTGTTAATCTTGTTGATCTTGTCAAAAATACAACTTTTGTTTCCATTGATTTTCTCTATTGTTTTTCCTTATCCATTTCCTTGATTTCCAGTTTTTATTCTTTTTGTCCCCTGTTTTCTTTGTGTTTAACTTGTTCTTCTTTGTCTTTCTCAAAATGGCTTATGTTACTGATATAGGTGTTTAAAACTACACATTTACCACTAAGTAATGCTTTGGCTGCATCTCATGTTTTAATATGTTGTGCTAAACTTTCATTCAGTTCAAAAATATTTTAAAAGTTTTTCTTTGTGATTTATTTTTTGACACATGGTTTCCCATTTTTTTTATTGTTTTGTTTAATTCCCTGTTTTTTATTGTTTTGTTGAATCTCCAAATATTGGAGGTTTCCCCAGATTTTATATATATATATATATATATATATATATATATATATATATATACACACATGTATACACACACATATATTTGTATGTATACATGTGTATACACACACATATGTATGTGTGCATATATGTGTATACACACATATATGTATGTGTGTATATATACGTATATATGTATATACATATATATATATTTTTGGGGTTCATCTCTAATTTAATTTCAATATTGTCAGAGAATAGACTGTGACTTCCACCTTTTTAGATGAACAGAAACTTGTTTTGTGGTCTAGCATGTGGTTTGTCCTAGAGAAGGTTTTGTGTGTGCTGCCCTTGGGTGAGAGTGTGCACTGAAACTTCATGCTGCTTTCACACCTGCTTTGGCTTCTTTTTTTGATGAGCCTTGCTCACCTCCCACATCTGTTGGCACAAAAGAACACATGGGTTCTGAAGACTAGGACTATGCTCCTGTCTCTGTTGTGCATGTGAGTGCCCTGTGGTCAACCCAGGATGTGTGGGGAGTTAGTCAAAGCCCATCATCACCACTTCACCCCATCCCCTCAATCTCCTGTAAAATCCCTCACTTGTCCACCAGTTCATTCATTCCTTGACTAGTTTCTTGGTTCCCTGCTTGCCTCAAAAGGACCTCAGCCTCAGGATAGTGAAAGTACATGCTCTCACTGTTGCTTTGTCACTTGAAGTGGCAGACAACACCTCGAATCACATTAGCTCTCTGGGAGTGGTAATGGACGGAACTTACTATTTTCACAGCCTCTGCCTCTGCCCATGTGGTTGAACTATTGACAGAGTTGGGGGTGGAGATGGGAGCAGCTCTGGGCAGAACATCCCAGCTTCCTGCTGTTCTTAAAAGAAATTCAGTAGTTTTCTGAAAAACTGCTTCTCAGTTTGTTGTATGACTTGGGTTGGTTTCCAGAGGACTGAAGTGGCTATTTTAGGCAGGTGTGTCCAACTTTATTACTGCTTTATGGGGAGAGGATTTTATCATGATGGCAGTTGTACTCATGCTTGTTTGTTTTGGTTTTGGTTTTTATTTTAACTTTGGATGGTGCCCTTTGTTCATATTAAGTCTCCTGTGGTAGGCAGGAGCTCAGAACCCCAAATAGACAAATGTGGAGTTACTTACATTGTAGACAAGAGATGTCACTTGTCTGCTTTCCTTCTATCTGTCTCCCAGCTGCTCTCCTACTCCCTGTGCAGGAGCTGCTGCAGCATGGTTTGAAAACCACTCAATCTAGTCCAGGAACTTCCTTTAATTTGGAAAGTCAAGACCCCTAAAGGAAGGGGACTGCCTTGGGTTCATTTTTAGAGTGGCTGAGGAGAGGATGTCAGCACACCAGCCCGTGGCAGCTGCAGTTGGAATGGGCGCCTCCTCATACCATGGGGGGCCTGAACTTTCATCTGTTGTCAGAAGAGGGTGAAACTCCGGCTTTACTGTCTTGTCCTTTATTGGTGGAAGCCCACAGCAGAAGCTACCTGTGGAATTGTTAACACTGGGAAATAGTAAACAGTACCTAAGAATGCCTGGTCTTCTTTCTTTCCTCTCCTCTCAGCTCTGCCATCCTTCCTCAAGGCCATAATCACCACCAGTGAGGCTAAGACTCACCTGTACATCATTGCCTCATTACAGCTTATATACTGGGAACCTAGTGTACATCAGATAAAACAGGGCCAAGGCCAAGTCTTCAGCCTGCAGTGTGAAGTCCTTTGCTGTGTTGGACACTGAGCTCAGGGTTTTATGCATGTTTTTTCATTTAACCCTTACAATATCTTCTAACTTGTATTGCCCCAGGCTGTAAATGTGCCAAACAAGACTCAGAGAGGTGAAAAACTGTGCTTGATTCTCACCCAGCTGTAGATGAAGCTGGAATCTGACATGGAGTCTCTGCATTTCAAAGCCTGTGCCTTATTCCATACCATAATGCATATTCTGAAATATGGAGGTCTTGGCAGGACAGTGGGACCTCCAGCTAAAAGTTAGGAAGACAATGGGATCCTTCATTATGCTGTAACCTCTGCAAAGGAAAGGTACTACGCCCCCCTACACCCCCCCCACACACATACAACAAAAGACACATATACCACACATCTGCCCAATGACACACACAAACCACACACAACACAAACACATATATGCCATACACCCCAACCACATACACACACACACACATACCCCTATACGCACAACACAATGACACATATACCACACACCTGCCCAATGACGCACACACACAAACCACATATACAACACACACACATATGCCACACACCCCAACCACACACACGCAACACAAACCACATAACACACACACACCATACACTAAACATATATGCACATGCACACATATACCACATACCACACACACACCACACCACACACCACACACATATACACATATACCACAGACACACACACCCACACACTCTCACACCACACACAGAGAGACACCTCCCAGCCCACCATTTAAGCAACTGCAGCTACTGCAGCACTTTGAGACCAGCGCCTCATTTTGTAAACTAAGGTATAATTAGACAAAGTTTTCAAAGGCATAATTTTCTACCCAGGTGCACTTCAAATGCCCCCTGGGTAGTAGTACATTTTTTTTTTCTAAGACAGAACACCCATTCTTCACAGCTTCTCTGCCTTGGGAAGAGAGAGCAGGTTGGTGGAGGAGTTTAGCAGATTTATTGACATGAACATAGTGTTTGAGACAGAAGGCAAGCTGTCATAGCCTGACATGCAGGAAACTTGGGATAAATATTTCTGTTGACTTTCCATGGATTCGCTATCCTCACATGCCCCGGTACAGGGGTTCTCCTCTTGGTGTGAACTTAATGAAAGGATTAGTTCTTGTCCTGAAGGAACTAATGGGCATGGTGGCATGGGGTGGGGGAGAGGGAAGAAGGGGGAAGGCATTCATGAAAATCCCTGAACAGTAGATCAGGTGGAAGGGGGACATAACAATTATGTATTCACGATTACTCTCTCTTCCGAAAACACACCAACCGTGCATTGAAGAACATAAATAACAGGTTACAATATTTGAAAGAATAGCTCATAATAGCTGACATTTATACACTGGGTACATTGCTAAGCATGTAGCACATATTCATTCAGCAAATTTTATTAAACGTGTATGATGCATCAGGTTTGGTCACAGCAACGTGGGATTTATCAACAGCTAAAACTCTCATAGCACTTAAGTTCTTGGGGAAAGGGAAGAAAGGCAACAATACAAATGATGAAAAAGGAAACTCACTCTCAAGGTATGATCAATGCTACGATGCTCACAGCTCCCAGGACAAAGTCCAATGCTGGCAGTGAGCATGGGCCCCGCCCCCAAGCTCGGGCTGTCTTGGTCTGGTCTCCACTGTGCCCTTCACAGTCCCACAGTGGTGGGGGCTGCCCACAGGCTTGTCATTGCCCATGTTTGCTTGCACCCCAGGGCCTTAGATCATCTGGTTCCCTTTTCCCTGTAGAAAGTTTTCTTCCCACTCTTTCATTCCTCTTCCTCTCAGCTTCAATGCCTCCTCCACTGCATCTCTGGCCTGCCCTCAGCCTCCTCCTGCCATGCATTTACTGGGTGCCTCCTTGCTGCCCCTCATCATGCTGTGCTCTCTCCTCTTGTGACACAGCTCTCCTTTTATCCTGTGACCAGCCTCTCAATACCAGAACCACCCTGTCCCCAAAAGATCTCAGAATTGCAAAAATACGTTCTTTAGACTTTGCCTCATTTAGGATGTTCTGCCCCACAGCAGCTTGCTGTGTGATAGATGGCCCTGGGCTCTGAGCTGACCAAGCCAGAGGCGCAGAGGCAGAAAGCTGTTGAGGTTATTTCTACCTTTTTTCTACTGGGTCCTCGCTTCTTGCTACACTGAAGCTCGCGCGCTCGTTCTCAAGAGCTCACCCACTCCTGAGACCTCCCTGGGAGTTTGTCCTTCTCTTTCTCCTGGATCTCAGCTTAGCTCCTGACATGCCTGCACTCACAACATGCTAACATGGGCCTGTGACACTGCTGTTCCTCCCATGGAGGCTGGGTTACTCCTGCTTTTCTAGGTCTTCCTTTGCCACAGCTGAGACTTAGCCACCATCATATTCAATAACAATTCTGTTCTCCTTGTGCAGAATGATGGCAACTTTAGAAAATAGATGAAATGGTTCATGTAATCATGGCCTAAGGGTCTGGCCATCATTTGGATTCCCCTATTTGTCAGGAGACTGGGGTACCTGGAGGGCTTGAAGCTCTGTAATGTGATGCAATTATTAGTTTATTTGTCTGGCTTCTCCACTGGCTCAGAATCTTTTTCTGAGGCAGTAAACAGAATTTTAGCTGCAGAATATGAGCACCCAGCCTAGCACATTGGTAGGCGCTCCGTATTTACAGACTAAATAGCTATTTGGATAATCTGAAATTTATATTGTGAATTCCGTAAAATTAAGGTCCATTTTCTTTCTCATCTCTGAATCCCTAGCATATTTGCCAACCACCCACTGAGTATTTAACATGTGCCAGGCCCTGCACTGGCACTGAGGATGGAGAGATGTGTGAGACAAGCAGGAAGACCTCGGATGGGGCAGAGGCAGGTATCAGAAGAGAGCCTAACACCAACACGATTAACAGCAATGTGGGGGAGGAGGCTGTTGGTTCCTCTCTGAAGTGTTAAGAAAGAACTCACCTAAGATCCTTGAACATTAGTTTGAAATAGAGGTGGGAGAAAGAGTTTCGGCTCTGAACCCGAATGCTGCTGATATGGTGCTGTGATTATTCTTATAGATAGCATTGATTGAGTGCCGATGGTGTGCTGGGTACAAAGCTAAGTGCTCTCTGAGATCATCTCATTTATCCTACTGTAAGGCAGACTGCTCTGTAAAACAGACTCTAATCATCCCCATTTTTCTGGGGATAAGTGAGGGTAAGTTATTTATTCATGTCACGGGCAGTTAAGTGGTACAAGCAGGAGCTTTTCATTATTCCAGTTTGATGACCTTGAATCTCGTGGTCTCTGCAAAGCCTTCCCTAATGATTGCACATCTTTGGGAATTCTCCTTTCCTTGAATTATCGTGGTACTCTGAAACGTTTGCTACTCACCATCCTTTCCATCATTGCACATTAGTAATGCTTCTATAACTGCTTAGTAGTGGCTAGTCCTATTACCTAACCTGTTAATAATCTTTTTTTTTTGAAATGAAAGAAGCAAAGTCACCCACTGGTGACAAAATACAGTAGTCTGCTAGTCCCTTACAAATCCTCCTCTCACCTTGTTCATCATAGTAGCCGCAATGAATATTATTTTAATCAGGTTTTCTGACCCATGTGTATTCCTCCATTGTGATTTTGGACAAGTTATATGACTTCTCTAAGATTTGATTTAGTTGGCTGTACAAAAAGGATATTCTCTTCTTTTGGGGTGACTGGGGAATAACTGGATACGGTGCACAAAAAAAGCAATCAGTTTTAATTTCCCGACTTTTTCTCCCTTGAAATAATTTGTAAAGCCGAGTGCTGCTTCCAATAATAGGGGAAATGATCTCATATTTAGTTGATATAGCAGAACGTTGATTTGGGAATATAATTAGACTTAGATCAAGAAACCAAGGCTTGACCAGGCAGGGTGGCTCACACCTGTAATCCCAGCACTTTGGGAGGCTGAGGTAGGAAGATCACTTGAGCACAGGAGGATGAGGCTGTAGTGTGCTGTGATTACATTACCTGTACTAGCGTTCTCTAGAAGGACAGGACTAATGGAATAGATATATAAAGGGGAGTTTATTAAGTAAACTCCCGTTGGAGAAGCAGGTAAACACTTACATGATCACAAGGTCCCATAATAAGTTGTCTGCAGGCTGAGGAGCAAGGAGAGCCAGTTCAAGTTTCAAAACTAAAGAACTTGGAGTTTGATATTTGAGGGCAGGAAGCATCCAGCACAGAAGAAAGATGCAGGCTGGGAGGCTGCCTGCTTACATTCTAGCCTAGCTGGCAGCTGATTAGATGGTGGGTCTGCCTTTCCCAGCCCACTGACTCCAATGTTAATCTCTTTTGGCAACACCCTCACAGACACACCCAGGATCAATACTTTGTATCCTTCAATCCAATCAAGTTGACATTCAGTATTAACCATCACAGGACCACCCTCCAGCCTGGGTGACAGAGACCCTGTCTCAGAAAAAGTTTAAAATCAAAGCACCCACACAGAAAAACAGGGCTCAATTCCTAAACTTAGCATCCTTAGCTACCCAATTTTGGACATGTAATTTCTCTGTACTTTTCACCCTTTCATTCACAAAACATTTATTAAGCAATTTGTATTCAGGACCCCTAAAGCAATCAGCAGACAGACAGAGCCCTGCTTCATGAAGCTTCTGCTCTCTCCTGGAGCTTACAACCTGATCAGACAGGATGCAACGCCTCAGGGCCATTGGAGAAGCAGATAAACACTATGAAAACAAAGACATATTTTACAAATAAATTAATAGAAAGAACACAGTATTTGGAGTCAAAGGACTTGGAATTGAAGCCTGGTTTTATTTTTCTGCTAGTAGCTTTGGAGTAAAGACAAGCCCATTGGCTTTAATTTCTTTATCTGATAAATGGAATCATATTTCCCTCCCCACAGCATGATGGGACAGTTAAATGCAATGTCTGTGAAGGCATTTTATGAATAGGAAAACAACATGTAAACATCAGTCATTTGTTAATTATTAGTCATTTAAAATGAAGCATAGGGACATCTCTTGTCTCAGAAATTAAAATATGTCTGCAATCAACAATTACTCAGAGGACAGCTGTGTTGGTAATTGATAAAGCATGTTAGGAAACTAGTAAGCATTGGTTCAAAGGTCCGGATGCCCACCAGGGTAGGCTGCCTGCAGAGCCAACAGAAGTTGACTTAGTGATAAGCCATCTCTGGATGATACTGACCCGTGGGATCACCCAGAGCCCATTGCTGTAGCTCCGGGCTTCCTAAGAATGCTCCTCATGCTTATTGCATTTCTCACTGAGATGTTCCTATCGGGAGAAAGATGGTCCAACAGTTTCCATGGAGAATCTCAGGCTAGAAGTTCTGTTCTTCAGTAGAAAGTGAGAAATGTGCATAAGGCACCTCTTTTGTTTCAGTTGCCCATGAGTTTGACTGTGTCTCAACCTCTAGTGCCTCCTGACTTAGGGAGAAAATAAACTTCTCAAATACCCAAAGCCAGGGGTGAACTGCCTGGCATGGGCCCTGCCTGCACAGGCCATGTGGCACCATCTGACAACCTCAGAGGGCTGCCCCAGGGGGCGACAGAGACCACTGGCAGGGCTGAAACTGGGTCTTTGTCTGAGGAGACAATGCCTTATTGTGCACAGTGGCCTGCTGTATTCTAGGCAGTGACTGTTCTGGAGTGAGTGGTCATTGTGCCTACGAGATATAGACAAAACTCATCTTTACAGCACTCTAGGGGGCGGACAGGTGCAGACCCTGAGTGAGAGCACCAGGAAGTCTAAGGGGTTTGCATGAAGTGGGACGATTGAGTGTAACATGGGTCTGTCTCCATGCACAGCCCTTGCTTTAGATGTTATCTCAGGCAGGATGTTCAAGAAAAAGAGGGATACATGAGGGAGGAAGAGACAGGAAGGAGCTCCTAGCTCCCAGGAGTAAACCAAGGCTCCAAGGCACTGTGCTATGTGCCACCAGAAGGGCAGATGTCAGAGTCGGATGAAGGAAGGTCACACCTCACCGAGGGCACCAGATCAGGCTTTTTGGGGGAAGGAGCACTGCCCTGAGTCTTGAGGAACCAGAGTACATCAGATGGAGAGAAGATGACTGAACAGCCATTCCAGGAGAAGGAATGGTGTGAGCAGCACCATCCTAGAAAGCTGAAACCCCAAGGTGAGAATGTGCTGAGAATCTCAGAACAGTTGTGTCCATTTTCTTTGAGGGACATATTCTAAAATGGCAAGTTGGATAGGAAAATACAGCCAGCAGTAAATTAACGCAGTAATAGCAGCATACTGGCCTTGAGCAAAATGAGAGCACAGTTGTCTCCTGAACCATGTCAATTTGCCTGGTGCCTAAGGGCACTTCAGACTTTGGAAATCCCGTTGACATTGATCAAGCTGAACCTTGATCAATCAAGTTCAGCCTGGCCTGAACATGATGACAGCCACTACTCAGCTTCTGCTCTTCTCAGCCTGGGCTGGAGCTGCATGAGCTCTGCCTGACTGCTTCACATGGATTCTGGGAAAAAGTCAGATCTGAAGGAAAGAAGGCTGCAGGGGGCCAACGGAGAAGAAAGTAAACTTTAAGCCTTGGCTGGATCAGATTTGGAGTTGAACAGATCAAGTTCCAAGATTAGAACCAGACTGTCCTGACTGTACAGGTGTAGGGAAGTTGCCCTAAGCTTTGCATGCTAATTGCAGTCTCTTTATCTCTAAATTGGAGGTGATGATTCTGCCTTCCAGATTTGACGTCAGGATAAGAGGAAGTAACACAGGAACAGCAACTGGCAAGGTGCGTAGTCAACGGGAGGTGCTGCAAAACATGAGTTTCCATTGCCACTGTGGAAGAGTTAGAATGAGACAGTCATAGAGAAAAATAATTAGACTCTTTCCTACCCTCAAAATATTCAAGTTCTCTGAAAATGGAATGTGATTATTTTTAATCAGCTGATTGGGATCCAGGATGACTTCATAGTCTTGTGAACCTAATTGAAACATATCCAGCCCTTATTGCTGTGAACTGGAGAACTGTAGGCTTCTCTGAACTCACAGTGACCCCTGCACAAATGACCATTTCATCAACTGCCTGGAGAGGAGATTTAGAGGCATAAAAGGGAGACACAAGCAAGGACATAAGCTCATTTCCTTCTGGGGCTTGAGGAGTTCACCAACCACATTTTAGTTATTCAGTAATGAGTTGCTGGTTTCCTAGAGGCAAAACAGGTCTCATGCTTCCCTAGGGAGGCATGAGACTACCGGGAGATAGTTCCCTATCTTGTACATCATCTCTTGATTTTACTGTCTGACCTCCTAAGTTTATCTTTGTATGGTTTTCAGCTCCTAATTGCATACCCTGGCATGACCCAGCCACCTCCATCGAGCCTTTCATGGTGCATTACTGCACCTTCCAGCTGCTTTCAGGCTGGCGAGAGAGACCCTTTTATATGTATCCCCTTGCAACCAAAGATAGAAGCCAGGCTAGTGATTCCAAATAACATCTCAGATGTCACTCTTCAGCTACCTGAGATGAAAAATTGGGATTCCTGTTTCATAAAAAGAAGCTTGAAATGGTGCCCAGGGTATGGGACGATGCCAAGATGGTAGAAGCTACTGAGTGTTGGGATCTTGTAAATAAATAGGGAGTGGAGAAGTTTGAATGATGCAGTTGGTGCCTCAGGGTCAGTCAGAGCGGGACTTAGGTCAGTGTGACCTCACATCCAGGGTCTATTTGTTTATCTCAGACTCACTTCAGAGGCCAAACCAGGGCAGTGACAGCAGGAAGGAAGAGGAGGGGTGGTTCTAGAATTCCTTGTGGCACGAGAAGCATGACATGTCACACAACACGTCTCCTAATGCTGGGTGACTGTGAAAAGGCCTCTCTTTTATTATGAACCCCAGCCAATGCCAGGGCAACCTAATGACTTGCATTCTACACAGAGAGAAAGCTTTTGGCACTGAGACAAAGACCTTAGATCCCCCTAAATTTAAAATAAGTACTAAATTTGCATTTTATCCCTCTTTTTTTTTTTTTTTTTTTTTTTTGAGACAGAGTTTTGCTTTTGTTACCCAGGCTGGAGTGCAATGGCGCGATCTCAGCTCACTGCAACCTCCACCTTCTGGGTTCAGGCTATTCTCCAGCCTCAGCCTCCTTAGTAGCTGGGATTATAGGCATGCGCCACCATGCCCAGCTAATTTTTTTTGTATTTTTAGCAGAGACAGGGTTTCATCATGTTGACCAGGATGGTCTCGATCTCTTGACCTCATGATCCACCTGCCTTGGCCCCCCAAAGTGCTGGGATTACAGGCTTGAGCCACCACGCCCTGCCTATCCCTCTTTCTTTGATTCTTTTGTGGTTTGACTTTGAAATGAAAACACAAGTTTCTTGGGAGATTTTTCTAATCTGGTTGCAAAGAGCAGTTGACCAGCTTCCCCGGCTCCTGTGTGTTTAGACCCCATCATCACAGCCTGTGTGTCCCCTCTAAGTCCCACTGCAGGGACTCAGGCAAAAAAAGTAAGTGAGGTCAGACCTCAAAGGAAAAAAAAAGCCCTTGTCATCTAAATAGAAGGAATCAAATTATCTTTTAAGTCTAAGGTTAAGAAATGCCTTACTCTTATTCAGATCTGTGTTTGTGGATGAATCACTCAATCTTTCATTCATTGCTACATGGGCTTGGAACATCCTCTGCGAGGCCAGATGCCAGGGAGGATGAGATGTGGGCCTGGCCACTGCAGGTTTGCTGTAAGGCCAATGGTGCTTGAGCTTCAGGGTACTTCACCATTCTCCTGCCCTCTTCCAAGGCCAGAGGGGCCTTGGTGCTATGGCATACGGTCTTGGGATTTTGTAAAACACTTACATGTGACACTTAAATTTAAACACTCCCTTGAAAGTCTTTGACTTCCTTAAAACCTGAGTGCCCTCTGTCCTTTCTCATAAATCTTGGGTCTTGCAGAAGAGACATTCATGTAAACAAATGAATTCCCAAGCACATCAGAGGCATTAAGGTAGACGTCAGGCAGGGCACAATGGGACCCAAGGAGGGACCCCTGACCCCTGACCTGCTGAGAAGGCTGTTCCTACATCTAGAAGTTAGGTTACGATTCCATCCTATTTCCATACCAACTGGGTGGATTGCAATTCAATGCTGATCTAACCACCTGGAGTTAGTGTAAGATTCTATATGTTAAAGGCTTAGCCCTCCACAAGACTGCCCTGACAAGACACGATCCACACTGTGGGGGTCCCTAGGCCATTGCACTTCTTTCCAACTGGTTATAAATTCAAGGATTCCTGTATTAGTCCATTCTCACACTGCTATAAAGACATAGTAGGTGCTGGGTAATTTATGAAGGAAAGAGGTTTCATTGACTTACAGTTCTACATGATTGGGGAGGCCTCAGGAAACTTACAATATGGTAGAAGGTGAATCAGGCACATCCTACATGGCGGCAGGTGAGAGAGAGAGACAGAAGAGAGAGAGAGAAGAAGTAAGAGCCCCTTATAAAACTATCAGATCTCATGAGAACTCACTCGCTATCATGACAACAGCATGGAAAAAGCTGCCCCCATAATCCAATCACCCCTGTTCTTCCACATGTGGGGATTACAGGACCCTCCCTAGACACATAGGGATTACAATTGAAGATGAGATTTGGGTGGGGACACGGAGCCAACCATATCAGTTCCCATGACCCCCTCACGTTTGATAATTTGCTAGAATAACTCACAGGAAAGCACTATACTTTATGATTACAATTTTATTATAAAGCAGACACTTAGGGAAAGGTCTGGCAGGGAGCGCGGAGCTCCTGTGCTCCCTCTTGTGAAGTGGGAGTGCATTGACCTCTGCAGCACAACCATGTGCTCCCCAGCAGAACCCCCCTTCCCTTCCCAGTCCTCCTCACCAAGCTGTGTGTTTGGTAGAGGGAAGATCTGGGTTCTTGAGCTGGAGCTCTGGCTCCCGGGTGACGTCCCCTAAGCTCCTGGTGGCTACCAGTCATTCTGGATTTCCTGCTCAAATCTGGGACTTGATTAAACTCAAGAAAAGTAGGTGGCTTGGAAAGAAAAACCCTCAGTTTTCCCCTCTCTTTGGCCACACTGAGCCTTAAAGCCGATATGGCTCTGCTGGGGTTGGTGAGGGTAAGAGACCTGTTCTGCTGTCACTTTTATTGTCCATTTCTACTGCAAAGTACTGAGAAGGGAATATCTAGGCAGTTTTAGCTTGATGTGCTCTAGTATTCTCTCTCCCTGTCTCCTTGACCATCCACTGGCATTGGAAAAGGATGAGCTTTTGGCTCCCAATTGCCATATCCTCCTCCCTTCAAATAGCAGTGAGCCCACACCATTGCTGTCAAAGGAAGAACTGCAGAGGTTGCCTTAATAGGTGGACCTCCTCACCCAGTACCCTTGTTCCCATGCCTGTGGTCCTATCTTCCATGCCTGAGGCATCCTTTCTCAGTTTTTAAAATTAATTTTTAAATTTTGAGATAATTGTAGATTTGCCTGCAATTGTAGGAAATAATACAGAGACCCTATGGTGTACCCTTAACCCAGTTTTCCCTAGTGGTTAACATCTTGGACAACCATAGGACAATATGGCATTGACTTTGGTAAAGGCAAAGCGTAGAACATTTCCATCATCACCAAGAGCCCTTCCATTGCCCCTTTGTAGCCAAACTCAGTTCTCTTTCATTCCTATCTCCTTTTTAACCCCTAGTAACCGTTAGTCAGTCCTCCATTTCTGTGAAGAGAACCACTGTAAACATAGGTGCACAGGTTTTTGTGTGAACTTAAGTCTTTATTACTGTGGGATAAATAGAGGAATCCATTCTGTAAGATGTTCTAATATCCCCCCTGGAAGGTGAACCCTCTGCAGAACCATAGCCAAGGTTAAGTACTCAGGAAAACAACAGGTAATACATTAAAAATTTAGATATTGCCTCTCAGACATTTATTAAGTGTTAGAAAATGTTATGAAGGTAATTTTCCAATTGCATGCCATAAGAACTCTATGTAAGCATAATAAAAAAAATTATTTGGCATTTAGTGCTATTTTCTAAGCACACATAGGCAGGTATAGATCCAAAATCCCTGGAGAGAGTGAAGCTGGTAAGTAAGAAAGATTTACTCTTCCAGTATTGAAGGGAAGTCCTCACTGCTATGCCTGGGCTGGCACCATCATACCAAGTGTCAGGGAGAAAGATGGCAAGGAAGGTGTTTTCCTTTCAGAGCTCTAATCACTAGTGAAGCTCTCTTCTCCCTCCCTTCCTCCCTCTCTCCCTCTCTTCCTTCCTTCCCTACCTGCCCCTCCCTTCCTCCCTTCTTCCCTCCCTCCCTTGTTTCCTTCCCTCTCTCCCTCGCTTCCTTCCCTCTCTTCCCTCCTTTCTTCTTTCCTTCCTTCCTCTCTCTCTTTTCCTTTCTTTCCTTCTCTCTATCACTCTATCACTGTCTATCATCTCTATCTCTGTCCATCTATTTATATCTATCATCTATCTCTGTCACTCTATCACTCTATCATCTATATAATCTATCACCAGTAATACATCTATTATCTATCTATCTATCTATCTATCTATCTATCTATCTATCTATCCATCCATCTATCTATCTCATCTCTGTCTCTCTCTAGCTGTTCATCTGTCTATCTAATCTATCAATCACTACTACTACATCTATTACTATATCAGCATCTATTACTATATCTATCTGTCATCTATCATCTATGTAATCTATTTTTTTCTAGTTTGAAGGACTGAAGGAGCAGAGGGAGAATTCTCCAGTCACCCAGTGCCTACTAATTGCTGGGATAGGGACCATGCTGGGTAAGAACATAGGCATAAATATAAGTGGGATTTCATCTCCATTGAAACTCCTTCCAGAGGGGGAAGTGTGTCGCTCTCCGGGTCTCTAACAGCCTCATCTCAGGAGACAGTGACTGGCTTGTGTCTTTATTCTTTTCTTGGAGACCTAATTCCTTAAACATTTCTGGATACTAAGATATTTCAGACCCAACACATCTAGCCCTTTCTCAGCTCCTTTAAAATTTCCTCTTTCCTTCCACTCTTTTAAGAGACAATATGCAGATCGAAAGAATGCTGAAAAAGATTGAACACTCTGGTCTCCTCACAGCCTCCCTTCCTGAATTGCAGACAGTACAGAAGTCACATTCCCAAATGATTACAGGGCCAGCTGCTCAGAGAAAAGTGATAGGTCAGCATTTCTGCATGGTGGCTGTCACCAAGTGCAGGCTATTCTTACCGTATTTATTTATTTTTGTTGAGGTATTATTGCATCTAGTAAAATACACAAATCTCTCAGGTCCAAAGCGAGATGGAATTTTTACATCAGTGTGTACCTTTGTAACCATTGTTCAGTTGAGATATAGAGCATTGCCATCATCCTGCACGGCCCCTCGGGTCTCGTCCCCAGTCTTCACCCCCTCAAGGTTAGCACCATTCTGATTTCTACAGCCTGGCTGAATTTTAGACTTAGATCTAAACTAAGGTTAAAAATTTATAGCAAAATGCATGCACAGGAACACACAAAAAGAAGAAACATTTTAGAGAAATATAAAAATGTTAGATGTAGTATTTGGTGAAGTGAAAAATAAAATCTGCAAATAGATGAGCCGTGCTCACCAGGAACCCATGAGGCAACAATGACCTAGACGTGCAGATGGAAGACCCATGGTCCAAAGACACATGGAAGGAAAATGTTTTCTAAATTACCTTTTTGGTGTGTACTTGTTATACGTATAATCCTCAAACATCAGATCTAGGAGAGACTGAAGTCATCATCTAGGTTCATCTCTTCTTTTTCTGGAGAGGGAAACCAAGGCCCAGAGGAGATACGACATTCACAAAGGCCTCAGAGCATGTTAATGTCAGCATTGAGATATTGCACTGTCCATCCTTCAACAACAGGACATTTCAGTCTCTTCTGTTTACTCATCAAAGGATTAAAATAAAACGTCAGTAGAAGCTGAGAAACTTGGAGTGTTATGGGCTGAATTGTTCTCCCCCAAAGTTCACATGTTGAAGTCCTAACTCCGAGTACCTCAGAATGTGACTATCTTTGGAGATGGAGGCTTTAAAGAGGTAATTAAGGGAAAATAAGGCCATGGGGGCATAATTCAATAGGACCCATGTCTTTGCAAGAAGAGGAGTTTGGAATATAGACATAATAGAAGGAAGACCATGTGAATACACAGGAAGAAGGTGCCATCTACAAGCTAAGAAGAGAGGCCTTACAGGAAGCCAGCCCTGCCAACACTTGGATTTCAAACTTCTAGCCTCCAGAACTGGAAGAAAAATACATTTGTGTTGTTTAAGCCACCCAGTCTGTGGCACTTTATTACAGCAACTCCAGAAAACGAATACATGGTCTGACAAAAGGAGTTGGGCCTATGTGCTTATTCTATCTGATTAATCATACTTTTATTGAGGACTTAATATGTACCTGTTACTCTAGGAGATGTCGTGCTGAGGACTTTAAACATATTAACTCAATCATGAGCACAGAGCTCTGAGGTAGATATGGCTATACCCATTTTATAGATGGAGAAAGCAAGGCAAGACAAGGTGAGAGAATTAATGAAAATGACACACCAGCAGGTCGTGGAGTCATAGACATGTGAACATGTGCAGTGTGCCTGACAGAGTCTGTGGGGAAAGACGGAAGTCAGTAGGAACATAGAATAGAATCATTCTCCCAGAAAAGGAGTGAAATTTAGGGAAGAGGAACTGAGGCTTGAAAAGTGAACAAGGGAGAAAAACCCGAGGTGGTGGTTGTGGTATTCCATGCAAAGAGGCGTGAAACAACAACATGGCAATTTAGGAGAATTCTTTCTTCTTTTTTTCCTCCCCTCCCCCTCCCCTCCCCCCCGTCCCCTCCCCTCCCCTCCCCTCCCCTCCCCTCCCCTCTCCTCTCCTTTCCTTTCCTTTCTTTTTTGAGATGGAATTTTGCTCTTGTTGCCCAGGCTAGAGTGCAATAGTGTGATCTCGGCTCATTGCAACTTCTGTGTCCCGAGTTCAAGCAATTCTCCTGTCTCAGCCTTCCTGAGTAGCTGGGATTACATGTGCGTACCATTATACTTGGCTAATTTTGTATTTTCAGTAGAGACAGGATTTCTCCATGTTGGTCAGGCTGGTCTCGAACTAATTTGGGAGAATTGCAAGTAGTTGTGCATCCTCTGAGTTTAATATTAGTATTGAAGGAGACGTGTTGAGTGAGAACATAGGGGCCAGGTTACCAGGGTCTTGTATGACGAGCTACTCTGGATGGAAGCGATTCCCTGGGCACTGGAAGACCCTGAAGAGGGTTAAGTAAGAGTGATCAGATTTGCATTTTATAAAGTGTTCAAGGAAGTGTGGCAGGGACTGAGGTTAGAGGCAGGGAGCCCATTTTCCAGGGTGGCAGTGGTCTTGGCATGAGAAGGGTGGGCCAGGTCTGTGGTCAGCATCTCACAGGGGATGAAGAAGAAGGAAAAGTTATCTGATGCTGAGAAAACAGAAAATGCAAGACTCTGGGGCAGGTGAAGGTGAGAACAGATCCAGAATCATTCCCAGTGTTTTGGATGAGGTGGCTTGGAGGCTAATGGGAGTGCCAGACAACAGCGGGGCTAGAGACAAAGGGGGCACACACTCTGGGACCCTGTGTCCCATTGTGCAGAGACTTTTGGCTCTTTGGAACCTGAGCTCCAAAGAAGGATGGTCTGGAGGGCAGACAGGGAGGCATCAGTGTAGAGATGGGGACCGAAGCCAGGAGAATGAGATCATAAAATGCAGAGGAAGTGCAGCAGAGAGTTGGGGCAAGCTTGGGCAAAAATCTGGGTGGCCAGCAGCATAGAAGGGACGTAGAGACAGTGGATCCTGGAAGAAGAGTCTGGAAGGAATGATCCAATAAGCAGGAGGAAAACAAGATATGAATAGTCCCACCAAAACCAAGGGAGATGTTGTTTGTAGGAGGGAGGTCTCTAACGTTAGCTGCTGTAGAGAGATGCCAGATGGTGAGGGCTGGACAGGTCTGGGCAGTGTCTCTACTAGAGAGAGTGAGCTGCACACCCGGTTTCATCCTCAAAAGGAGAGTTTTCTCTTTTATTATTGACATGATTCTCCAACTGATGTATCTAAATTCAAACATGATTTTATTTCACAAATTCATATAGAGCTTTCGATGTTACCCAGGTGAGTGGTGCAGCAGGCAGGCCACGGGCTCCCATGTTGACACTTAGGTCCCACATGAGTACATGAGTGTGACATAGCACACTGCATTTCAGAACAAGAAAAAACGTGAACAAAATGAAAAAGAGAACTGCAGCTGTCAATTTGATACCCAGAATTAAAAAATTCCCCAAATCTTATTAGAAATCAATAAAACGATGCCTAATTAGATGCGATCCATTTTATTTTTTGAGAATGTGGGTTCATGGTCTCGTAGAACCAGTTCCTCCTGGTTTAAACAGAGTTATTGAAATGCAAGAAGGATGCTGGTTGTCTGTGCCTCTTTTTTCTGAAAGGAACCTGTCAGTCCCTGGGTGACCCTGTGCTAATGATTCTCCATTGGTGAGTCATCTCCCAGCCTGGAGTCGGAGATGCTATCAGTTTCATTAAAGTCCCCACAGTCACCTCGGCTCCTCCAGCCTGCAACAGCTATAGGAAGGCCATTAGCTCAGCCATGTGCCCTCCCTCCCCACACCACCCCAACCCGTCCCTTCTCTAATGTAATATTTGTAGCCATGCCTGGCATTTGTTCCTAAAATGTGTTCTTCTACACGCAAACACCCTTTGATCAGCTTGACAGGAAAATCAGAAGCATCATGTATGTATTTGGTTTAGTTAAAGCAGTAACGGAAACAGATGTCTCTGCAAAGACTATTTCAGAATGACCCTGAATGTGTCCTTTTTTTTTTCTTTCTGTAGAGAAATCATGGCCACATTTTTAATGATTCTTTCCAACTTGGAACTCTGCTGAGAGGTATCTCATTAATTCTCAGCCAGATTCCTGGTTCCTGGGCCGCAGTCCTGTGCAGGCCATAGGTTACTTGTTTGGAAGCATTTTCAGTGAGCGGGCCAGTCTGTGTTGTTCAGCTGGTGGGAGAGCAGCTGTGGACACATGGGGGAAATTGCACGTTTCTCCCTGTCACTTAGAGGAGCCTGAGTGTCTCTCTTTCCTCAAGCAACCAAGCAAACCTTCTGCTAGGACACACAGGCCCCAGTCACACTTCCCTTGGGGCCCAAAGCAAAATTTTTCAGCTGCTAACAGGAAGGGCGTTTTTCTCTCTGGTTCTGTGAAGTCTGGAATGACATGGCAGATGAAGTGGTCGCCTCAATTGGGTCGCTGTTTGCTGGTCATGGGCTTCCACTGTGGAGGCAGTCCAGGGGAGGCCCAAATGGGAGGCTGTAGACTGTGCTTCCCATGAGAAAAATGGAGCCAGAGTTGTGAAGTGTTTAAAGAGCTGGACCTATTTGATTTGAACGTCTGTGCCATATCTTCCAGGATATTCTACCCTGTCTATGTTGTCGCCATTGACATGCCTTAGGTTGAATGACATGATGGTGATAATAGATCGTGAGATGTTCCCTTGTTATTTTTATGTTATGAGTGGTTTATTGAAGTGCAGTTAATCTCCTCACTTGCCCTACCTGACTTCTCCTGAAAAAGGTGGTGATCCTGCCTGTGCCCTCAAACCTTCTACGTGAGGACTCTAGAGGTTGCATGAAATTCTGGAGACTGTGCATTTGGTGGAAAGAATATGGAGTTTGAAACTATGTAGTGTGGTTTCCAAGGGTGGCTTTACCTCTCACTAGCTGTGCAGACTTAGGCGAGTCACTAAGATTCACTGAGCACCAGTTTCCTCATCTGGGAAATGGAGATAACTGTCTACCTTGAGGGACGGAGTATTCAACAACCTGGCAGCGTGCCTGGGGCTTCGTAGATAATTCCCTCCCATAAGGCCCACCCCAGAGCTACGGAGTAGAGTCAGAGAGAATGGACCTGATCTCCCTCCCTGTCTGGAGGAGCCGCTCTCCTCCAGGGGCAGTCTACAGGGACTGGCTTTCAATCCAGTTCAGTCTAGGAATGGGAGGTGGGTTTGTAAGATAACAGCAATTAACATGGAGGCACCTACTATGTGCTCTGGTCAGACACTATGCATATTAACTCATTTAATATTCACAGTAATCCTGTGAAGCAGGTCCTTATTATCCTTATATTACATGTAGAGGAAGAGAATCTCAGAGCTGTAACAACTAAAGTCCACATAATCAGCAAGCAGAGGGGCTCAGCAGCAGACTCAGGCGGGCTGCCCCCAGAGACCAAGCTCATAACTACAATAATAAACTGCCTCCCCTAAAATAATCTCTAAAACAATCTCAGACTTCAGTTACCATTGCAGACTATTACATTCCAGGGCGATCACCTGCTGCCCATAACAGATCTTGACCCTTCAGCCAACTGTTCAGGACATATAGCAGGTCCTGCCCTCTGCCCTCTCTTTCCAGCATGTGCCCAGGGAATATATGCCTTGTTGCTAAAGCTGTAGGGGGAAGGTGGCATCACACTTCAATTTGGTTAGAAGACTGTCCTAAAAAATGACAAAATGGCATAGCTTGGATTGACAAGTATTTTTTTTAATAGTATGCAGTTTTCATCTCCAAATTTTGCACAAACAGCTGTAATTATAAGATCATGGTCATCAACCCCTCACCGCCCCCCAACATGCACCAAAAAAGGGCACTGCACCTGCAAACATCTAATTATCCATGTAAATGAAGAATTATGGAATGACTTCTACCTACGTCTGGTACAGATTTCCCTACATATACTTTCAAGAGAGAAGTTGAATGCCCTCTATAGAGAAATTCTCCTCTAATTTTACGAGCTAAAAGCGGAATTAGGGTGTGTTTTTCTCAGAAGCAATTTGGCTTTCTGCCTCCACCTTCTGCCAGACCCTAATTTCTGAACTTAGCCATGCCCCAGGTTCTGACAGTTTGAGGAATGTGAGTGCATATGTGTGCAAATGTGTGTGTGTGTGTGTGTGTGGTTTAAAATGTGATGACAGGATTCAATATAGAGCTCTTCTAGGTGCTGGCATGGCTTTGACCTTGAATCCCACCTGGCCGTAGTGAATGGGCTTCTCCTTTGATTTGGTTATTTCATACCCTTGGTTTGGTTCTGTGGCATGTCCAGTCCTAGCCTCAGAGGCTTTGCCTTCTTACCCTTTAACATGTAGGAGGAAAGGAGTGTGTTGCACTCTTTTAACTGAAAGATTAGTGCACTCCAAGTACAGGTTCACAGTCCCTTTATTCATAGTTTTAAATCCAAAAAGCTCTGAAAACTAAAAGCTTTCTTGTAACTCATACCTGACCTGAGCATATTTGGCAGGAAGACCTGATGAGAACTTCAACTGTTTATGGTCCTTATTCTGCTTTGTATAGTATTCATATATTCTGCTGCATAAATATTAATTTGTTTAATTATATGCACTGCTGCCCTGGCCCCTCTGAGACTGTTACATAATATATTCCACATACAATGTATTACTTTTTTTAAATCTCAAAATATTCTGGATTTCATAATACATCTGGATGCAAGTATTTTAGATAAGGGACAAAGGGCCTGTGATCTCATTTAATCCTTGCCAACTGACTTGTGAAATAACCAGTATATCCATATTAAGATGAGAAAACTGATATTAGAAAGACTGGTTAATTTGTCCAGGGTCACAGAACCATTATGAGGAAGAGCCAGGATTAAATATGTGCTTTTCAGATTTCAAGGTGCATACCTTGTCCACACTCCACGTGGTGGGTCTTCCTAGCTTCTTTAGGGTAGTAAGCCCGGGGTGTGAATAATGAAAGCAAGACTGAAACAGGACCATGAGCAAGAATATGGGCCTAACTTAGAACCTTGCTGCTCAGAATGTGGTCTATGGACCAGCAGCACTGTCTGAGAGCATTTTGTTAAAAACACAGAAGCTTGGAGCACACCCAGGACCTACTGAAACAGAATGTGCATTTTATCCAACATCCCCTGCTTCCAGGATTTCATTTGCACATTCAAGTGTGAGGAGTCTTTGGCTAGAGGTTTGGAGGAGGAAGAGAACCCATGCCATTCTAAAAAGGGCTCCAAATGCCAGCATGTCATCCTTTGCCAGGCTCATGCTAGAGGGCGGAGATTCTGCTGGAAGCAAATTTGGAGGGAGTGGAAGGTAATGGTTCCCAGTCCAGCAATGGTTACCAAAGAGAGCTATGTGCCCATGAAGAGAATATCATTGCACATTTGATCTAAGAGAACAGCCCATTGCCTCAACAATTGATTTCCCATGCTAGTACTATTTTTCTGTTTATCAAAGCATATCCTATAACTTCACATTTATCTTTGGGAAAATTCGGGTAGCTGTCCTACTAAAAAATGCATCAAATCAATCAAAATTGTAATGACTAATTATGTATTCATTAGTGGTATGGCCCAGAGAAGCGTTTCTCCAATTTCAGCATTGGCGTTAATGGCTGGGTAAGTCTTGGTTGTGGGGGCCGTCCTGTGTAACAGGGGATGTTTAGCAGCCTCAGTAGCCTCTACTTTCCAAATGCCAGTAGCAACCCCCGCTCCCAATCATGAAAGTAAAAAATGTTTCCAGCCATTGCCAAATGTCACTGGAAAGGAGGAGGGTGTTGGAGGAAGGAGGAGATCACTCAGTTGAGAACCACTGCTCTAGAAATATTTGAATTCACTCTTTTTCTACCTGGTAGTTCATAAAGCTCAAGACGTGACTTCCTGATCATTGGTCAAGTGATCAACACTTAGCTGTTATTAAGTGAGGCTCTTCAGAAAGAATGTTTCACATGAATGGACAATAGAAAATACACATATCTGGTATGGTGATTGCATTGAGGACAGTGCCTTTGAGAAGAATTCTTGTCATGTGGACGTCAATTCTCTTAGCAAACTGTATTCGGGAGTTGTTTATGAGCTGTGAAATTCAATCTGCTCGCTTCGGAATTCTTTCCTATTTGGATGTGCAGAGTTCTGTTTTAAGGATAAATTTTACATTTGTTGAAATGTATGAGGCATGGGAAGTTGGGGCTGAAAGTCAGGCTACTGGAATACAAATCCCAACAAAGGGCGGGAAGCAAGGCTGCCCACACTTTATAGGATGCAGAGGAGGCAGCCTGCACATCCAATGATGGACAGAGCTGAAGCATGTGGGTTCTGTCTTTGGCCTTGGCACACTGATTCTGGCTAATAAAGATTGTGCATGGTTGGTAGCTCTCAAATGTCTACTGGTGAAGTCCCTGAAAAAATGGGTTCTTTATTTTTTCTGCGGTGACTATAAAATGAAAAGGGCAAGATTCTAAAGAACCCCCAAAGCTATTATTTCTGGGGACAAGCATTTTCCTGCCACTTCAACCGTTTCTGTAAAACCAACAGGACTAGCTACAGGCAGCATGAAGAGGAGCAATAGTGGGCGGGGAAAAGGCATTAACAGCAGATCATCAATTCACACATTGAGAGCATCAGCAGCAATGGTGGAAAAGAGATCTGAATCCATTAGGTATCACTGTACCTGTAGAAACCCTATAATCACACTGGATGGAATCATCAAGTCAAGTGCAATTGTTCTCTGCAAAATGAGTGTCTCAGTCTCGCAGATTCCTACTTAAATCAGGGCAGGTTAACTTGGGTGACATATTCAAGGACATGTAACTAGTACCTTGACCTTCCTTCTCAAGGAGGACAGAAAACGCCATTGCTTCTCCCATGGAACTCAGTCTAAAGAGCTAATATGCTGTGTAACTGTATTCCGAGTAATGCCAACACGTAGCTCATCTACAACCAATTAGCTTCAGGGATGCTACAATACTGATCAGAAGTTTAAGGGATGCTGTGATCCTCCCACCCATCCTTTCTCTTTCTTCTCTCTACTGTCTGCTAGTCGCATATTACTTTGCACTGCATGGATTTGCTTCCCTCTCGCCACCATCACTAGGCAGAGTAATGTCATTTGTGTTTCTTCCATCCCAGGTTGTCTCTTTCTCTTTAGGATGAACTTGCCTTTCATAGCCACTCCTTCCACTGCCACCCAGAGAAGATCTCAGGCTGCCCAGCCTGGTCCAGGGCATTGCTACTCAACTCAGAGCATGGTTGATGGGTCTGCTTGTTACAGAAATTAATTAATACAGAAATTAAGAGTAAGCGGTTTGAAACTTTTAATAGCAAACTGACAGAGCAATTTTATAATCTAATACTAATCTAATATATTAAAATAAATCTATTAATTAATATAAATCTAATACAAATCTGACTTTTTGTATTTCATTTCATTTATTTCTCTTTTTCTTTTGGTAATTAATTCGGAATATATTTTTTAAATTTTGGTCTCCTAAGGATTAAGGACAAACAAATTTGCTCTCTCTGCATGTGGTTTGAGAAGCATGGGTCTAGGGACCCCATCTGGTTGCCAGACCAAAATGACTTCATCCTTTGCCCCACCTCTTATCTTTCTAGTCATTTCCTAACACCGTGGCCACAGAATGACTGAAGCCACTGTTCAGAGGGGCTAGCTTCACCAGTCCCTTGTAGGAAATGCAGTATGTTTTAGGTTAGTGCTGCGCAGGTGCTGTGAAGAGGCTGAGCTTATTATCCTTGTGGTGAAAGATGAAGGGAATCATCTTCTTAGAAGAGGAAGAGAAGAGAGTTTGTTCTTTTTGATCTGCTTTATTGCTATCCATTACCAGCAGCGGAAGAGCTGCTGAATCAATCTTGCACTTTTGTGAGGCAGAAGTGTCATAGATATTTATCCGTTTCATAGTCTTTGCTCACGGTGGGGTAGTTACAGCTGCACTTAATGAGGAACTTCACAGACCAGCAGATCTCATGGAATGGAAATGGCAAAAAGAATGTGAATGTGCAAACACAAACACTCGGAATTATCAGATTATGCATCAAAATGAGGATTTTGTGCAAATGTTGAAGTTTTTTGTGAAAAATAAACACAAGAAAAAATTGACAATATACAAAATAAACATATTCAAAACTTTTTAATAGAATTTCAGTATAATACCTATGAAGATACTTTGGGACGCTGAGGAGGGAGGATCGCTTGATGACAGGAGTTCAAGACCAGCCTGAGCAACATAGCAAGACCTTATCTCTACAAAAAATTTAAAAATTAGTTGGGCATGGGGGCACAGCTGTGGTCAGAGCTACTTTGGAGACTGAGGTGGAAGGATCGCGTGAGCCTAGGCGTTTGAGGTTATAGTGAGCTGTGATTGTGCTGCTGCACTCCAGCTAGGGCAACAGAATGAGACTCCTTCTGAAAACAAATACTTTTTGAAGGCACTCCCTAGGAAGATCCTGTCTGAAAGGTTAGGGGCTGGGTGGAATAAGTGAAACAGCAGAGCAGCAGGGGTTTGGAAGTGACAGCTTGACACTCCCTGAACTTGGAGAAGTCACATTATTTATGTCTCTATTTCCTCATCTGTGAAATGGGGATTCTAATGCTCTCTACTTCATAGTTGATGTGAGGATTAAATAAGTTAGTAAAAATATGTAAAGCACTTAAAGCAGTGCTCATACTTAAGATGGGCATGTTGATTACATGCTGAGCTTCAATTATCCAATTTGTAAAACGGAGAAAATGAACTCAAGGGTTATCTTTGAAGAACACCTAAAGCAGACCAGCTAGTTTTCTTTTCTCCAAATAATTCTGAAGAGTCTCCAGGGTGCTGTGGATTTTCCTGATTTCTGTATAATTCACTCCTCAGGTTCAGCCAGCAAGTGCTGTCAAATTGCTTTCATTTTTTCAAAGTGAATTAAAACCACAAGGGTCCTAATAAGCCCATTCATTCCATCATTTATTCAACAGGTACTTCGAAGGGCTACCCTGTGTTAGCCACTGTTCTAGATGCCTGAGATTTATCAGTAAGCAAACAAAGATTCCTACCTCAGGGAGCATGCATTCTGGGGGAAGGCGGTGATCAGATCAGAAACAGAACCCAATTTATAATTCAATTATATGGTATGATAGAAAGTGGTAAGCTCTATGTTAAAAAGGAAAGCTAGACCTGGGTAGGAGGGTAGGAAGGAAATGCAGAAGGTAGGGGAAAGAGGCACTTGCTACAGGTATTTAATAGGGTCCTCGGGGTGGACCACGTGTGGAAGGTGTGATGGAAACAACATCCTGAAGGAGGTGGGAAATTAGCAAGTTTAATCTTGTGGGCAGCACTCCCAGCAGGAGAAACAGCGGCGCAAAGGCCTTGAGGCAGGACCACATCTGTCCTGTGCAAGGGACAGCAAGACCAATTTGACCGCAGTGGAGTGCGTGACTGAGGTGGATTATCTAAATCCCAATACCAGGCTGTCTAGCTCTCTTCCTCCCTTGGATTCTTCATAAATTCTGGGGCTCATGGAGTCCTGATAAAACGTCTCCCATGGGCAGCAACGAATTGTCTGATGCTTTGGTGAGGCCCTTCCTGCTCTCTGCAATTTGATGATCCTGTGCTGTGCAGATAAAGCGGCTGGCTGGTTCAGACAACGTCAAGGGCTGTCTCACCATCTCCTATTGACGCTGGACAATTCCCGTTACTCTAAGTCAAGCTTAACCTCTCAAGTAGCCTCTTCAGGAAGAGCCAGACAGGATGTAGGCTCCTGTCCTCACAGAATCCAGAGCCACACTGCTTTTTCTACTCTTGGGTGGCCACGCCTTGTTGACAAGCTTTTCTTTGCCATTCTTGAAAGATGCAGAATCCTGAACTTGAGTTTCTCAGACAAGCTCCACTGCTTCAGTGAGTCTAGGCTAGGAGTTCCAGGTAAGCTGGCGTTATTTTGTTTGAGAGGCAGAACATTACAGAAAATAAGGAAAGGTTGACTGAAGAATACAAAATTTCAGTTAGGAGAGATAAGATCAGGAGGTGTATTCCACAACACAGTGACCACGGTTAATAACCATGTATTACATGCTAGAAAATTTCAAAGAGAGTAGATTTTAAGTGTTCTTGCTATAAAGAAAAGGTAAGTATTTGAGGTAATGAATATGTTAATTAGCTTACTTTAGCTATTTCAGAATGTATACATATTTCAAAACATCATGTTGTACACAATACAATTTAGAATACACAATACATATACAATTTTTTTTGTCAGTTGAAAAAATACATTTAAAATGTTTTTTTTTTTTTTTAAAAAAACAAGGATTTGACGGTGCTTGGTGGGCAAGCACTCCTCCTCCGGGGGCAGGCAGGCCTGCACAGGCGCTATTCTCCCCACACCTTTGTGACTATCGACAGTTGCAGGTTCGGGATCGTGAGAGGTTGCCCACTGCACAAGGAGATGGGGGTGCCTACGACACAGACTGTTCACCTCTCTCTGGAGGCTCTCACTCATATCTTCTCCCAAAATAAAATACAATGATTAAAGGAAATAAGACAGAAGATACCTGGCTGGTGGATGGCCCTGTCTTATTTTAACTTACGGCCTTTCTTCTGTAGCAGAGGTCTGTGGATCATGATGATCCTGTAGAGGTCTCCTCCTCCAGCAGCACCGTTTTATGGCTGGGGACCTTGAGACACAGAGAGGTCAGCTGTCTTGCCCACGGTCTGTCTGTTGGTGGCCAAGCTGGGACCAGAGTCCAAGCCTCCTGCCTCCCAGCCCAGAACTCATTTCAGAATATGTCAACTCCAAGACTCACTTTTTACCTTAAGAATTTTACTGTTAATTTGTTTTTCTTCCTGTCCTATTAGCAGATGTAGTTTTTCCTCTCCAGCTGTCCTGTCAACTCAGGGGCAAATAGTTCCTCCCACATTCAAAATAAGTCACACATTTGCTACTATCTTTGAGGTCCTGTGGAAAAGCTTGGGGAACATTAAGGGTAAATAAGAAAGAAATCTAAATTCTCAAGACATACACATTTTAG
Source organism: Saguinus oedipus (assembly GCA_031835075.1). NCBI lineage: Eukaryota > Metazoa > Chordata > Mammalia > Primates > Cebidae > Saguinus > Saguinus oedipus. Next base: position 8,593 of record JASSZA010000165.1, on the reverse strand, counting down.
CGGGAGAGACAATCGTGAATCATACACATAAAGCCGTGTGCTGAGAACGCTAGGAGATGTTCAGGCTGTAAAGCTCAAGGACAGGACAACTTTGCTAAAGGAGAAGGGAGAGAGAAAAGTGAGCTGGTGGTAGGCCAAGCCAGGTTTGCATCTAACGGCTCCACTTAGGAATAAAACGCTCTGTTTGGAAACTCCTTGTCATTAGGAATTATCAACACTCTGGGTTTCCATGTTGGTGGGAAAAGCTGTGGCTGTCACAGGAATAGGGTGGGATATTTTAAAAAGACAGCTCAAAGAAAGCATCTCTGTTTTTCATGCAATCACCATTTTTGGCTCTGAATAGGAGCCCGCCCCCCCCATTGCCTGTAAGTTGATCTTTCTCCTTGAAGTTACTTTTCATAAATTTTCTGAGGGCCTCCTCTTCTCAATATATGAGGTGTCTATCAATGCAGCACAGACAGGACCACTTCAATTTGCAGCATAGAACAGAACAAACAAAAAGTTCCATTTCAGATTAACTAGAAAATTTATCCAATGGAACATTTATGCTTTTATATAGAATGTAATATTCTAACACATGGCTCTACATTGTAAAATAAATTTAATGTTTCCAGGCTGAATTAAATAGGATTTTCTCTGTGTTCTCACAGTATCTGTGCATGCCTCTATTACTCAGCAATAATTTACCCAGTGTTTATTTAGCAGCTACTATGGTAATAGGCAGTGTAGTAGATATTGCAGTATACAGACTTAATGAGACATTGACATGGTATTCTTACTAGTACTGAATGTAAAATTTTAACCATAATTATAAGGCACTGTGGGAAGTATAATAAACCCTAAAAATGTAAGTGGCTCAACACAATAGAAGTTCATTTTTTCACCCCCATAAAGTCTAAAATATGTTTCCAATTAGTAGGAGACTCTCTTCTAATTAGTAATTCAGAGATCCAGTTTTTTCCCATTTGGATACTCAATCATCTTCAATGTCTGGCTTCCAAGTTTATCTGGAGTGTCAGGAAATGGACAGTATACAGGATGGGGTGCATCTTCCTCAGACTTCCCTTGGCTTAGAAGTAGCTACTCGTCGGCCAGGTGCGGTGGCTCAAGCCTGTAATCCCAGCACTTTGGGAGGCCAAGGCGGGTGGATCACCAGGTCAAGAGATCGAGACCATCCTGGTCAACATGGTGAAACCCCGTCTCTACTAAAAATACAAAAAATTAGCTGGGCATGGTGGCGCGTGCCTGTAATCCCAGCTACTCAGGAGGCTGAGGCAGGAGAATTGCCTGAACCTAGGAGGCGGAGGTTGCAGTGAGCCGAGATCCCGCCATTGCACTCCAGCCTGGGTAACAAGAGTGAAACTTTGTCTTAAAAAAAAAAAAAAAAAAAAAAAAGCAAAAAAAAAAAAGCAGTAGCTACTCGTCTCTGTTCACAATCCATTGATTACTTTTAGCTACTATAGAAGGTGGGAAATCAAGCCCCTGGATAGGCTTTGATTATTGCTGCCCTTTGAATAACAGCTCTACTGTATGCAAAGGGAGCAAGAATCTCTGGTGGCCAGCTACCGCCCATGCTGCTGTCTTGAGTTTGGTCTGTGTACAAGTTGTGGCATCCAGCTTCCTGTGTGGCTGGGGGATAGCCACATGACTAAGTTCTGGCCAATGGGATAAATGTGAAAGTGTTGAGGCGCCATCTTTAAGAAATACTTTAATATCAGCTGTGGCTCCCTTGTCTCTTTCCTCTTGATTCCTCTTTGCTGGGAGTGACAGCTGGAGCTGCAGCAGTCATCTTGGATGCTGTGAGTGACAGCTGGAGCAACAGCCGCCATCTTGGATGCTGTGAGGTTGAGGACCACATCCAGGATGGTAGTGGTAGAGGGAAAAGTTCAAAAATGTCTGAGGCTGTGAAAGTGTTTGGGGCAGAGCAAATGACCTGGACTACTCTGTCAGATTTTATATGAGGAAGAAATAAATTTCAATCTTTTTACAATATATGTGGCTGTGGGATTTGTTAATTCCAACTGAACCTAATCTTTTTTTTTTGAGACGGAGTTTTGCTCTTGTTACCCAGGCTGGAGTGTAATGGCATGATCTCGGCTCACCACAACCTCCGCCTCCTAGGTTCAGGCAATTCTCCTGCCTCAGCCTCCTGAGTAGCTGGGATTACAGGCACATGCCACTGTGCCCAGCTAATTTTTTGTATTTTTAGTAGAGACGGGGTTTCACCATGTTGACCAGGATGGTCTCGATCTCTTGACCTCGCGATCCACCCACCTCGGCCTCCCAAAGTGCTGGGATTACAGGCGTGAGCCACCGTGCCCTGCCCTGAACCTAATCTTAAGTGATTTAGAGGGTAATTCTTGTAAAAGGCTTGGAATTATATTGGGCTTGGAGTTACATGGGAGTTCTGAAAGTCTTGAGAATCTGATGTTGCTGTGATGTAAGGCACATGGCCTGGGGCAGGGGAAGGCAGACATTTTCCATAAAAGGCCAGCTAGAGAATAGTTTAGATCTTGTAGGCCATATGATCTCTGTAGCATGTTGTGCTGTGAAAGCAGCCATAGAAAATGGTGTAATGGAATGAGAGTAGCTGTGTTTCAATAAAACTTTGTTTTAAAAAATAGGTGGAGAGCCATATTTGGTCTTAGAGAATAATCACCCTGTATTGTTTCATCAGTGATCATTTATTGATGAGCCCCTCAATATCTTGTGTGATTTTTTTTTCTAACTATATATACAGGTATGTGACATGGTGTCAGGAAGAAAGTAGAGGTTCGACTGGCATCTGTGTCTTGCCAGGTGAGTGGTCTAACCCAACCCTCCAGCTGTGCTTACATCCACCTACTCTGGGTGCTGAGGGGATAATCACCCAATTTCCTCCTACTGACATATTCCAGTTTTGACCTTTAATAGAAGCTTTTAGTGTTTTAAGCAAAAGAAGAGACCAGTAGTGGAATGTTTCTAGAAACTTGGCAGTCAATGAAAGTGGGAAGTTTTTGGTTGGGCATGGTGGCTCATAGCACTGTGGGAGATTGAAGTGGGTAGATCACCATAGCCCAGGAGTTTGAGACCAGCCTGGCCAACGTGGAAAAACCCCATCTCTACCAAAAAAATACAAAAATTATCAGGCATGGTGGCACATGACTGTAGTCTAGCTACTCTGGAAGCTGAGGTGGGAGGATGGCTTGAGCCTCAAAGGTGGAGGCTGCAGTGAGCCCAGATGGTGCCACTGTGCTGTAGCCTGGGTGGCAGAGCCAGACCCTGTAGGAAGTTTTTATCATTAGATAGCTGAGCTTTTTGGCATTTCTGTCTACTAATAGACCTGAATCTTATTTGAGAGATCTGTCTTCTCTAACAGAGCACTGTTATATCAAAAAAGAAGATGTTGCAGTGTTTAGGAGTGTGCGTTCATGATGAAAAGTACTTTGAAATAAGGGCAGAAGTTCTCGTTTACTTTTTTACTTTGCTGGGGCAAAGTCGCAGGGAAAACAAATTATTCCTTCTAAGCCTTAACATATTCATCTTTAAAATGGTATCAGGGCTATCCATTTGAGAACTTTGCTGTGAGAATTAAAGTAAATTTAATCAAGAGTACAAAGTGTCTATGTAATAAACAGGGGCTAAATATGTACTTGTAGCTCAATTGCAAAGAAATTACATGGGTTTAATCCTCAACACTAAATCAGAAATGATAAATGATTTGGGCCGTCTGTTTCGCTCAAACTAGTGAGAGACATTTATTTAACAAACAGCTATTAAATTCTTCTCATCAGCTGGATGGAATAATATAGATTTGAGTTGATTCCTAAAGTGGGGAATCTGATACAATAGGTAGCATCTTGCCAGACTCTTTGTATAAGCTCTAGGAAGATGTTTGTATGAGCTTGTAGATCTTCAGGTCATGGCCAAGTTCTCTGGAGTCAATGTCTAAGAAAAAGACATTTTAAAAGGTGAAGAGGGCAAATTGACCTTTGAAATACATTAGGTTTTGTTCACAAAAGAATTCAAATCATTGATCTATGATCAGGAACCACATAGACAGGAAGTAACAATGTTAGGAATTCAAATGCTTAAACAAAATTGGGTTTAAGCAGATCAAACTGGCGTGTTTCTCAAATGGATCTAGAATGCCTTTTATTGGGATTTGAACAAACATTTCGAGAGCAGAGAGTCTGCAGATGTTTTCCACAGACTCAGTATTCATTAAAGAGCTGAGTATACCCTAAAATTTAGGAAATAGTCAAATAGGAACATTGTTAAGTGGAGGAAAATCTGTTTGCTTCCCTGACACTCTCTCTCATCTAAATCAGCTACGAACATTCATCTGACTCACCCATATAGGTCACAGAAACTTATACTGCTCAGAACTCTGAGAAGATCTAGAAGCTGAGAACTATTAACTAAGCTTTTATCATTAATTGTTATGCTTCCTTTTTTTCCCTTCTAAGCTTTTATTAAGAAAATTTCCCCAAAGCTATAATTACACTGAACAATGTCAGAACTTATTTAATGAAGCAGAGAGCAGAAACTTTTTGAGGCAGCAAAATTTGCAACCAATTAAATATTAATGAAATATAGTCTGTCTCAGAATCCTTTTTTACATTCTTTTTTTCTCATACTTGCATTTAATCTACAGAACCTTCAATCATTATTTATATTAGAATTAGTGAAATAAAAATGTATGAATAATTTCATGATTTCCCCAAGAGCAATTTTCCTTTACCAATTAGGAATATGAGTGGAAAAGAGGCTTAAAATCACTGTAATGAGCACTACATTTCTAGATTATTAAAATTGATGCTGTAAAACTGTCACCTCAATGAGGACAACCTTTATGCCTTGCTTTTTCCAGTTGTTGATTTTTATAAAAAAGTTGTTATCTGTTAGTTGTAGAATAGATACATTTTGTTATCTATTTTATGGGTAGTATCTCAATTGAGTCATATTTCATAAATTGAAATATTTCATAAATTGAAATATTTCATATTTCAGGTATTTTATTACATGGAATATATGATGTTTGGGCTCAAATTTCCCTTTATTTTAGTTCTACAAATACCATACATAAAACCCAAGCTTTCTTACGTTAGGGTGAATTGGAGAATTTTAAGTAACAAAAAGTACACAATGAACAACTATCATATGAATAGACTATACATAGTAACTAAAAATTGATGACAAAAGGATATAGCAAACCATCCGGTGACCAGGTTTCCTGGATTCCATGTGGATACCAAGGCAGGAATTCTTTCTCGTCTTCCATAAGTTCATAGAACAATGTCTGGCATAAAACAAACAAATTGAACAAGTATTCTTAGTGATAGTCAGGACTATTTCCCATGACTTTGGAGTTTTAAAAGGGGCTGTCTGTCAAATCACTCTTCCACTCTGCTAATTTTTATATTGAATCTCTGTATATCGTCGTATGGTTATTTGTGTTATATGTGGATTTGTCCACTGGAAATATTCATCCTTAATTGCAGCAAGCAATATCCCAATCTGACCAATAGCAACACACTAGAAAAGTAGTTGAAGCCACACTAGCCACTTACTACTAACAAAATAGATAAAACTAAAGAGCAATTGCTGAAAAACAAAGACAATTGGAATCATGTTTAACTGGCCTGAGCACTGAAAGACAGCAGTGGAACCTAGAGCTTCAAGAATATTTCTGAGATGTTTTCAAAAAAGGAAAAGGCAAGAGTTGTTCATTTTATTTATCTCATTAGATACAAATGGACACAACTATTCAATTGCAATCACAATGCTGTTGTGTACAACACAATCGTGTGCAGTATAGTATGTTAGGGCACTTTGTTTTGAACTTTAAAAACGTCATCATAATCTGTCATTGAGCACCTGGAGTTAACTTCTTACTGTTTCCTTTGCTCACTATATTGAAATAATATAATTTCTAATAGAATCTAAGCCTAGAATTTGATATGGAACAAATCAGCTGAATTTCTGGATTTATACCTTCATCAGTTTTGCTCATTTTGTCTTTCCATGTTTTTCTGAAGCTATCTACACACTGTTTCCTTAAAAATTCTTTAAGTTCCTGTCTGCTAACCAGTTCTTCTAGTATCTGCTTCAGAACTCAGGCTTTTTGAAATACTTCAGTCCAATTTAATTTAAGGAATTGATTGAGTATTTGCCCACTATGTCCCAGGCATTTTGCTGAGTACTGAGGTTAGAGTATGAAACAAAGCAGCTGTGATCTCTGCTTTCATGGAGTTAGAAAACATTCCTGTAAGACCTCGGATCAAATTCAGAACAGTCACTGACCTACATTGCAAGATTATTCCCAGGATCAAATGAGTTTTGAAACAAAATAGCAAAAAGCATTAATAAAATGAGTAGGAATAAAGTTATTTCCTTAACACAGTAAAGATTGAAATCCAAAGGAGAATATTCTGAACAACTTTATCCCAATAAATTTGAAAACTTAAATAAAACTGATATATATATATATTTTTTTTTTAGGAAAAAAGCACACATTTATCTTCTAAAAAGGAAGAAAATGGAGTAAACTCATAACAGTTAATTAAATTAGGTAATCAAACTAGGTTACCATAATTAAGTAATCAAAGTTGTCCTTATCAAGTGATGCCTGGTTTCCCTGGTTTTCAGGTGAATTTTATGAAACTGTCAGAGAACAGATAACTCCCATGCAAAACAAACTGATTTGAGAGTAGCAAAAGAGAAATTCTCTAACTTATTTTGTGAGCCAATGTAATTTCAGCACCAAAATAAGAAAAGAAAATTGTGATCAACTACTTCTGTAGATTAAAAATCCTCAATATTGTATTAACAAATACAATCTATTAATGCACACTACAGCATTCATCTTTTTATCTTTGAGCTGCTGTTGTTATTAGTCCATTCATGTCTCAGTGAGCAATGCTGGGAAACACAGACACTCCCCTATGGGACTGTAACAAGAGAGCAAACTCAGGCAGGGGTCAGGATGGAGAAGATGAGCATCTAACCTAGTCTTTGGTGGTCAAGAGGGGTTGACCGAGCCAGGTTTTTAAGAATGAAAAGGATGGCCGGGTGTGGTGGCTCAAGTCTGTAATCTCAGCACTTTGGGAGGCCGAGGCGGGTGGATCACGAGGTCAGGAGATCGAGACCATCCTGGTCAACGTGGTGAAACCCCGTCTCTACTAAAAATACAAAAAATTAGCTGGGCATGGTGGTGCGTGCCTGTAATCCCAGCTACTCAGGAGGCTGAGGCAGGAGAATTGCCTGAACCCAGGAGGTGGAGGTTGCGGTGAGCTGAGATTGTGCCATTGCACTCCAGCCTGGGTAACAAGAGCAAAACTCCGTCTCAAAAAAAAAAAAAAGAAAAGGATTTTTCAGAAAGGATAAAGGGCATCCTGGGCCATGGAATTAGGACACTGTGCTCTGAGAGCTCATGGTGGGACTAGGTCACTGCTAGTGAGGTGGCTATGTCAGGAGTGGGGCACATGAACCTGTCAGCTTGACTGGGGCCATTCAATGGAGAGTCTTCTGTCTGGGACCAGTCCTCACCCAGCACTCTGAACTGACTTCCTCATTGGTGCTCCTTTCGCTGCCATGTTCGTCATTTCTCCACCACCACTCAGTGCACCCTTAGCAGGAGCAGAGGCAATGCCCATTCTGCCTGGAAAGCAGGAGTTTCTCCCACGAATCCAGAACAATGGCTCTTATTTGAGGCTTCTCTCTGGCTGCTCTGGGCCTTGCATGGGGTCAGCCCTCAACACCTCCTCATGGACTGATGGATGAGTGACTTTTGGCAAAGTACACAGTCAATTAGTTAAGTTGACCACATGGCTCAACTGTCTAAGGGAGAAAACCAGAAACAGGCTGAATACAAAATGATGGAAGAACTTGAAGAGCAAGGATGGAAACAAACTAAGCGATGAATTAGCAGCCATGGGTGTGGAGGGAGGGGTGGTTCAGCCTCAGCCTAACTAACAGCCTCACCATGTGGTGGCAAGTGGTCTGGCTTTGGTGTTAAAGGCCTACCCTGGAGAATGGCATGTTGCCAATTAAACACATGACTTTGACTCAGTTGCTGAAACTTTTTGAGTGACAGTTTCCTTATCTGATTGTGGAGAAAACGCATACTTTTCATGATTGTCATAAGGATCATACAAAATACTGTCAGTGAAAGTACTTAAAAATCTGCAAGTTGTTACTAACTTTTAATTACTGAGCTTGCCTCGTTGGGTAAGAAAGACAAAGTGCAGTGAAAAACAAAATCCAGAGGGATTTAAAGCAAGGCAAAACATAAACTAGTAGAAAACAGGAACTGATGTCAGGCATCAAATCTTGGCACCCTTTCCATGTTTAGAACCATTTCCCATAAAGGAATATAGATAACGGAGTGACTGGCAAACAGCAGGAAAGCTTCCATTTCCTTCCCGTCCCTTCTTAGCTCCATCTAGTGCTCAGCAGTGGGTCCTCTGAGGCACTGCAAGGACCCATTAGTCCTTGTACAGGGGATTTGCCCTGAGGTTCAGGGTTATTATCCTTGAAGTTGAAGAGGGCATGGGAGGTGTTACTGTGTTTCCTTAGAGCAGGTTTCTGCAGTTAGGCATCACCTCCACTT